>VUYV01000221.1:155419-683350 GCA_008711295.1 Anarhynchus alexandrinus
CCCCCCCCCCCCAAAGGGCTGCCTGCTTCTGCTCCGTAGACAGTATGGAAAGCTGGGACCCTGGGTTTCTCCTCCAGAGAGATAGGTCCCAGGCCAAAACAGACAGCAAATGGCTTTTGGTCCACAGGACCTCAGTCCCATCCATTTAACAAAATGTCCACCTGTAGAAGGACGTGGTGGGGCCTGACCCTGCCCTGGGCGCTCAGCAGGAAGAGGCAGTCCAACACAGCTACAGCTGGCAGCAAGGGGCTCTCTCCTTTGAATCAGGTTTAAATCTTTATAAAAAACTAACACCCCCCCTATGTTAGCCCCCCCCATTACACCCTGCCATTTTCCCGGCGCTGCCGAGTCCCTTTTCACCAGAGATTTTGCAAGCTCTGGCCATCTCAGTGGGCAGTGCTGGCAGCCGTCTGTCTGTCCCTGCTATGACCCCCCCGCCAAAAGCCCACGTTCAGTAAGCACTGCCCTGACCTCTTGCACCGACTGCGGAGCAGGACGGTGACCAGCACCACGAAGCTTGCTTTTTTGTTTGTTTTTATTAAGTAACCCCTATTTTGGATTACCCCAGCTGGAGCAAATTAGCACCTTGGAGCACGCCTCTGCCTGGGCACAATGAAGACCTGCTCAGGGCTTTGCTTCAGAAGATGACACGACTAAGCCTTTGAGAAGGGAGACTCCTGGACAACCCACCCCCACCCCCCCAACGCTTCCAGCAGCGTTCGCCTAAAACCCTTGCCTTTTTTCTTTTTTTTTTTTTTTTTTTTTTTTTTTNTCTTCTTTTTTAAGCAAACAGCTTAAAGCTCAGCACCACTCAGCAGCTGCTAAGCACCCCCGCTGCCGCAGCCTTACAAACCCCCCCGGCCCGAAGGCTGCCTGTCCTTGCTCTCCACTCACCCGCGCCCTAAAACACCTGCCGGCGGGGGGCGCGTTTGGCCCCTTACCCATCACCCCACCCCCCTACCCCAGACATTTTGTGCTGGTCCAGCCCCTCCCGCTTCCGACACCCCTTCCCACCGACAAACGCGGGGGAGGGATGCAGGCAGGCGTGGGGGCGCAGCTGGAAGCCCCCCTCGCTGCTGACCTTGCCGAGCCCGGGCGCTGTCTTCACATCTACACCCCCACCCCCCCAACATTCATCCCTCCCCGCCGCATCCTTGCTAGACCCCACCCCAAAACGCACACGTTAAAGATCCAGAAGCACGCTGGGCTTCTCTCAAATGCACTTCAACAGGGTCCTGCCCTGTTCGCCCCCGGCACAAAAAAGCTCGGTGGTCCCGAAGGACGGACGGGGGGGTTCTCGCCCCATTAGTACAGGGGGGGCCCCGGGGTCCGGATCCGGCCCTTGGGAGCGCGGTGGTCCACGGAAGGGGGCGGTGGGAGAGGGGAGATCCCGGCTCTCGCCTGCAGCCGGGATCTGGGCTTGGCTGGCAGGAGCGGCTTTGTTATCACCACTATTGTCTTTTCATTTGGAAAGGAGGGGCGGGGGAAAGAGGAAAAAAATAATAGTAACAATCAAAACCAAAAAGGATCGCTTTGGTTCTCTCTCCCCCTCGGTTCCTTTGTCTGCTTCCCCATCCCTCCCCACGTCTGCGGGGCTTCTACCGCTTCTTCTTCTGCTTGAGGGACTTCCTCCGCTTCAGGATCATCTCGTAGAGCTTGTCCATGCCCTCCGTGAGCCCCTCGCCGATGATGGCGCAGGCGGGCTGGATGTGGTAGGTGGTGGACGGGGTCAGCTCATGGAGGGCCAGCTGCTTCTCGATCTCGGCCACCGGTAGGGACTTGGGCAGGTCCTGCTTGTTGGCGATGACCAGCAGCGGGGTGCCCTGGTTCTCGGCGAACTTGGTCACCTTGTGCAGCTCTGTTTTGGCCTCCTCCAGCCGGTCCACGTCCACTGAGTCCACCACGTAGATGATGCCATCGGTGCAGCGGCTGTAGGACTTCCAGAGCGGGCGCAGCTTCTCCTGGCCACCCACGTCCCAAAAGTGGCAGCTGATGCCCTTGGCCGTCCCGTTGCTCAGCCGGATCTTCTCCGTGTTGAAACCGATGGTGGGCACCGTGTTGACGAACTCGTTGAACTTCAACCGGTAGAGCACCGTGGTCTTCCCCGCCGAGTCCAGGCCCAGCATGACGATGTGCAGGGACTGGAAGGCGGAGATGTTGGAGGAGATGTTCCCCATGGCCACGGCTCACGCCGCTCTCACAGCCCCGCGCCCATCCCCGCGCCGCCGCCGGCCCGCGGGGGGCACGGCTCGGGGTGAGCTGGGCCGGGCCCGGGGCGGGCAGCGCGGNGCCTGCGGCGCCGGAGCGGCGCGGGGGCTTTGACCTGCAGCGCCCCGGTGGCCGGGGACAGCCCCGGCGCGGGGGTGGGGGTCCCCCTGGGAGGAGGTTCCCCCCTGTGGTTAAAGCTTGGTTATCCCCACGCTCTTCATCGTCGCCGACCACAGAAATCATAACCCCCCCCTAAAAATAGTACCAACCCAAGGCGTTATTCGCTGCACAGAGACACAACCTTCTGCTGCGCCGTGTATAATCCCCGGCTGAGGGAGCGGCGGTGTGTGTGTGTGTGTGTGTGTGTGTGTGTGTGTGCAAAAGTGGTTCAGGCACAGCTCTGCGGGGGCAACTGGCACCAGTAACGAGCTGAGCACAGAACGTGGGAGAGTGATGCTCTGCTCCTGGAAAGGCAGAACCTGCGCTGGCTCTGCGAGCTCGGGGGTCACCACCACCCGGCGTGGTGCTGGGATATGGAGTATCTGCATCCCCCGGGGGCTGTCACTGTCTCCCAAAGCAGAGACATGCCAGGAGGGGGAAACCTCACCTGCGCTGAATACAGGGCTGGAGGGACACTAACATTCATCACTGCTGTTAATGCTTTTTGCATGTCATACTTCATAAATAATGTTAGTACTTCCAACCCATGTTAAAGCCCCTGAGGTCCTTCTGGCCAACCAGCTCCCCAGGGCCCAGCATGGGTCAGTGCCCCAAGCAAGGTAGCTTCTGGCCCAGCTGCTCCTCCTTGAAGCCCCTTCCAGGTCGGTGTCAGGGAAGGAAAGCCACCTTTGCTGCATGCTCTGGGGAAGGCCTGTCCCACTCTTTGCTGTCGCGTTTATTTCTAATATTGCTCCTGAGCCAAAGAGCAGCAGCACGGTTTTTCCTACAATATTACCCATCCCCTATTTTACAGCATTTGTAAAATAAATATCAACTGTATCTGACAGCTTAACTAGAAAGCCCTGGAGAAAGAAGTGTACTGCAGAAGACAGATACTGCTTTTAATTTAAGATGCTTTCACCACACAGCATGCAGTGAGGATTGTCAGGCTGGAGTGGGATCATTTCTCATATTCATATTTCATCCCGGGGATGTGTGTTACAGCTTTGCATGGAGATAAGACTACCTGGTAACACATGCTACCATTAAAAATACAGGCAGCTTGCTGTGATGGTCTCCGGAGGTGACACTGGGTGCAGTTTTGATGGAAATCACCATGTGGTGACAGCATGAAAAGTGAAGGGAGCTCTGTCCCCCACAGCGTGCAGCTGGGAGAAACGCTCCTTGGTATGTGTGAGGTGGCATCGTCTCTGTGCCCTGCACAGCCATTCAAAAAGCAAGGCACAGGCATTGTACGGGCTGTAAAATGAATTTTTTTTTGTGCGCCGGGATTGTCCTGATCAGCTGGCCTTTGAGCTGGTATGAGTTCACGCTTTTCTCTGTGACCATGTAAAGGTAATGAGCTTCCGAGGGCAAGTGGAGAAAGTTGTGAGTGATCACCTGACTCCAGGAGCTGGAGCATTAAAGAAAAAAATGCCAGAAATAGAAGAATAGGGTCATATCTGTGAGCAGTGTCACCAGCAGATCTGGCACCACTCTCATCTCTTCTGCCTGAATTGCTCCAGCAAAAGCTTTCTTAAATGCTGCTGTGAAGGATAATCCCAAGGCAAGTGCAACCCAGGCTGCCCCCAGAATTAGCAGCTAATCTGTGTGCAATAGGTTTGTGTTTTAGGAATTTACCTTCGGGCTGTGAGCTCATGCTCAGATCCAGGAGTCCCAGGTCCAGTGTAGGAGATGCTATTTCAGCCCTCAGTGTGGTGGCCAGGCAGTACTCCCCAGGGAATTACGCCTCTGCCCCCCCTCCACCACTTCTAAACCTCTCCCTTCCTCCTCCTTCATCCCCACTGCTGAAGACAGCTTTAACCCTTGAGTCGAAAGGCTTCCTTTTCTAAACAGGCCACCAAAATTTCTTTTCCCCCAACAGCCAAAGTCCAAAGGAGAGACTTCCCTCCTCTGCACCCCTCCTTTTTCACCCCAGCATTGATTGTGAGTTACGAATAAAGGCGAGATTAGACAGACAGGATGATCAAACCTTGGGGATGTTCTGAAAAACAGCCTTATATCAGATGATCCCAGGGGATGGAGATAAACAGGAGCATTGCAGTGGTGAATTATGCTGCAGCTAATGCCAGCTATCCATAAATAAACTGATAAGATCTCTGCTGAATATTAAGTGCAGAAATAACAGTGTTAATCGCAGCTGAGAGGAGTCTGCCAAGTCCATTCAGTGGCAAATTTAGGGAGAGGAAACCCATCTTTTCCATGAGCCCCCCTTCTGCTTTTTCTCCCCTCCTTTTCCATCACATCAAGGTTAAGCAGCCAAGGTTAAAGCCAGCATTAGCATCTAAATGTGTGTCTGCGAGTATCTGACAAAGGCACCGCTAGCTGGTCCCCAACATTTTGCTCCAGCAGCAAGAAGACTGTTGCTGCCATAGTAACTGTTTTCAGACATGGCAATTATTTCTTCCCAGCGCCCCCCCCCTCCAATCCCATCTCCCTTCCCCNAGAGCCTTCACACATCCACCAGCTCCCTGCCCAGAGACAACAGAGGGATGATTCCCGCGCTTCCACAGCCCACTCACGGATTATCCTTAATAGTGACTTTTAATCTGCAAACCAATTAGCCCTTTATCACCCAGGCAAAGCGAAACCTTGGAGCAGCAGCTTTTACCAGCAGTTTCTGGCAAAACTGGTGATTTGGAAGGAGGGAAATTGGTTTGCAGAAAGCATCCCAACTCCTGGAGTGTGCAGGCTCCTCTCTCCCTCTCCTGCCCCTTCCTTCTTAATAGCATCACTTGTCTTTGTCTGCTCCCTTTTATTTCTGCTTTTAATGCAGAGACACTAGCCCAAACAAAGTTAACAAGCAAGGGCTGTAATTAAGGCTGCCCCTGTTCTTGGGAATCGCTGAGGCTAATTAATAGCATCCCCGTGACTAATGCCTGGGATGTGGGAACAGCCCAAAGGCTGCAGTGAGAGTCAGAACTGCGGCAGCCACCTCTGGAATAGCTGATGGTGGGACATGGCACAGGACTGGTGTCTCCAGCTGGCTTAGGGAGGCTGCTCCCCTCTTCTGCCAGGGTTTCACAGATGAGCTCTGCCCGAGCGGCAGCTTTCCTGGGCCCACATGAGCTGAGAGAGGCGGCACTGGTTAATACAGTGTAGGAAAGTCTCATCCCTGTTTGGGAGCCCTAACGGTGGGAGAAAGCCCTTGGGGAGGATTTTTGGGGGCAGTGTACCTGCACCCGTCGTGGTCAGCATCCTTTTCTTGTGCCACTCTCTTTCCCGCCTTCCTCCACTCTCTTCCTTTCTAAGAACCTTCCAGCCCACTCACTAGATAATGAGGCCAGGTAATGCAGGATCATTAAGGGCTGAATAACCTACGAGTCCCATAGGAGCCTTTTGGATATTAACTCTGAGGGAAAAGAACATCACGGATTTAATGGGACTCCTTCCTCCTGGGAAAGGCAGTGCTTTATCCTGTGAGGCTGCAGAAGCAGTGTGATACAGCTAGGTATCCCCACTGAAAGGGTTAATGGGGGAGAGCAAAAGGGCATCGGGAAATAATGAGAGGGAGAGAGAGAGAGACAGACACTGAATTTTTCAGAGGAAAACGCTCAATTCACACCTCTGCTACCAGTTTCTTGAGTGGTTTCTGGAGACAGCCTCACTTGGATGTTTCTCTGTGCTTTGTCTCACCCACCAGTGCTTAAACCTGGGCTGGGAGGGTCTGTGAACCGCGGAGTGGGGCCCTCCATCCCTGCTCGCTCCAGCCCATTTGAGCATGCAGGCTCTAGGCGCCATGGAGGTCTTGTGGATCAGAGGAACACACTCCTGAGATGTCTCCAGGAGCTCCTGGGTGGATGTGTGGAGGGAGGGATGGAGGAATGAATGGAGAGGTGGGTAAAAGCAGCATCATAGTGGAGAAATGACTGAATCCACAGAGCTCCTAATACAGGAGTGAGAAATAATCCGTTCATCTGCAGCACAGCAGCTCAGCTCCATTTACATGACCTCAGATGCCTCCTCAGGCCAAGCAAAGTCCTTCAAAGACTAGCTTACAGCTGACTTTACAGCCCCATCCCCAGGAAATGTGGGGATTTTTTAGCCACAAACTGAGGAACAACAAAATCTTCCTTTAAAGGAGTTGATGTGAAAACAGCCTTACCAAGGCAGCAAAAAAATCCATCTAGCCCAACATTGTGTCTCTGTAAGCAGCCAGGAAAAGAGGCAGCTGGAGGAGCACAAGACCAGGACAGGTGTGTATTACAATTTCTGGTGGTTTTTTTTTTTCCTCCATGAATTCATACAAACCCGCTATGAAGCTTTACAAGCTTCTAGCCTGGGGCAGAATGCCACAGTTTACCAAATTTTACTGGATAAAGAGGAATCTCCTCAGTGTGAAACTACTCCGAAATGTCCTATGCAAACTCATGCAGACCAAGTACAGCCTTGCAGGTTAAAGCAAGGCAAGTATGATGGTTTTCTGGTGGGTTAGACTGGGATTTTCACCAAAAAAAACCACTTTTTTTTTCTGGTATGCTTGCATCGCAGCCCTAACTCTGCCTGTAACTCTGCCCCCAATCCGTAAAATTCGGCAGGAGGAACTTGAGCAGGCAGAAACAAAAGAAGCCGAGCTCTTTGCCTTTGTTCCCGTGACACGCTAGGATGACAGGCGTCATTTTTGCACAGCAAGTGCTGCGTCCCACGGCTGCAGCTGAGGGTACCAGGAGGGGACGCGGGGCTGTCTCACACCAGATCAAGCAAAACAGCACTTGCATTTCTCCCTTAATATCTATGGTCTGGTTTGGCTGCTTCCTAACTGACTACTTGGATGCTTGGAATAAAATCCTGTGTGAGGAAAGTAGGTCCTCCTTTGATCATTTTAGGGGTTGAGGTTTCAACAGCTTTAGAGTTTACCTGCTACATCTGGGACTCCATGCACCTAAATTGCCCGCTGCACTCAGATTTCGCTGGTCCTTCATACCTGAGCACCTCCTGGCCCCCAGGGCTGTGGCTGCTGGGTAAACCAGAGCTACCTCTTCCTGCAGGAGGTGAAGAAAGCCCTGGGGAAGCCCAAGCTGGAGATGGAGTTGTTGCCCATGGGGACTCCAGAGGAAAAGAGATGTTATTTGGGAACAGATACTCCATCCCCTCGTCTCTGCTTTGGCAAGGACACTTCTAAGGATGGGGTGAGATGTTTCCCGGGCTGAGGGCAAGGGAGGAGCAACCCTTTCCTCCCACCTGGATAAGCCAACAACCCCCAACACCCTTTGGACAAGAAGCGCCTGGAGGGCAATAACCCCTCACCTCTTCCTGGCTTCCAGCTAGGTAAGTAACTGCTCTGAGCAACTGCTTTTTCAATCACAAGTGTCCTGGGGCCAGGGGAGAGGAGACTGAAACCCTGCTGTTTTCATTACCCCAGGACACTGCATTAGTTTTGGATAAAAAACACAATGCAGTCAAGTGAAAATTGAGGGGGGAAAAGTATCTGCACCCACCTGGCCGGGTCCCTGGCAGGGTGTCCTATGCTGGAGTATGCACTGGACACCCCCACAACAAATCAGTGAGGGTGGGGAGGAAATTTGGCCTTGAAAGCCTCTTTTGGAGCTGCCTGATAATGTGGCAGCCTTAACACTCAAAGGAAAGCTGAAACATTTCCACATAGGAGGAAAGATGCTGAATCCAGGAGGGTTAAGCACACACAGGTATGACGTATAGCATGGTTCAGGTTTGTCTGCAGACACATGGTCACACATCCCTCCCTCATTCCTGTCCTGAATAATGCTCAGTCTCAACCACTCCCTATCCTGGCATAATTCCTGCCAAAGGCTGCGCGTTGTTTTGCCTTGGGAAGGAGTCAGAGCTGCAGATTTCACCCTATAATTTTTCTGTGACACTCTGTCTGAAAAAGAAAAAAGAGAAAAGTGGATTAGCCTTGCTGCCAGTGATAAGCAGGAGGCTTAGAAAAACCCTCAATTTCCCAGCACCCACTCCCAGGGCAGTAAATCTTAGAGCCTACAAAGCTGCAAGCACGGCAGAGTGAAAGCACAGGGCTGGTGGAGATTTAGGGCTCATGAATCACCCAGTGCTCTCCAGCAGCAAACCAGCATCTCAAATTATCTCCTCAGGTGATTTGCACGACAAATTTCTGCTTAGCCCCCCAAAATGTCAGAGCACTTTATTTGCTGCCTGTCCTTTTTTTTTTATTTATTTTATTTTCCCTTAGAGGAGCTGCTCTGTGGCCAGAGGGGAAAATCCTGCTCTGATCTGATTTACCTGTGTTTAGCTAGTGTACAGTTGTTTACAGCTCCTTTAGTCAGCTGGAGCCTGATTTAGAGAAAAAAATGCACCAGGATCATGTAGGAGGTCAGAACTCAGCTGCTAATCCACACCTGACTAATGCACACCAGCCTTCCCCTCCAGCCAGCCCCAAATTCCCCCTGTAGCAACAGCTTAAATAAATCAAAGCCTCAAGTCTGGAAGGATGAGGTTCATCCAGGGCTGTCTGGCAGGGGACAGGGAGCATCCCCGCCACCCCCCCAGGCGGCACGGGGGAGAGGACACCCCATTTTCAAGGCTGCACCCTGGGCAATCGTGCCTAGTCCTTGATGGCTTCCTTCCTCCAAGTGGCAGAGGTGTAACCACAGCATTGATTATTCACGGCAAGATATGCCCAAGCCTCTGGGACCTGGGGAATTACCATTCTGCTTAGCATCTTCCAGGCACAGTGGTGAGGGGACACTGATACCCCACCAACATGATTTCATATTGCACCAAACATTACATGCCTGCTAATCCAAGAGGCAGCTCGATGCAACAAAGCTGTAATTTAATTAAGTAGGGTCCAGGCCATGTAATGAAGAGTAGAAATGGGGCTGGAGCTGTGTGTTCACATGACTGGGCTGGAATTACAGCCCGAGTGATGCTTATCGGCTGTCAGGCAATTTCTTGCAAGGGGATGCTCCCCCCAGGGAAGGAGGGCAAACATGGTGGGAGATGAGCACGAAGAACTGGTCAGCCTTGGGAAGGTCACCATGGGGGAACATGACCTGGGAAGGAGCCTGGTTTGGGGCTTTGCGGTCAAACTGTGGGAGGTCCATGCTGATGTTTGTGAGATTCAGTAGCTGGAGGCTGGGAGAAACCCTGTGGCTCAGAGCTGTGGGTGCCAAGGGCTGGCACTGCTGGTGTCCTGGTCCTGGCTGCACATTTCTGCTTCATCCAGTACCTGTGTTTGCTGGGCTGGGGAAGGAATCCGTGCTAAAAGCTGCCCTCTTTTGGCCTTTTATATATTTACTAACCTAAGTTCCTCTAGCTGGCCAGAGAAGTGGATTAAGAGCTGGGGCAAGAATTTCTTGAGGCATCCTGGATAGCCAGCACATCATCACCCTGGTGCCAGGCAAGGGATGGGCAAGGGACCTGCCGTCAGGTGAATGGGGAAGCATCTTCCCCTGCTTGAGCTTCACAGGTGGAAACTGTCGACACAGAAAGATGAAGCCCAGGCTGATGCAGGGTGTCTTTGTGGCAGAGAGTAATCTGGATCACCTTCATCCTGGAGCAGTGCTCAGCCACCAAACCATCCTGCCCCGGGGCTCAGGCTCCAGCTGCGCCCGGGTCAGTGCACAGCCTGGCTGCAAAACAGCCGCATGTGGCATTTGTTATCTGCTTTTCCCTTCCTGGGGTCATCTAAAATACATGGTCTTGCATGGATAACCTACCCCCAGGCAAACTCCTTTAGCTTCATGTTTTCATATTATTTTTCCCATAGTCCTGAATTATTTCCTAAGGAGGGTGCCCCTGGGGTGCACGCCTGGGGGGCAACCCCCTGTGCTTACTGGCAAGTGAAGAGCTTGCCTCCCTTGCAATCAATAAATGCCTTCCTTGCAATGAATGCGTCCCTTGCGTGAGTTCTCCATTGGGATGCTCTCTGGTTGCTGGGCAAACAGCAGTGGTGGGCACCTATGTGACGGTCACAGTGCTGGCACCTTGCTGTCCCTGCTATAGACACAGCAGCTGAGACAAGGACTGCCTCCGCCGTCTGCACAGCACTGCAAAGGCCTATTTGACACCAAGTAAATACCCTGTGGCACAGAAGCATCCCCCCGTACTACTTGGGAGTGGAGCCAAAACCAGTCCAAGGGGGTCAGGGCCAAAAAGGACATCCTGGAGATGCTGGTGAAGAGGGCTGACTGCAGATGGCATTGGCCTCCGTCCTGCTTTTCAGAAAACCAAAGCCAATAAAATAAAAGCAATCCTATTTAACCAGTCAGGGAAGGTTCAGCAAGACTGGCAAAAGCTGTTTTCGAGGGCCACCTGGTGATGGCCCAGAGACAAGCCTTGCTTTTGGATTTTGGGGGCCCAAAGGAGCCCCTCACACCTGGCAGCTCTAGGGGCTGTGGCAAAATGCTGCCCTTCCTCTTCCCATCAGATTTCGAGTCTAATCTGAGCCCACACTGTTGCCTCAGGAAGCTTGAGTTTCCATGCTCTACCTGTTTATGTGCAGTTTGGCTCCAGGATGCTTTTATTCAGGTGTTTGGCAGGTAAAACCAAAATGCTGGTGTGCATAATAGAAAAGCAAAGTGATGTGAGTTGACCCATGGGGAGTTTCGTTTGCCACTGAGAAAGGCAGCAGCTTTTTTACCCTAAGAGGAATTGGCCTGTCGGGCTCCCTGGTGCAGGAAAGCCACAGCTAGGGTGTAAATCAGCAAGAATTTGAACAGTGAAGAGCAGAAAAGGACTCACATGTGCTGTGCAGGGAAAGGGTGGTGAGCTGTCCTGAACCCTGGGAGCAAGCGACCATGCTGGCAGCACCCAGAGTACCCAAACTATCTCATTAAGCTTTGTCAGCTCCTCCTTCACCCAGCTGACAGCCTTTCCCCACCAGCAGTTACATCCACCTTTTACCCAATCTGTCTTGCATTTTCCCTGCGGCATTTGCACATTGTTGCTGCTGTGAAGCTGTCCTGTCCCCATCGGTCTCCATCCCACCCTGGCTGTTCCTTGGCAATGAAGAGCCAGCCAGGTGGGTTATGCTATGTGTGCTTGGTGTTGCTCTCTGCAGTGCCCTGGAGAAGTCAGCGACCTCTCAGCTTCCTGGTTCCTTGCATTGCTCCTGCTTGTTCTTCTGCAGTTAAGCAGCCAAGGGGAGGGAGGGACTGAACCCACTGCATCCAGTAAGGTCCCCACCAGTGTGGGACCAGTGGTCACCCTCCAGCAGATGCTGGGGCTCCATTGATCGAGGCTGTGGGGTCCAGGCATCTGGGCATATACCTGTCCCTGCTGTCAGCGCTGCAGGAGGCTGTTACCTGGGGCTGGCTGCCTCTCCGCAAGTAGAGATTACCTGTGAATGGAGAATGGATGAGCCGCCCAACTATATCCTCCTCACAAAGTGGACCTTTTCACTTCAAGCACCTGCTGGTTCTCAGAGCTACTGAACAGCTTCACAAAGCTGGGCGGCAGAAGGGTTATTTGCATTTATAGAGCCTCATTTGTAAAGGCTGAGGGCAAAACCCCCAAACAGCTCCATGCCCTATGCAGCCACAGAAGATTTGCCTACAATTGCTGCAATTCCACCTTGGTGGGACTCTTGCTCTTGTGCTCTTGCGTCGCTAGGGGGAAGCGTTTGACTGCTGGATGGAGCTGGTGCCCGCAGGGTCCCCGCTGTTCCCGCTCGGGTGGTGGTGGCACCCCCGGCTCCCCCGCGCAGAACGGGGCTGCCCCACCGCCGGGCTCGCTGGGTTACACAGGGCACGTCCAGCCCCAAAGGTCCCGGCTACCCCGCACTTTCCTGGCTCAGACTGCAGTTTCATTTTAGGGGTCAATCCTGTTCAAAATCTTTATCAGTGATCTGGATGGTGGGGCAGAGTGTACGGCCAGCAAATTTGCAGGTGACACCAAACTGGGATGAGTGGCTGATATGCCAGAGGGTTGTGCTGCTGTCCAGAGGGACCTCAGCAAGCTGGAGAAATGGGCCAACAGGAACCTCATCATGTTCGACAAGCAGAAGTGCAAAGTCCTACACCTGGGGAGGAACAGCCCCAGGCACCAGGAGGTGCTGAGGGGGTGCCAGATAGAAAGCAGCTCTGTAGAAAATGACCTGGGGGTCCTGGTGGACACCAAGTTGAACAGGAGCCAGAAATGTGCCCTTGTGCCAAAGAAGGTGACTGCTATCTGGGGCTGCATTAGGAGGAGCGTTTCCAGCAGGCCGAGGGAGGTGATCCTTCCCATCTAATTCAGCACTGGTGAGGCCACCCCTGGAGTGCTGTGTCCAGTTCTGTGCTCCCCAGTGTGAGAGAGACGTGGACATACTGGAAAGAGTTCAATGAAGGACCATGAAGATGATGAAGGGACTGGAGCATCTCTCCTATGTTTAGAGAAGGGTGTTTTAGAGAAGAGAAGTCATAGGGGGATCTTATCAATGTGTATAAATACCTGCAGGGAGGGTGCAAAGAGGGCAGAGCCAGGTTCAGTGGTGCCCAGTGACAGAACCAGAGGCAACGGGCACAAACTGAAACACAGGAGGTTCCCTCTGAACATCAGGGAATGCTTTCTCACTGTGAGGTTGTCTGAACACTGGCACAGGTTGCCCAGGGAGGTTGTGGAGTCTCCATCCTTGAAGATATTCAAAGGCCATCTGGACACAGTCCTGGTCCTAGGCAACTGGCTTTACATGGCTCGTGCTCTGCTTGAGCAGAGGGCTTGGACCAGATGGCCTCTGGAGGTCCCTTCCAACCTCAGCCGTTCTGTGATTCTATGATTCATGCATGGCTTCCATCACCCCAGCGTGATTTGGCAGAGGGAATATCACCCATGTGTCCCAGGCTGCGTCTCTGCTGCTCTTGCTACCGTCTTACTGCTTTAGACCCTTTCCCAGCGCACATCCCCTACCCCAAAATGGGCAAAGATAGGTAACCCGGGGGCTGCTGCATCCCCGGAGACCAAGCCCAATCTGGAAGACAGAAGACAGAAGAAAACAAAGATAGAAAATCGCTGCTACTAAATGATACCTTAAATAAATTCAGCTTCCCTTCTTATGCATTCAGGTCTTGTTTAAGTTTTCCTGTAGATTGGGGATGCAGAAGAAGCAATTTAGATTGAGGAGATAATTAATTAGTGTCAGGCATAGGGAGCCCATTCACCAAATGGGAATGCTCCAGAGAATTTAGAGTTGTTTCATGCTTTTTTTTTTCTTTTTTCCCTTTTCAAAGATTAATATTTCTAAGATGTTTGTTATCTACTGTCAATCTGTGACAATAAAGCAAGAAGCCAGGTCTTCTGAAGCACAGATAGTGTCACCACTCTTTCTCACTGTATTTCTTACAGTAATTTATATTCTTCTCTTTAAATCCTGGGAGAAGTGATTAATTGTTAATCTTTGCTTTCCTTGTAAAAAAAAAACGTACTTCTTTTTTAAATCTTATATTTGTCAAGCTAGTTGCAGAGTGGAGAGGTAAGAACCATGAATAGTGAATGAACCTTGATGATTTTTAAGAAACCGAGCCAGGGTCTTGAAGTTGTCAGTGTTGCTAGCCCTGCAGGAGGGCAAACAATGGCATTTTCAAGATGGTTTGGCCAGGAATTTCCACTGAATTGAACATAAGTCAGTCCACAGGGCTTTTTTCTTAGCCTGGGACAAAACCACCGCTGAATCCTGCAAAATGCCTTTCTCCTGTTAAATAAGGCAAAAAAACCCAGTGTGAATCATGACCATAATCAGCTGAGGTGCTGGGAACCAGGTATGGATGCCAGGAGCTCGCCCAGACCCATTGCCACCAGCAAGATGTTTATTAATCATGGAGGAAAGGTTTTTGTGATGTGGGAGGATGCTGTGGCCATGGAGGGATGCTGCGGTGCCTGATGGGGGTCATCTCTCATTTTCCAGGCTCTCACCTCACCTGAAAAATATATTAGGACTCAGCATGGATAAATAGAAGTGACTGCTATTTTCTAATGAAGCTTTACACGGGTGATGAAAGCCATTTTACATGGCCTACCCTGCATTGCTCCACCTGGCAGCAGCAGAAGTCCCTGCCCGTATGGCCACAGCAAGTGCTTCCAGAGGCAGAATATGTCCATCACCCTGATGGCCTCTCCTGAAAACATTTCTATTTTCCCAACTGTGCCGCCATGTCACGCTGTGTATTTTTAGCCTCTCCTCTGTAAACACCTACCTGGGGACATCTGGTGCAGCATGTGCCGTAACGGCTCTGGCCTTACTTCTGCCTCTCGCTGAGTGCCTGCAACTTGGGCAACTGCTGGGCTCACAAGCTGGCTTTCCAGTAGAATGATTGGGAAAGACTTTAACCATTTTGGTGGATATTCAAGTGGCCAAAATACATGATGAAGGCAGGGAAGATGGTGGCAGGAATGGGTGATATGTCTCCCAAGCACTCTTGCTCCTCCAACTGTTTTCAGCTCCTCTTGAGCCTAGGGGACATTTCAGCATCCACCACCTACTTCCATTAGGAGCTGCACCTTGGAGGAACCACCTCCTCTTGTTTGAGTGAGCTTTTCCCCTGCCAGGTTCATTTGATTACTCCCTGGGAACATCCAGTTTGTCTGGAGCAGGCAGCATATTCCCGTTTGGGAATGGGCAGGGGTACAGACCCAAAAGCCCAGTCCCTCAAAGGGACACATTTAAATTTCTCATAGAGGAGGAGCTGGGAGTCCAGGTTTGCTACCGTGAAGATGGGAGCTCCTGAGCTGCTTCCAGATGCCACAACAGGAAGGAAAGGCATCCACTCTCCCAGGAAAGCTGGCTCCTCAGGGACTGTCTCCCAAACTTCACGGATTTGGCTGCGCAGGGGAACATATGTTGAGTTTTATCCAAATACCCAACACAGTATGGCATGTGGTATGGTCTGGCATCTGCTCTTTGGGTAATGGGAGTGCTTCCTGTGTGGGTCACTGGAATATGAGATGACTGGGATATGAGATCAGGGCTGGAAAGAAGATGTCACTCCAAGTCCTCCTCTCTCACATGCTGCTTGCGAAGATGTTTGTCTCTGCATGAAGATACTGCCAGCATCCCCTCTTTGCCCTTCTTCCCTCTAAGTCCTGCCTGTGGGTAGCTGGCTCAGTCACTAGTTGGCTTGGTGGAGCCGGGCTGCTGCAATACGGGAAGTCCCCTGCACACCACGAGATGACCTTGAAGGCAGCATCTGGGACATGGGATCCAACAGCAGTGGTGATCAAGCTGATTGTTGCAGGCAGCAAGGGCAATGGAGAAGAAATGCTGTGCACATCCCCCGGGGTATCATCCCATCACAGCCTTTGGAGGCATTTTCCTCCCCAGGAAGGGACACACTAGCCATGCAAACTGAAAGATGAAAGTCTGCTCTAGGAGTTTTCTTGTCAAAAGAGATAAATGTCCCAGCTTGTGTAGCAGGAAGAAATGGAAACGGATTGACCTCCCTCATTAGCATCACTTAGACCAGAGGAAAGAAGCTCTAAAAAGTAGTCTGGTGATTTGTTCTCCTTTAAAAATGTCCCTGTCATCACGCTCCATTATTTATACCAGCAGCACTGCTGGCACTAAGCCTAGTCTGGGAAGAAAAATAATACAGAGATGTCCCCTCCTCTTTCTGCCGCTTTCCCTTCCTTCCCTCTGAAGGAGATGTGGGTCTGTGTCAGGTTATGTGACAAAAGCCCTGCCTGGGTCCCTCCCAGGGCTGGCCCATCATTTGATGTGACACCTATCAAACGAATCAATGACCTTTGGGACTCGCTGCCTGGGGGTATGGGACACATTATGGAGTGCAGGGGAAGGACAGCTTGGGATTTCACAGGATTTATGGGATGCTTAGGCCGGGAAAGGGTTGGCTGGGCCTGGGTCATATAGCCATGGCAGCCTCACCCAACTCGAGCTGCTGGATCCGGGTCGCTGTGTTTTCCCCTAACGTACCCTCTTCCTAAGCTGCATCCATCACTTCCACCTCTTCCACCACCCCAGGCCAGTGCTCAGAAAATCATGATTTTGGGGGTTGTTTGTTTTAAAATTTGCTTTTCTGACTTTGCCTTTTACTTCTGCTCTGTTAGTGGAAGTCCAAGTAACAGCATCAGTCACTGCTGTTTAAGCCTAAAGCTTGTAAACCTGAGAAAACTGAACTTCACATTTTATAGGGGTTTGACTCTAGGGCTTGGTGGTTCAAGAAAAAAAATCCCTTTTGCTCCTAAAATGTCACCTACCAACTATGTTCAAATAATAGGCAAAATTAAGGACAGTTGCTTCAAGTTTTTGTGGAAAACACAGAAATCCTTATTTTTATACAATTTTTTAAACAAGGTGGATACACACCACCACCCCAACCCCCCTTCACTTCCCATCCCACTCTGAGCATCTTCACTGTTAACTCCCATTGATCTCGGCCCAATGTTCAGGTCTTTGACAAATTCTGTCTGCTCATCCCATATGCAAAACTCCAGCTCTGATTTTTGGTAGAGGTTACCAGAGACACCAAGACCAGTTAGTTTTCCTCCTGAACTTTCTCAGCCCTCCGGAGCCAGCTGTGACTCAACTGCTGCAATCAGGAAATAACAGGGAACGGCAGGAACACCCACAAGGGAATACCCAAAGAATTATATTTCTCTTCAAAAAGGCTTTTACTGTGACCTGCTCACCAGCACGAATGACTATCACCCAGCCAAATCCTGAACTGCACTCCCTCATTTTCAAAGCATTAAAAAAAATATCACCTTGTCATCCATTCTGGCTGGGCTTTGGGGAGCTGCAGAGGTTTCCAAAAGCTCATTTTTCTTGTGTCTTTGCAAGGTCTTGGGGCATCTGTGCCAGGAATGGCTTACACCTCTGGTGTGACCCCAAAGGTGAGTTTGGAAGAGAGAGGAGCTGCCCACAGGGACATCACTGCAGGTAAAGGTGGTAGAAGGTGGGGTGGGTACAACCCCATGGTGACATGAAAGCACCATGACACAATTTTGAGCACCTCTGCACACCTCTAAACTCTATGCAGAAAGGGGGCAAGCGAGAGTCTGGAGCAAACACCAGACGAGGGGTCAATGGCAGCAGTGCGTTGTGTCTGAGGCATCGCTCACATCCTCAGGGCTGATGCTGGCATTGATTGCCTCCAGCAGCATGGAGTAGGCTGCTACCAGATCTGCACACACAAAGCAGCTGTGCCCTGGCCATTTGGGAGCAGCAGATTTTGGGGAGTCCTTGGCTCTGTCTCCCAATAGTTGCTCA
This sequence comes from Anarhynchus alexandrinus, assembly GCA_008711295.1. Classification (NCBI taxonomy): domain Eukaryota; kingdom Metazoa; phylum Chordata; class Aves; order Charadriiformes; family Charadriidae; genus Anarhynchus; species Anarhynchus alexandrinus. The sequence continues at coordinate 172,944 of VUYV01000221.1, forward strand.
CCAACCTCTATGGCAAACTAAAGAGGGATAAGTAACCATTAGACAAGGAAATTTGGTTGGGAGACAAGGTGATATCTAGCAGCAGGCAACCCTCCTGCTGTTCATTGCACAGACAATCTCATGGTGCGCCTCCCTTTCCTGCCTGTGGGATGTCTGGATGTTTTGCCCCATGTCAACCACTGTTGGGCATGGGGGGGCTGCGCCACTTGCAGGGAGCTGGGTGGGCAGGGGGGTCACTGAGGACCCCCAACCCTCCTGGAATACTCTTGCCACCATCTCATCCAGGGCACCCCAGGCATGGGATGAGGAGGGGGCTGGAGCCCAGGGCACACAAGGGAAGGTGGAAGGCTGTCCCTGTGCCCAAGGGGCAACAGAATGGCACAGGGAAGCAGTGCCCAGAAAAGGGGCATCCTTCTCCCACATTAGGGCATCTTTCAGGTCAACCTTAACATACTTGTAAGCAAAGAAGCTGCAATGGGCCAGCCTTTTACTACAGAAGTTGAAAGAAGAATAAATATAGACAAAGAACATTATAAATGTCAATTGAGATCAAAAAAGCTGTAAAACTACAAAAAGCTTTATTCATTATTGCTGACCAGAATTTTTCAACTGAAATATTTTCAAAATAAGCAAGAGAAAAAAAAAAAAAGAAACTACTAGCATATTCAGTCTCCAGACACTGTCAACTGCCTAAGAACACAATCTCTCTCATTTTACCTTTGGTGGAAGCTTTCCTTCAGTTATAACCAAAGTATCTCCTCTGCAAACATTAAGTTCCTTCAGAGTGGCATTCTGTAGAAAGAGAAAGCACAGTTTACTCGTAAGTCTACATGTTCTTGTCCTTCGTTTCCTAAAGTCTACGTTGGTGGCTTTTTAAGCCATGCATGCCAAAGGTCCAAGGTGGTTTGCTTTTCCACCAAAGAGCACAGAAATATCCATTTAACACCCCCTGCTTGGAGACAGCTTTGCAGGGGCACACATGTATTGCACCTACAGGAGTCTGCTCTGCAGGGGTCCTTCCAGAGCATCCTGTTGAGCTGTGGATTTTCTTTGCACCTCCACATCTCACTAACTGAACACCCCGTGCTTCTTTGTAGATGTGTCTTTAAAGTATTGTAAACCTAGACTTTAGAAAAAGCTATGTGGATATGGCTTAATCCTAGTCCCTGAAAATAAGAGGCAGGTGCGCAAGATTTACATTTTAGCCATAGGTGTCCCAACACTGCCTTCCTAAGGCACTGTGAAAATAAAACGGGGTATGTACTAATGTAGCATGCACAAAACCACCAAGCATTTGCTTTAATGCAGCTCTCTTCAGGGAAAGTCTCTACAGAAACATGAAGTAAATAAACTATTGCGTGATTCAGGTCAAAAATAGGATCCTCTTACTTCCTGACTTAATGGTTCCCCTGCTTCATAGCACCAGTCAATCCTTCTCAAATGCCAGTTGTCACCTACCAAAACACAAAAACATACGTACTGAAAACTAATTAGCCAGCAACACTGTTTCGAAAAATCATTACAAAAGTCTTAGTAAATTTTAAGGGGTTCTTTTACTTGTTTTTGTTTGGTTTTTTTTAAAACACAACTCTGACAAATTGAATGCTGTACCACCTTCATGTCCTTCCCCAGATCCCAGAAACACTTTGCTGTTTGAAAATGTTTTTATATGGAAATATTTTAATAATAACAACAACAACAACAACAACAACATCATCATATTTTTATAAATGTCTCTTCCTCCCCAAAGCAGTTTCCAGCATGGATGACTGGATAGAAGGATTGCAGGATGGCCAAAAGAGTGGAAAGCATGAGGAGTTCAGCAGAGTGCAGGGAAAACAGAGCCTAAGAAATCCTGGCCAGAAGGCAATGGACATTGTTGACTTCTCTGAGGGCCAAGATTTCACCAATAATTTTAACTCTACCTTTGCCTGCTTCAGGGTCTGATCTTCTCCAGTTTCAAATAGCTCATAATTAGCTTCTTGTGGGTAGCTGCCATTTCCTCACTAAAAATTGCAAAATTCAGCAAAAAAGTACCAAAGAGGACTAATATCTGGGACAGAGTGTCTCCCATCCCATGTCCATTAGCATGGTCAGGTGCTTTGGACCCATTGCTTTGCCTGCTGGTGGTTCCCATGCGGTGCCCCTTGGCAATGTGTCGTCCCTGGGCGCTTGTCCTCCCAGAGAAGCCAGTCTGCCCTGCAGCCCAGTGTCCTGTTGGGAAGAGATGAGGTCAGCACGGCCCCTCCAGGCTGTGAAAGCAAACGTGGGCTCATGCATTGGCCAAACAGCTCCTTGTCTTCTGGCCAGGGTGTCTGACCTGCACACTGAGTGGGAGGCTCAGGCCACCAGGACCTGCAAGGCTCAGGGGAAATAAGGCTCCAGAAAGCCATAGGGGATGAAAAGACACTTGAAGAATTACTTTCCATGCCAACAGCAAAAGAAAAATGACTGCATGACTCCCTCTGCTTGGGTTAGTCATGCTCGCGTGCCCAGGAGGGGTGGACATCCACACAAAAGCATTTATTCAGTGCCTTAAGCATGCGAGAAAAAGAGCCCAGCCCTCCTCGTGAGTGCAAATCCCAAGGCAAGCTGAACACTGAAATTGTAATTATGTGTGTTTGCAACTTTACACAATTAAGGCTGAATAAAGCAGGTCTGCATCCAAGCATTTTTTCTTCCATCAGCAAGGAAAGCAAAACATAAAATGAATGTGCCTCTGGGGAAGAAGAGGTGATGATTTAGGATTTTTTGGGGGATAGCAGACAGTATTAAAATAGATCATTATATAAAAAAATAGAAAAATGAGATAAGGAAACAGTTTGCAGTAACTTTTTTATAGACACAGAAGTTGAAACTACAAAGCAGCTTTTGGGGTGGAGTGCAATAGGTTTTTTTTTATTTAAGTCATACATTAATCTGTGATGGTAATGGAAGTCCACTAGGAAAATAGACAGTATCTTTCTTGCCTTATTGTCAGAAGAAATTATTTAAATCACAGGTTCCCACTCACTGTTTTACCTCATGATTTGAGTCAGTGATTTAAAACTATCAATTTTATTCTAATTTATTACTTACCTGAGGTTTTTTTTTTCCAGATGCATAAGCAAATCATTGGTTCCCATGCTACAATTTTGTCATTCTTATTGCTAGTGAGGAGGAGAGGCCTTATCTATACCAATGTAATCACACGTGTATAATTTATCATGGATTCATGCTAACCTTTGCTTCTTGCTGTATTCATCAGTTGAATGTTGGGCTGGAGCCACTATGTATGCATACATAGAGATGTATGTAGGACATTTACATGTGAAGGTGTTGGTATAGTTGGGTTTCCCAGGCAAGTGCTGTTTTGCATCTCTTTCTCTCCCTGCGCATTATTTTAACCCGCTGGGCTGATGGAGAGCTGGGGGGGTCTCTGAAACTCTTGGTTTGTTGGAGGTTTGGGGAAGCTGGCAGGGGGGAGGAGATGCTCTGGGAGAGGCTTCCAGCATCGCCTCTGCAGAGCAGCTGTAGGTAGCTTTGCAAAGGAAAAGCGCAGCGTGATTAGATGAGCCGTAGTCCTCTTGGGTACCACACTTGGAGAGGAAGAGGAACTGTGTAACCATATCCAAACTTTTCTCAGAGAGTCAAGTACAGCCTGCTTACAGCCATCACATTTCTCCTATGAGGGTGAGACGCAACGCCTCCATTTGCTGCCCTCTATGTTAATTTAAAATATTCCAATCTTATAAGGTTTTCCAGCTCTGGATACATGGTCTTGCCATGTTATCATGCACCGTCCTGCCCCATGGGATGCATAAACAGGCAAGGCTTGTGCCTGAGGAGTGCTGCGACCCCCAGGGTCCTACAGAAATCAGGAGGCAAGCAGGGCAAGGGCAAAGCCCTTTTGGGAAGAAGCAACGTTAGGTCTGCCTGGGGAGGGATGGGTGCGCTGTGAGTGTGGCCGTCATGCTCCTGTCTCTGCCCCAGAGCTCCTGTGCAGTGCTGAGGAGCCACTTAAAGGCTCCCAGAATAAGGCTGTTGAAGGTGAGCTTTGTCCCAACACAGTCTAATATCTGAACACTTGGCAGTGCAGCCCTGTAATGGTCTGTTCGCTGTTGGGTTTTGGTTGTGTTTTTTTTTTTCCAGGAGTGAGATTCTCTAAGCCTGATGGTAACTACACCTGCTGCCAGCAATTGGGCTGTAAAATAAATGGTTATATAAAGAGAAGGGAACAGCGATTTAGCTGCCTTTTTTTTTTCTTGTTTATTATTGAAGCAGTATGCAGTATTTTGCAGTGATGAAAAATATCCATCAGAGAACAAGCACATCCCAGTGGCTCTCTCTGTTTGCTGCAAACACAGGAGATGCATTAAAACAGCACAGTGTTTGGTGGGGAAAATATCATCTGTGACTGCCACAGATCACTGGCAGGCTTACATCCTCACCCTGTGCACCAGCTTGCATGTGCAGTGGGAAAGAGTGGTAAATCACTCCCAGTTCGCCTCTCCCACCAACTGTGATGTCTGTGACTCCTTGGTGTCTCTTTCAGCAGCCTTCCCCAAGGTAAGCCCTATCTCCTCACCTTCCCCAGGCGAGGACACCTTCAGCCCAGGTCTGATCCTCCATGCTCCTCTCCTTGCTACCTTCCCATCTCCCACTCTGTCTCATTGGCCTTTCCTGGCTCTTGCAAAAACCATCCTCCCCACCTGTACTACCTGTGGCTTTGCAGTTCATGTCAGGACACCAGCATCCCCACCTTTCCTCCTTTTATTGTGCTTTTCATAATTTTAAGACATACATCTGGGCTTCACCTCTTTGAAAACCACTTCTCAGGGTGCTGCTACCTGCTCTTCACACGTTGGGCTGTGCAGATCAGCTGTTGGCAGCAAGCATGAACCCTGGTGGAGGAGCTGCACGTAGCGGAGAAAGAGAGACTGCACAGGGACAGCCACACTGGATATGTCTCCATGGCTGGCCCCATGTTTTCACCAACATTCATTTTTTTCATTGAATGTGGCCCAGGAAAATCCTGTTTTGGCTGTTCAAAAGTAACCTTCCTCCAAAACCAGGAAAGGGTCCTCTCTTACTGCCTGCCTCTCCACACGGAGAGAGAGCAAGCTCCTTTCCATGGCTCAGCTCAACTTTATGGTCTTCCTCGGGGTTGGGGTAGTTTGCCTTCCACTGTTTGCAGCATTTTTCTCCAGTGTCTTTGTATCAAAGATGTAACATCTCCTTACACCAGATTCAGCCTTGCCCTGACACTTTTACTGCGTCAGCTCCTGCCAGGAGGTGGTCATCCCCCACCACAGGGTTTGCACCTTACCCTCGGCGTCCCACCAGATTACTTCCACCGTAGCACCTATACTCTGGAGCTTTTCTAGTTAGGGTGCAAAGAGGTACCTGCAGCTTCTTTGCATTGTACTAAGCTGTATCAGAAGCAGGTGGGAGGACTGTCTGTCCACCGGCTGCAGCAGTCACCAATGGAGGGTTGCTGCTGGAGGTCTCTGCAAAAACCCGAGCTTGAGGAGCTTGAGGATGGCTTACAGCTAACCCTGCCTGTTAGGATGGATATTACTCTTGCTTGCTTTTCACCTGAAATCAGAGCTGCTTTATTTACTTTGTGATGACTAGCTCCTAGGCAGCCAGGCTTTAATGCATACTAATGAACAAAACGAATGTTTTCCCCTAGAATTGTCACATGTTTTCCCAGGGTTTCCTGCAGCTCAGCCAGAGAGATAACATCAAAGTGGTACGATTTAATGAACCTGCTCCGTTACAGTGTACAGCATGATTTACTGGCTGCTATGCAGAAGAAAAAACACTGCTATTTAGACTTTTCAGTATATTCCTCCAATTTTATTAAGCTAAAACTTACTGCGACCCATCGTGGAACGAATGTGAGAGATGGAATGATAAAACAGTGATTCATGCCACACTAGGAGGTTTATTTAAAAAAAAAAAATCCCCAAAACCAAAACCCTGAGTTTTCAGCTACATCTGGAAAAATGAAGAAAAAAACATTCTGTTTTAAAAGATTCCTTACATGCCAGAAAGTAAGGCTGCATGGGCTCAAATACAGCTCATTATGAGGAAGCACAGATACCTGCACATGACCGTACGTCATCCCCTCTGGCTGCAGGGTGTATCCCAGACCCCTCTTCACCTGATGTCCCTGACTATCTGCAGGTATGACTATCTTCATCACTTTATAAAGTCCAGTTTTGAAGGCTAGGAGGGAGAGCCCGTCACCTCTCGCCCATGGCTATTTCCCAGACAACATAGGTGATTAACTCACACAGCAGCTAATCAAAACCTCTGACGGGTGACCCTGCCAAACCCATGTTGTGCACCAGGACAGCCACGCTTTGGCTCAGCTGAGCAGCAAAAGCAGGGCCACACAGCTGGAAGGCGGATTGTGCATCATCTAGCTGGAGCAGAAGAATGTAGCATGCCCCTGGTTTCCCAGCTTCTCTGCCAGAGGTCAACCCCAGTCAACCTTGGTGTGTCCTCTCCCTGGTGCCAGCCCATGGAGCACCTATTGCAGAGGGGCTGGAAAGAAGGGATTCACACATCCTTCCCCATCTGGGGGCTGAGATTTCTACACCAGCATCAATTTGGGACACCTTTGATGCTATGAGCGTTTCAGCATTTGGCAGCACTTCACCACATGACACTTTTATGGCAGGACAATAAATCACTGCTAGGTTTGGGCTGTGCTGTTGGCCTCAGCGTTGTAAGTGTCTGCAGCACACAATTTACTGGCATCAGCGCAGATGTGATGTAGGGTTATATGGCCTTGCTCTGCTGGTCATGATTGGGCTCTTAAGAATTCATTGAACTCCAAACAAGTAGGGTTTTCTTCCAGCTTGGCACTGCATCCTGGGAGGCCACCAGCAGTTGTCCTTGTTGCTGCTCTGGAGGAGATGGACTAAAGGAGAGCTCAGGACAGCTGTAACTGCTGATCAGCAATGAATAAATGGTCCTGTTTAAAGACAGCAAACATCTAGCAATGCCACATCTTTTCCGAGACATGGTCATGTTGCTGAAACAACCTGATTTCAAGAGGAAACTGTGACAGCTCGCTTTATATCAGCAACAATAACTGAAAAGCCCCAAACGATGCAGCCCATCTCCTACACAACCAGAGCATATAAGAGCAGAGAAGGAGGCTTTAATTACGCAGCGGTTTCCATGACAACCCCCTATATCAAATGGCCGAGCACAAGGGCTCTCTCCTCTCCTTGGTCTCTTTTGCCTCTGCAACAATTAGGCCAGGATAAGAGCCCAGCTGCGTTTCAGCGTGGTTTGCACAGCTCTGCACGGGCAGAGAAGACAGCCTGATGCCTCCCCCCTCCGTGCTGAGCCCAGGAGAGGGGCCCAAGGAGCCTGCTTTTTATTTCCATTGCAATTGCTAATCACCTGCTAATCACCTGCCCTGGTGACATATCCTTCCAGGTGCTGTTGGCACAGCCAGGAAGAGGCACTTTTCTCTGCAAGAGCCTCCCAGAGCTCAGCCTTAGCAGATGCCACTGCTTCAGTGACATCCACAGGAGTATCCCCCCTGACACATGGCTTCGCCCCTTGCTGGAGGCTGAACCTCACCCTCCAGGGGAACCATTGCCACGAGGGGTCCTCTGGCCAGGAGAGGACCTTGATGCTGCTAATGCACTGGTGACAAGCTGAAGTGCAGCAGGTCTATAAAGCCAGGCTCAGTTAGTGACATGCTGCCAGAAGTAAAGAACAAGAAGTAAAGAACAAGCCAAGACCTCATTTCTGCCTCTCCCTGAGGATGTTCCCAGTTTGTTGAGTCCAGTGGCGTTTTGCTCACCCTTTCTGCCAGGTTTGAGAGGAGCTGGGTGCATGTGTTTCTTTGTCCAAGCCCTGCTCTCACCCCAGCTGATGGGATTTCATTGCTACAGTCAAGGCCAAAGGGGTTTTTATTTGCTTCTGATTTTTACTTCATGAGGAGGAATACATTTATAATTAAGTTGTCCTTTACTCTGGCATGGGACAAGCAGGCAGCAGGGCTCCACTGGGCAGCAGGCAGCCCTCAGCAATTGCTTGCTTCATCCAAAGAAATCATGGGTCCTAAGATGACATTTGAGAGTAAGAGGGGAGGAGGAGGAAGACGTCAAGGTGGTGTCCAACTGAAGGCATTGTTCTCTTTTCTCCGGGGCCGTGTGAATGGCAAAACATTAATATTTGCTTTTCCATTTCCCTTTGGGCCCCATTGTTTGAGGGCTCAGTCTGGAGACAACTTTCCAGCTCACCTCTGTTTACTCTGAGCGCCAGCGCTGCTCAGCCCTTTGCTAAGCCTTTCCCTTCCTTATATTGGCTCAGTGGGAAGGAAAGGCTTGCTAATTCTTCCCAACATAAGAAGACTTATTGTCCCTCTTGACCGCCGTTCAAGAACAGCTGGTTTTGTTGTATTGTGGAGCTGTGTATTTTCTTTTTAACGGCTCAGCATTACTTAAAAGGCAGGTCTGGCCTGAGCACGTCTGCCAAATCAAATGGTTGGCTTGCTGTGAAACTCAGCCTAAGACTTTAAGTGGGAAGAGGTCCAACAACAGAGCAGGTCAAAAATCCCACTTGGCTCAGATGCCTGTTTCTCAGTTCAAGATTTCTGACAGCAAACCCACCATTTTTAGTAGTGACTGTGTGAACTTTTAGTGCGTGGCCCCTTCAGAGAGCACTGCGAATTCTGCTTCCATTGAAATGAGCTAATCTCAACTCAAAAAAGATTTTTATTAAAAAAAGACTTGCAGGGACCTTTTTTGATGCATTAAGTATGTCAGCAAGAGGTTTTTATTCCTCCTCTTTCTTTTAAACTCTGCCCACCCTGGTCTTTGCAGGTGGTGCTTGAACAGTTGATGGGATCTTCATGAGGAAGACGTGCGTGCGTGCTGCCTCTTACCTGTACCTGGTTTACAGGCTTATTAATAATTGCTTCCAGTCCATCTGGCTCAATTTTTACGCCCAGTTTGTAAGAGCAAGGGCATAGCAAGAGGTGCCAAAATGCAGCTGGAGAAGACATACATCTTGTTGAGCCCCCCCATGCACCTCTGCTGCTCTATGCCCAAAAAAGCATGTCAGAGGCATGGAAAGCAGACAACAGTGTTTTTAGAGGTGCCGAGTGTTTCACAGAAGGGCTGGAAATCTGAGCTCAGGCAGTGGTGGCCTGTGCTGTTCCCCATGTGGACCTGCCTGCTCACTTGCTGGTGGAGCACTGAAATGGCCAGACAGGACTTCTTCGCGCACAGCACTGCAGCTCACAGCCTGCCAGGTGACTCGTGGCTTAATAAAAACCATGCCAGCTAGTGGATTAATTGCTGTATAAACACCAGGCATGCCTGAAGGAGGCATGAATCTCAGGACCCTTGCTTGTGCTCGGGAGGAGCTGGGCAGATGTACAGACAGGGGTCTGCTCCGGCACTTTGCATCTGCTCCTCAGCTTTGCCCACCCCTGCACCTCAGGACCATTGTTTGTCAAGGGCCAAAAGTGCTGCCTGATGCAAAACAGAGGGGAAATCCCCTGGTCCTGCAACATGGAGCCAAACCTGCAGTGCATATGGATTGCCATCTTTGCACCACTGTAACCAAGAGACCATCGCCTGTCATCCCAGTGCAGGACATGTCCCAGTGCAGGAGAATTCCCAGCATGTATCTCCCGTTAGATTGAGGGAGGGCTGGGAAAGCGAAGAGGCATCTCCTGCCCAAATTAAACACCATGTCTTTGTTCACTGAATGATTTAAGAACCACAGTTACAAATGCTTACATGGTCAGGGTGGTTTGACCCTGCTTCCAGAAAAGGTCCTTGCTGGCATTTCTCACCAACTGGAAGGACAAAATCCTCCCCCCTTCCCTTCACCCAGGCCATGGTATCTCCCAGTCTTTTTGAAGCAATTAAATGCTGATTTGCTCCTTCAGGTTGGCTTTATTGTCTGTGTCACTCCCTGGCTGTGTAGCTTTCATATCTCTTTAGGCCAGCGATGGGTTTGCTAAGCAGAGTCCCAGTTTTCTCCCTCAGCGACAGGCCCAACCCCACTACAGAGATGTTAAACCTGGCAGCTGAGGACTGAGGTGTGTGAGCACAAGGCGAGGTGAAGAAGAGAAGAGTGGCGTTCAAGTGCAGTGGTGATGCTATTCGCTTCGTTAGCACCATGTGTACTGTGTGACTAGGCTGGCTCCAGGGTCCAGAAGCAACCCAATCCCAGCAGCAAAAGCAGCAGCTCAAAGCCCTCCATCCTGAGGGCAAATGGCCCTGGAGAGCGAGTTTGGAGGCCTGGACCAAGAGGCAGGTAGCATCCATGGCATCCTGATCTACTGATTCCGCAGTACCGAAACTGTGAATTGTGCATTGAAAGGTGGGATCGCAGCAGAAAGGTGGGAACACAGCAGAAAGGTGGGAACACAGCAGAAGATGCTAACATGCAAGTAGGGAGAGACTGCTCCTTTTGCTTCACTCCAAATTCACAGTCTACCCCAAATGCAGATGTACACACTAGGTTCTGCATCCATGATGAGGTATTTGAGATGCAATCCTATTGCTGAGGGTAACACAGAATCCAGCCCATTCATAGCACCTTTGTTAATTAAGACTAGCTTTAAGCCTTCTTGAATAAGGTGCCTAGTAATCTGGTGAAGGAGCCAGGCAACTGGTTTCTTTTCAATGTGACTGTATATCCAGAGCTTACTGGGAACCAGTGTCACCAGCAATCCAGGGACCCTCATCACAGAGCAAGCCACACTATGTGCTAGCTCTATCTGGATGAAGGCTTGCAAGACCTGAGGTGTCTGCTTGAAACTCATGGTGAAATGAGGCAGGTAAGGATTTTTTGTGTGTGTGACGTGGATACAAATAGTTGGTCCTCACCTCTGCTGACCTCTTCAAGTAGAAAGGCAGGTGACTGGCAGGCTTACGTGCAAACATGCTGGGCTGGAACGCAAGGTTGCTGAAGTGAAGGAGAATCAAAGGCAGCCATACTGAAGCCAATGGGGGACTTACAGTAGGTCTCACAGCCCTGATTTACTGCAGGCGTCATGATGCTTGCTATTTTTCATTAAATCTACCTCCTTGAGCTAAGTGGGAATCACAGCTTTTGTTAAAGGAGATTTCTGAGTCTCACACAGGAAGAAGAAAGCATAGAAGCTTGGACCAGAAAGCAAATACAACTGTAATACTGTGGCTTTGTAATAAGTATAATTATATTTAAGCTCCTTGCATAATTTTGCAGTTGTCTGAGAGTGTTGAAAGCTCAGAGTTTGCGATAGCAAGTAGTACTGACACGCCGCATGCAGAAATTGGCCTTTTGACTCTATGAGGATATTGAAGATGTTCTGGTAAATATTTACATTTTTAAATCTCCAGTGCTAATCAGAGCTGAGATTATTTAACTTACAAGAGTTTATTAAAAAAAAATGTCTGCACTGATTGCTTGCTTTCTGCATTTGCTAGGTTTTTTTCCCTACTGTCCAGATGCCAAGGAAGCTGGGCTTTTATCGAGGTTAGATTTGCTGGACTACTGCAGTTGCTGCTATTCACCGTAATAGTTTGAAAGGATTTGGCCCTCAGGGGAAGATGTTATTCCAAAATGAGATGTCATCCGAATCTTTCTTGATGCTGAAATTAGTTAACAATGGGAATCTTGGAATAGAAATTATTCTGTGGGTTTTTTCTTCTTCAAAGCTGTTTTTTATTAGAAAAAGTTGTCTTTATCATGAAGAGAGGGCAGTACATGTAAGCTCTCTTGGCATTGTTTCAGCCAATCTTCAAGGTCACGCATGGCTCCGCACGCTTCTTCTGCAGCCCCTGGAAGGGCTCCTTTGGCCCCATTCCTGCAGAACTGGCCCGTGGTTATCACCATTCATGCATGGTGCAAAGGAGATGAAAAGTCATCACAGAGCCCTGCGGCTGTCTGATAAATGTTCCTGAGGCCGAACTATGTAATGGCTTTTCAGGGGAAGGGTTTGCATCCCTGAGCTGGTAAGAAGCGATGTTGATGGGTCTGTGCTCTTCCCCAGTTCTTGTAAACTTGCATGGCAATGATGCAGGTGTCCTATGATGCTCTTACCAGGGCTTGACTTGGTAATTCAGCTCTAGCAGGAGCCCAGCTGTGTCTGTGAGAAATCTCCTACCCAAAGGAAAGGGTTCAGTGATTCTTTCTGCTTCCTTGCTTTGCAAGTTGAAAATTAAGCCCAGTCTGGGTCTGTGCAGCAGACCACCTCAGAATGGTGCCTGCATTTTATGACGTGGGTTGACCAACAAGGAGCTCCAAAGGGTCAGGCAAGAGACTGTTTTAAAAGCGAGCAGAGCTTTGTAAATGCCTCCTGAAGGCTTGGATTTCTGAGCAGAGCCAGGGACTGTTGCAGCAACTGTCCCTGCTGCCGGGGCTCGTTTCGCCTGTTGCACAGCAAGATTTGCAAGAGGGTAAAGCACAGGCTGCATGCCCTGAGCTAGGAAAACCAAGGACAAATAATTGCAGTCTAGCAGTGAGGACAGAATAAATGAGCTATTTGAAAATCAAAGCGGGATTCAGCACTGCAGCTCCAACAGTGCTGCTTGTGTCCCCGGGTCAGGGAGCTGTGGGCTCTCTCATGCCTTGAGGTATCTTTGGTTTTGTTTTTTAATACCAGCCTTGAAAAGTTTGCAGCTTGTCTGGGCATATTCTTTCAGCACTGCTGCGTTCAGGCTTTGAGCAGAGGTGAGAAGCCCTCAGTTCATCCTTAAGGGAAGAAAAGCATCACACTTTTCTGTTTAACATGACTTTTCACTAACAATGGGCCCATAAGAAATAAGGACAATGCCACCAAATGATCTTGTCTCTGGTTACTGCTGCTGAACTCTCAAACAAGCTGGAGAGGGAAAACATCACCAGCATTGCCCTGAATTAGGAATACTTAGGAAAAAAACATCTTTCAGTCTCCTATGTAGAAAAAACAAATTGCTGCTGTCATCTGTCCCCACCAGTGTCAGGCTGTCTTTTAGCAAATGCTTGCCCACATTTTCAAGTCTGTCAGCCATTTTTGACCTTGATACAAACTATAGTGGGTTTTGGGTTGTCACTAGACGGGGTGAGAAAGAAGGTAGGGGAAGACATAGAGTTAAGCACGGTGGGAATGAAGACGGTGCGAAAACCAGGGAGAGAACCATACTGCTGCAGGGTGAGCAGATGGAAGGTGAAGTGGTGTCGCAAGACTCGTGGGCTCTGCTGCATTAATGATGCTAATAAGCAGTGAGGAGCGATGAATGAATTATATCAAACTGATTGGGGCCAGCTGGGGACACCTGGGGCAATGCTGCCTGATGCTTCCCTGTGATGCCTGAGGACAGGTTGAGCTGTGAGCTGGTAATTTGCCTCTCCCTTCAGCAGCAGCTTGAACTGATGGAGGCATCAGTCTGGAGGGTTTTCTCTTTGCAGCAGTGACTTTAACGTCTGTGACAGTCTAACGCTGAGCTCACCAATTCATTTTCGGCAAAGCAGCTTGGGAACCACTTTGCAGTTATAAATTGAGATCTGGGGAAATGGATCCCTTCCCACCACCAAATTGCATCTTGGTTTGGGGAAGTCTTTCTCAGACTCCAGATAAACCCTCTGCCTGGCTGAAATGGCTATTATCCTGCCCTGCACAGTGTAAAACAGCACGGTGAAAGGAAAAAATAGTGGCCTCCAGAGGGACTGACCTTAGGACATCAGGAAACACGATGCTCTCCTGAGTTTTCTCAGGTGCAGGACACATTAGAGCAGGCTTTGAGCAATGGGCACAGGCATAAGGGTCTGAGCATCGGAGGGGAGGACTATGTTTCCTGGCTGATGGGACATCCATGCAGCCAGGCGTCTCAAGCATGTGCTCCTTGGTGGTGTCCTGTGGGAACATGGAGGATGGGGCAGAGCCACCAGCCAGGCTGGGATTTGCTGCACTGGTGGCATTGGGGAGGAATAGGTACTGCTGGTGATCGGGCTCCCTCATGGACCATCTAACCCAGGCAGGGAGCACGGTGCTTTTGACACTCCTTTTTTCTCACCCTAATGGGTGCTGAGGCTAATGAGCTCAGATGAGAGTAGGTACCTGTAATGAGTTCCCATTACTTGGTAGCAAAGCTTTAATTGCCATCCCCAGGTCCCTGCCGGAGACATGCCCTTGCGCGGTTCCAGGGCTCCTCCGTTTAGAGCACTGCAGAGGACATGCAGGAGAGCCAAACTGAAATCATGACTGATGCCGTCCTTGTTCCCTTTGTCCAGCCCCTCTTTCTTATCTTCACAGCACAGGATTGATTTCCTTAATGAACCCAAACTGGCCTCATATTGCCTGATATGATACTTATCACTCACTGTCCCTGCAGCCTAGCTGTTCTTCTCTGCTGAAGTCAGCTTTCTGCTCTGGCTGCCAGGCTGGGGAGAGCTGCAGTGCTTACTCACCACTTAATTAATCTCTGCTGCAGCCTGGGGAGACCCCAAGATGCACAGGTAGGGCTGTGTGGCTCTGCAAACAAGGTAGTACCTCTCTGGGTTACATAATTTTTTCCAAAGAACCTCCCCCCATGTGGACATGTGAAAATGACTTAAAGGAAGCTGAGAGTTCCCAGAGAAAAATCAAAGAGGAAAAGCAGAAACAGAGCCAATGAACTTTTCCACAGTCCCAAGTTAATGGATAAGAACATGCAGATGTCATTCAAAGCATTATTAACGTCATTATTATTAGACTGCCCACCAGTAATAGGGGGATGGGGCTGTTAGCAATGAAATGGAGCCCTACCCATCTCGAGTAGGTCCACAAGAGTCAAACCTGGCATCTGAGTGACTCTTGGCACATCTAGCTTATGCTAAGCAAGAGTGGGGTCACTGACAGCAAAAACAGGGGGTCAAAGTCCCCTGAGAGTGGGTTGGGGATTCTGGTACAGGAGCTTCAGGACTGTGAGATGCCTACTGATGTGGTCACAGACAGCTGAAGTCCTGGTGAAGTATTTAGGAGGTCAGGCTGCCAGGGAATGGGTCCAGATCCGGCAGCTCAAGTGGGACAAGGCTGCTGCAGCTCCATGCCCCATACCCAGCCAACAGTATGGCTGAGCCTGTGACCCATGGGTTTTCCATACCTGTCTGAAAGAATTGGTTTTGGAGGCTCAGAGACTTGCCTAAGATGTAGAAGATCCTGGTGGCACCAACAGAGATGCAGTCCTCAGCAGTGGAAGCTTGGGAACTGCTTCTCTCTGCCTCCCATCAGTTCCCTGTTTGCACTGAGCATCTTTCCGCTCTAGTAACAAGAGGCATCTTCCTCCAACCCCTCGGGAACAACTCAGATCCTGAATAAGGCAGGTGCCTGCAGAATTGAAAGGGGGAGGATAAGGGACACTGTGCTATGGGGACTGTACGAACACTGCGAGAGCTGTTGAAAAGAAGTGGTTGATTTGTGCTGCGCTGCTGTATCCACTTGCACACACCTGTACCGGCACACAAAGGGATGAGGCTGCTTATCTGCAAGTGTAAAGCAGGCATATTTCAGACTGTGAACTAGCAATTACCTCCAACACATTGCCAGCCGAGTTATGTTCCCAGTCTCAACTCCAAACACGGCCTGGCCTGTATCCAATGTCCTCTGCCCTCCCCGTCCACAAAGAGCTTGGTGCTCTTATATTGCTGGTGGTCTAGGGGATGCAGAGGCCTGGATTAAGGAGAAATGAGCAGAACTTAATTGCAGTGATGGTAAAAGGTGCTGCCCAGAGCATTGTCCTGATTGCTATGACCACCAGGAGCTGCAGGAGCAAATGAACTGCGTCTTCCAATGCTTTTGTGTGACCTTTGAAGCAATGCACATGTCCACACTTAGACCTTCATTTTATTCTGTCTGGGGATAATTGCTGCTGCCCCATGGTGTGTGGAAAGCAACCGTGGAGGGGAAAGAGGCTTTCTCATGTACCCTGGGGTGATCTGTGCCAAAAATAGTGCTGGAGAGACTCTGAGCTGCAGTAGTTCAGATTTTGGCTTCAGGGGTTTTGTAGGGCTAGAAAGAAGCATCTCCTTAGTCAATGGATGGTCAAGTTTTTAAGAGTTTGTCTAAAACCACCAGTCATCTGGATTCCCTAATAGCAATGAGCTATTTATATTCAGCATGAGCTTTATCGTGGATATGTTGGCTCTTTTAGTGATGGGGGCATGCAAGGGCAGAGAGAATGGAAGCAAACCAGAAGCAAGCCTCCTAGCTTTGGCTGAGGTCAGCCATTTGAGAGGAAGGATGGCACAGAGGTTAGCTAGTGTGCTGCTCTGGGACGTGGGAGACCAAGATGCTGCTCCCTGTACTGCCGCTGACCATGGTGGAGCACTCAGTCAGCGCTTGTCCTGCATCTCCTTTGGGGTATATGGATCAGGGAGTCTGTTCAGACCTTCTGCCATCCCTGTCCTGTGTGTCTACTTCCACATTATGGCTATGAGGGACCCAGCTCAGACAATTCCCAGACATCAGCTTTTGGATGCTGCTGAAAGTCCCTGTGGGATACACAGTGGAGGACTCACACAAGCAGGCTTGCACCAGGACAAAAGACTAGGTCTAGAGTTCTGTGCCTTCCCACCTGCTTACCTAAAACCATCACGCTGAGCCCAGGTGGACTTGAAGTGAATGTCAGCTTAGGCTTGCTCTCCAGAAGCACTGTGGACATAGCATTGGTCACTGAGGAGACACAGCTTTGGCAGGATGGAGAGCTTGTGCTACCACCCAGAAACAAGCAGATGAAACAGCCCCCTATTTACAAAGCTAACAAGGGAACTTCTTTCAGAAATGTTATGAAGAGAGCTGATAGGTTCCCCATGGACATTGATATGACTCCTCATGGCATCTTCCAACTTCTCTAGCTGGGAGCACCCCTTTCCATCCCACTTTCTGGTAGGTTTGTACCCAGGCATTGCTGTATCTCATCTTGCTGCATGGCACTCGGTGCCATGCAGATCCTAACATGCACCGTGAGAAGCTGCAAACACACTTCTTGACTGGCAAGGTCCATTTCTGCTGTCCATCTCAGGCCAACGTTGAGTACTATGGTTTGATGTGCAAATTTCTGGGCAACTGGAAGAGGAAAGGGGGGCTGTTTGTCTTGTGTGTGGCTCATGTAACCAGGGAGGTCATGCCTGGCATTCAGTGAAAGCGGTGTCTTTTAATCTTCTGATCTCTGCCCCTGAGTTGAGCAGTTTTGCCACCTGTTCAGATGCAATGTAAGGTGATGATGCATGTCCCAGCCCATGTTTCTTCAAAGCTCCTCTCCTCTGTCTAGATCTACCAAGTGGCTCAGGGAAAGGAGTTGTGTAGCACTTGTGACATTGAGTTATTTACCAATTGCAAAATTATTTACCAGACTTGGAGTTGACCCTTTTAGGTAATCACATGTGAAATATGACTTTTTTTGTCTTGATTTCCCTGGAGAATTTGGTGCTTAAGTGGTTTTATCCTTCAGTGTCGGTCACTTAGTGCCCAGTTTTGCTGTCAGCTTAAGGTGGAAGTCCTCTAGATTTCTTTGGGTATTTCTCAGATGGTCCTGCTTATTTGGAAGTATTACTGACTGGAGAGAAAGAAGCCTGAAGGTGCATTTCCACAGGTAAGCTGAAGCTGCAACAGCCCCAGATACTTAAAAAAAAAATTAATCCTTAACTACAGGACAAGCTGCTCTAGGCAAGACTAATTGCAGAAGTTTTCTTGAACTTGAATCATGACAACAGTTCTTGACTCTTACATTGCTTCTGCCATCAGCAGGTCTCAAAGCACTTTGCAAAGAAAATCTGTATATTTTCCACTGATTATTGCAGCAGAGGGTGACTGCTCAAAAAGCCAATGGAGAAGTTGATTTGATCCTGCATCTGCTGTGTCCCCAGGCTCATACCCCAGTGCGGTGAGGATTTATGCTTCTCCCTTTCAGCTGTGCACCTCCCTTGGGTTTGTATGTGTGATCACATCTGTGCATGCTCAGCTGCCTGCTTGAGCCCAGAAAGGCAGGACACCTGCATTTTGTCAATGGAAATATTTGTGGAAATACACCCATCTGCAATGGAGGCGAGGGTGGAGTCTGGCTGAAATCTAACTAAAATACAGCCTTTTTTTTTTGGTCTCAGGAATGAATCTTTTGGGGTTCAATAGTTTAAGCTGACATGCTATTAGTTTCAGGCTCTCCTTAGCAAGGAGGAGTTGATGATAATTGTGCAAGGCCAGGTGATGTTTGAAATAGGACCTGTGTTGTCATTGTAACTGAATCTTGGCTGCTCGGGAAGCCTTGGCTGGCTGCGGAGTCTGTGCTGAATGGGTCTTGCAATACAAATATTTGCCTGTGGATAGATGACTTATTATTAATTTAAAGTCTGACATAAATCATGAGTTCAGAAATGCAGACTTAAGCTTTGCAGACAAAAATAGATGTGGCCTCTTGCATGGAGAGCCGTTCCGATTACGCTTCCATAATTGGATCATGCTGAAATGGATACCTTAAATTTAGTTACAAAAGGCTAACAAGAAAAAAATGCCAACAATTTATCACAGCCATGGTGCTATATTTAAAGCTGTCAGCGTTTCCAGGATATAAAGCGATTATAAATCCTAGCGATTTGTAACCGGCCATAGGAATCTGCCTTCATGCTGACATTTAACATTCAAGTTCTCCATGCTGGAAGCCCTTGATTCAGCAATGTAATTAAGCCTTCACCTCCTTTTCAGTTTAGGAATAACCCTGCTGCTGTTACAGGCTTAAATATAGGCATATACTTAAATGCACTGTTGAATCAAGGTTCAAATGCTTAATTTCTCTCAGTAATCAACACCTTGCTGTTGATTTAGAGTTAGAGGTACCAAAAAGCTGCTCTTGCATTTCATTTAGCTGAAATAAAGCACTACCTGGTCCTGTTTTGAGTCTGAGCTTGTGGCAGCTCATTAGCTAACAGACGAGAAGCACAGCAGTCAAAAAACTGTGTTAAATACAGTCCTCTATAAACCTTTCCTACAAACGGCTTGCACAGAAACCTTTAGAAAAAGACACACAATAATCCATAGTTTAGCACCTCTTAAATCCCCTGAGCCTGCTGGCATCATCAGCCTGGTGCCATGCCTCCAAAAAAAGGTATAAAGAACTTGGATGAGGGCAAGCATGGAACGACCATCCCATAAGAGTTTCTTCCAGTTCTTCACCAGCTCATGCCCTGAAGCAAGGGAGTTTACTTTATTTTAAAAACTCATTTAGAGCTTAAACTTGCAACCTCCAATAAAATAGTGGTTCTCTTCTCACCAGTTTGGCTAAGGTCTCTTCCATGGATTAAAGCAGTAGAATACCTGTTAATTTAAATTTGAATACGCCTGCCCTCAATTCTGCTGCCTGTTTTGATTTCAAAACAGATCCAGCCTTGATTTCCACAAGTGTACCCTTTTCTTGGGTTACACCAAAGCCAGGTCTGTACATCAGAGCACCTTTGAGCTGCTGGAACCAAGAGCCAATGACAACTATCCATCCCTTCTTATTAAAGACAGAAACAGAGCACTGGTGTCTCCTAAGAGGTTCTGTAATTTATTATTAAGCATTTTTTACCTTTGCTAGCTGTGACCTCGGGTGAAGGAGATATTTTAGCTGCTCAAGAACCGTACAATGGAAAGAGATTTGCTTGAATTATGATACAGATAATCCTGAAAGAGCCTGGCATTTGGAAAATTGGCCAAGAAATAAAGCAAGGAGCAATGCTTCTGCCTGTGACTCTGCTTTCCTTTGTGTTTTCATTTCCTACCTTCATTCTTTTTCCCTTAAGTGATGTCAAGCCTCTGGAATGTACTTATTTATTAGCAGAGTAAAGAACAATAAGCAAAAAAATGTAATAAAAAAGAAATTGCTTCTAAACCTCCCTCGCCAAGCATGTGAATCCTTCAGGAAACTAATACATGCCACAGCTCAGCAAATCACTGAAGAATGCGAGTTTTCCTCTTGGAGTAAACAGCACCCAAGAAACCTGCTGAGATATGCGCTGGGGAAGCGGGGCCTCAAACCCTGCATCTCTACAGACGATGCTCCTGTGGTCATCTGGGGGTCCTATGCTGCCCTGCATGACCTTTGTCAGCCCCTACCATACTGTTTGCACTGCACAGCCCCCAGCCGGGTCTGCATTTGTCTTGTGTGCTTGAACTCTGAGCTGATAGAAATGGGTTTTCATAGCTGAGGAGCAGGAGTCCAGTCCCCATATTTTAGCGGCTTCCACATAGCACACAACTGCTGTGTTTGCGGGTGGCTTGTGTCAATCCCCCCCTTATGCCACTCCTGTGGTGAGTAGTTTTCCATGTCTTGTAACAAAAGATGTGCCTAGCAATTTTTTTTTTTGAGCCCAAAAGTTCTTTGTTTGCTTGCTTCTACAACAGGAGAGCCAGGGTGCCCATGAAGGCTGAATTTCTCCCTGGAGGTCCAGCCATGCTGCAGCACATGCCTAACAGTTGTTAGCATGAGGAAGAGGCTTGCTGCAGTCCGATGGGTATCAGTGCTATTGCATTGCAAGAGGTCGTACAGAAGACTGGGTTGTCCTAGGAGCTCCAAGCCGGCTGCAGATGAGATTTGCTAGATCTCTGAGTGGATACAAAGACTCCTTTGGTGTTGAGGGGATGGTTGTGCCTGTTCTAGCATCTTGGGAGATGCTACGTCACCCAGAAACTGTGCACCCTTGTGCATGTATTCATCCCCCCAGTGGGACTGCAGCCAGACAAAGTGTTTTATTCCAGCAACAGCAATTCCAGCATCCAGAGCTCAAGTGAGGTGTGTGGAGGGTGGATAACAAAAATCCCATGAGAGAGAAAATGCAATTGTCTTAAATGACTTCCATCTGTCTCCTCCTGTCACCCACTGGAGGGATCAGATTTATGAAACCTCCGCGTTAGCAGAGGCTCATTGTAATGCCAGGTACCAGCTCTGCCACCAGCGAGCCATCAGGGGCGGCATGGAGTGAATGCGACTGCCCCCCTCCCCAGTCCTATGCTTTGGGTGCCTGCCCAGGATGCTCTCAGTTACTTACAGTGTTCCGCTGCTCGCTGCCAGGCTTTCTGTGCAATAAAATTTACACCTCCCAAGAGAGGTTTTTCAGGAAAGGCTGCGTGTCTGCATTCACACCAAGGCAAAAATCCTCTTGCAGGAATGATTGAGCAGCAGGAAAGAGAGCAGTGAAAAATAGCCCAGATTCCGCTCTGTTCTTACTGAAACTGGAGAGAGTATCACCTTCCCCATCCTCTTCCCCAAGTTAGCTGGCATGTGCTGCCACAAGACATCTTGGAGAGGTTTTGGAAGAGGGCCTTGCCTTCAGATAAAAAGGGAGGAACCCGATCTCACGGATTTATGAATGCGAGGAGACACAGACTGTCTCCACCAACTGATAACTGAGCTAATTCACTCTTTACAGATAAGTCAGCTCTTGTGCGCCCCACTCCCACTTCAAGAGCCATTTCATGCTGTGCTGGCCAAGTGGGCTTCCCACCCAGTGCTCGCCACCGGACCGGGATTCAAGAGACACCCCCAGGCACACTGTTCCTGGCATTGCTCATGCTGGTGCTCTTGGAGGGACCCTGAGAGCTGCAAAAGGCACTGCATGGTCTTTCAGTTGACTTTGATGGCAGCCCACCTTTGTGATGCTATTCGCACACTTAAAGTGGTTTC
Organism: Anarhynchus alexandrinus; assembly: GCA_008711295.1. NCBI lineage: Eukaryota > Metazoa > Chordata > Aves > Charadriiformes > Charadriidae > Anarhynchus > Anarhynchus alexandrinus. Next base: position 194,570 of record VUYV01000221.1, read on the forward strand.
GAGGGAAATAATTTTCCTAGGAATTAGTTTCCAAGGGAAAGGTTTTAGCAATTAGTATTTCCCAAAGCTATAGCTGGGTAACTGAGGGGAGGAAAATACGTCTGCCAATGTGTAAATTTACTTCTACGCTGGCAGCGGCTAATGTCAAAGGGCCAGGGACTATTTCAGAGGCTGCAAGAGGCACATTGGTGTGTCAGCAGTGAAAATCAGGCAGGGGATGGTCAGAAGTTGTGGTCTGCTCACTGATGGACAACTTCCCAGTGCTGCATGTGCCCTGGGTTGCTTTTCTCTGCTGCTGGTTTCTAACGGCAGTCAGGGGCAGGGGAGCCAGGCAGAGTTTAATTCCTCCCTTGCAGAAGCCAGTAGGTGATAGTTTGCACAAGTTCTCACTTGGAAGCTTTATTTTAAATGGAAAACTGGGGTCTCAGCTAAGTCGAGCTGAAATTGAAAGTGTCTGTGAGGTTTTTGTTTGTCTAGCAACCGGCACAAGTATTAATGGAGGAGAAAGGGAGCCAAACCAGCAAATTGCAACTGCCCTCAAGTAAAAAATGTTCTCATTCTTCAGCCCAAACCTAAAACACATCAGCAGAAAAATGAATGATAGCATTTAACAGGGAATGTAGCCTTATTTTTCTACTTTTCTTACAGGCCCAGAGCCCCAGCAAACCACACTTCCCATGCCATGTCTCGACCATGACATTCAGCTTCTCCTTGCAGTCAGTAAGGTCATCTGCTGCCATTGTATGTTGTACAAGTACATGCAATATTGAAACCCAAGAAAGATGCTTGGTCTCTGGAGGACAGTGGGACTGTGGCATGCTGCAGCAGGAGCTATGAACTGAACTACCTCCCTTCTCAGGCTTTGTAGCCCTGATACAGTGGAGAGGGAGGTGGCTATGCTTGCAGCAGCAGCATCTGTGCTGTACCTACCTGCCCAGGTCCTGCTGCCGGCACAGAGGACAACCCTATGAACAACCCCGGAGAGTCAAGGGAATATCAGAGAGCAAACCGAGCAAGTATCAAAGCAGACTTCAAAAGGGTTGTGTCCAGAATAAGACTGAAAGAAAGATAAAAAGGCCTCCACGCTGCCCTTTGCTCAGAGCTGGTGCTCTTGTGGCATCTTGCACCTCACTGCTCCAGGAGCCATTGCTTCCCCAGGAGCTTCTGCTCTACGCAGTTCTCTCATCTTGAAACAGCCCCCCTCCCTGCTCTCTTGCAATTTTCACCAAGATAAGCCCTACAAACTGAGCACCTGTTTCTTAGCAGGTATTACACGTCTGCCCCAAATATCAACAATTTGCAGTTGACAGACACTTCACAGTGAAATTAATTTTCTTTGACACCTCTCTTGCAAAAACCCAAAAGCAACAGCTTCCCTTCCCCCTCCACTGCTGACTTGCAGGTTCCTTTTGAAATCTCAGATTGCCAGCATGACTCATGCAAGGTGCCAATAGCAAACTGAGGAAGGGATTGCTTTTGATGTTTCAGTCAAATTTATGTTCCTAATAATCGTTCCTTGGACAGAGTAAAGAAGACTTAGTCAAGCAGACAACTGCAGGGTTAATAGCTTGAAGGAACGTTTTCCTCCCTCTGCTAAAACATCAAGTGTGTAGTTAATGGCAAACATTAATAAAGTCATTACACAGAGATCGCAAGTACCACTCACAGGTTTGAACCAGCAGGACAAGCTCCTACTTCTTATGGGAAACAGTTTAATGGCTACAATATTCAGTCATGTCACTGAATGCAGCATTGCACATGTGCACTCAGACACGAAACCCTGCCATGCATTAGCCCTGGGCTCAGCCCAGGCAGGGGACCACACTCAGCCTGGATAGGCATCATCCTTGGTCAGCAAGGCCAGCACTGTGGCTTCACACATGCCACAGGGTGCTCATCGCTTGTGCTAAGGAAACTGTAAAATGCAAACATGTGCTATGATCTGATTTTTATCCCCCAAACCATCTAGATAATGCAGAATCACACCACAGCCACTTGGAGCAAGGAGATCAGATTGAATTTACAACGGAGGAGCAAGCCAAGTGGCTGAGACCCTCTGGGGAGTTATGAAACGTTCTTCTAGAAGGACCTTTCCACCATAAAAATAGTATTCAGGATCCTCCTTCAAAGTGAGGTTGCTTGGTGCTGCTTTGGCTATCTCCACACAGCTCTGTGGGCTCCTGCCCATAGAGAATTCAGAGCTGAGCTTTGAAGTTGTCCACCCTCCTCCCATGTGCCTGCTCTCGCTTTGACCTTCCTCACACAAAAATAGCTCCTTTCATTCACAGAAAATATCAAAGGTGTCAGACAATGGCTGGGTCCCTGTTCTCACTGAAGTCAGTGGGAACTCTGCCATGGTCCGGAGAACGTGATTAGACCAGCAGGGCCCTATCAGAGACCTCTTGCCCTAGGAAGGAGCATTAGTACCACTCACAATATGCTGTGGTGGCTCTGGAAATTAGCAATAAGATGGTGCTGGACCCCTTTCGTCTTGGGGACACATGGGCAAATCCAACCTCCATTTGGTGGCCTGTGGGACAGGAGCTGTAAGCCAGTTCCTAGCGCATAGAGGTTGCAGCAGAGCACAGGATATCCAAAATGAGTGTTAATGAGCTGGCCATAGCCAGAGCTGCAGCAACAAGGCTGTCCCAACTGACAGGCTCTATACCATCCAAACTACAGGTCCCACATCACCCAACCAACAGGCCCTGCACCTTCTTAACCTACACGTCTTCCTCCATCCAACCCACAGGTCCTACACCACCCCAGCCCACAGGTCCTTCTCCATCCAACCTACAAGTCTCACACCCATCACTAGAGTCACATGGGTGTTGTCAGCTCACGTGACTTTACTGTGTGCCTAACCCTACCTGATATTTACTGAAAGCCCCAGATTCTAGAATCACATGAATAGGAAACAATCTCCACTCTCATTTTTTAAAGTATTGAAGTCTTCTTGGGAAATTGCTATCACATATTGAGCACACTTTACTTCCTCATAGTGAGACAGATACTGTGAAAGCCCAGCATGACTAAAATTTTTACTGTTTTTTGGGGGCCTGAGGTTTTTGCTGGGTTAAAAAAAATATTAACTCTCCTCACAGACCTTACCTTACCCATGACCTTGGACTATCACAGCCACAACAGCTCTGCCATTAGAAAAAAATCATCTTTTGAGCCTGTGGCTGGAAATGCACTCCCAAACTAACTGCCAGTTTCTCTGCTGGAGTTCAGGCTCCATCAGAAGAAACTTGCAGTGGTGTTTCAGTTCACAACCTTCTCTACAGGCAACGAGTTCAACATTAGAGATGATGAGACAAAAATAAATGGAGGAAGTTAGACATGGGAACATAATCAAAGACATTGAGCCTTTTAAGATAGCGTCTGTCCTAATATTTATAGAGTCCTTCCAAAGCCAAGACACTTCTTCTGGACTTCAGAGACTTGGTGCTGCTCTGTTCTTGTTTATGGCCCCAGTGCCAAAGAAAATTGAAGGGCTGATAAACACCTTGCACCCTGCCATGCTCTGTCAATGGACGTCTTCCTTGGAATTAAGTGCCTGAACAACATAAAAGTATTTTCAATCTGCTTTATGTTCTCATCTGTCTCCTGAACAATTATTTTCAGACTTATACAGGTATACAAACTCAGTAGGACTTGGGCTTTTTTCCTGCTTTTCCATAAAACTACAGTGCCAGCCCATGGGCACAGTGTCTCACTCTGGCACAGCATTGTCCTCATATATTCATCTTGTAATTGTCCCTCATGTGGGAATTTGCTCATCTGAATTCAGAGCAAGCTCCAGCCAACCAAGAAATGGCTCCCCTCAGAAAAGTAGACTTATTTAAAGGGAGCTTTCACTGTAGTCACTAGATGTTCAGTCTCATTGGGTGTCTGGACCCTAATTAGAGAAGGGAATTGTGGTCTGGGAGCAGGAAGTTGGCAGGACTTGAAAATATGGGTTCACCCCAGGGCTACAATCTTCTGGGTTGCTGCCACATCAGCACAGTGATTAGTGGCTCCAATACCACTGGTTGGCTATAATGGAATAGAAGCCCTCTAACTGTGTGTTAATTAGAGCTAATTGTTCACCAGGAAGGACTCAGGCCTTCCTAGCTGATGGTGGAAAGCAGCCATAGTGGAGTGCTCCTGGCTGAAGGAGGAGCCCCCCAAAGCAGGGCTCCTGCTAAGGGTGATGCTTGGCAGGAGGCAGGGAAAGGCTGCTCAGCTCACCTTCCTCCTCTGGCACCTGGGCTGCATCTAACCCTGCAGTCATCTGGCTTGCCCAGGTTTGTGCTCTGCTCCCAGGCTGCTCTTTGGCTCATCCCATCCCTTGTCAGCATCCCAATGGCAAGTGGTTTCCAAGGGCTGTGTCAGAAAAGGGGCATCACCAGGGGCAGGACCCATGTAGAGGACCAAGGGCCAGGGTTGGGCAGCTGTGGACAGCAGGCATAGCCTCTCTCCTGCTAGTGTCCCTGCTTCTAAATTGAAGACACTCAGAGACAGTGCTGCTCTGTGTCTGCAGGAGCCCTGTTGTTCAACCCAACCTCGTTGGGAATGGAGGGCGCAGACCTCCTCCTACTTCAAACTTCTGCATCACCGGAGAAATTCCCTCAGATCCTTTCCACTTGCAAGAATTTCAGACCAATATCAGCTCAAGGCTTTGCAAGTGACTTGGAGGGAAAGAGAGGCTGGGGGGAGGCAGTGGGAGCTGGGATACATGGTGGGAAAGGAGGAGGGATGTGCACCCAGCAGATGCCTGGCACTGAATAGCACCAAGCAACTGCAGCAGGAGTGGAGCTCGGCTGCTGGGATGTGACTTTGGAAGAAAAAGGGAACATGTCCAGCAGAACCGACAGCCTGAAAGCAAGCACCGGATCAGGATAAATGTGTGGGGTCGGGGGTTTGGCTCTTGTGGGTTTGTTGTTGCAGGGAGGAATGCGAGCAATTTCTTGGCACTACTTCTTCCCAGGATATTAGCATTATAAAGGGAGTCGCTGAGAAGCAATAGTTCAGATATGCTGTTGTTGGCTCCGTTCACCATCTCTTGGGTCTGCTCTGTCCTTTTTCAGTTAGTATAGTCTAAGGCTCATTTGATTGCTCCGCTCTTTTTACATACAAAGCGCCCCAAAACCAGCTGAGGAGGAGAGCGAGCAGGAGCAGGCAGGATAACATCCCTATTCAGCATCGCAAAATCTCCTGCTTGCCCTTTGTCTGCAGGAGGCATGCAACTTGAAGCCTGCAAGGAAGGGTCTCTTGGCAAGAACAAAACAACAGAATGATGCTTGCTTTCCTCTCCTGACGCATATGAAGGGATCCCACGTGGGCTTTTCTGTCTCTTCTGGCTCTAGTTCACATTAGGTATTTGAGCCTAATGATCACATCCAGGGAACTCAGGAATAGACAGAGAATCTAAGCCCCAAGGACAGGTATTTTTAAGGCACAAATGTGGATGGAGCCCAGGGGCATATCCATTCCCTGATCTCCCCTCCCCCGGTAGAAAGTTTGGACCCTGCCTACTGAAAGGTTTTTTTTTTGGGGGTGGGGGGGGCGGAGGGGGTGAAAAACCTCTGTGTCTCCTTTTGCAGCGAGTTGACAAACTTTACTGCTTGTCAAGCAACATTAGTACCTGTCCCTCCTGGCAAAAGGAGCCTTACTGTCATTAGAGCAGACTCACCCGAACACTTCAGGGCTCAAGTGATGCTGGGCATAAATTCATGCCCTCAGTCATTTTTAGCAGCACCTTGGAAAAGACTTCTCGTCTCTCCCATCACAGTCATACAAACGACGGCTGCTCTGGGAAATCACATTGAAATCAAAATGGAGTTGGAAGCTTGGTTGTTCATGATCTCCCCCTCCTCAGGGACATCACTTCCAATCCAGATTAAATTAAACTGAACAAAAAAGCATCCAGTTGTAAAGCGGCCAAGAATTAATTTCATGATCCTATGTATCCACTGCAATTTCTTTTGCATTTCTCTGGCTGCCCACATGCATTGAACAATGAATGCGCCCCATTTCAGGGACCATTGGGAGATGAGTGAACGTTTATAAACTGAAAATTGCCCTTTGGGCCTTTGGAAAGGCATTTTGGCCTCACCAGGAAAGACTGCTGTAGAAGAATGGAAGCTGGCAGCCTCTATCATGCTGTGCAGGCTCCTGCAATGAGGGAAGAGATGGAGCAGCTACATCCCTCTCCAATCACCATCCAGTGGGAGAAGCATTTTTAAGCATTGAATTGCTTAAAAACTGACACATTATTTTTTGCATTTACTGTCAACTCGGGAGCATGGAGAACTTAGATCACAAAGAGCCACACAGAGGTTGTGTTTCAACAGACACATAGCCAGGCTTTAAAAGTAAGACTGGAAGCAAGGCATGTGCCAAGCTTCCTGAGAGGTGGCATTGGTGGCTCCTGGACATGCTTGTGAATAGGGAAGGACAAGAATGATGAATAACAGAGTAAACCTTGCCTCCTTGACTGCCGAGCGAGCCCACAGCCCTTGCTGGGTGTGCAGAGCTTCGAACAACAGGGAAATTAATCAGCCACCAGCATTGCCACGTTGGCTTTGCTGGGCCACAAGTTCTGGCTCCTCCACCAACGCTGCAGGTGTGAAGCAGCCCTCCAGTCATCTCCTCTGACTCTGACAATGTCTAAATGCTTCCAGGTACAAGCAACCCTTCTGTCAGCAGCATGTGCCAGTCCTGGGGCTGGAACAAGAAGAAGTCTCTGTCTGGGGGGTGGATGATTTGTGGCAGGTCAGATGGGCAGGTTGGGTTTTTCTGGCAAAACTCATGCACACTGATGCATGAGCTCCAGAGGAATGAGCGTCACTGCAAATCATTGCCACGACCAGCGTGTCCATCCAACCAGTGCCCAGCAGAGCAGAGCTGGACCTCACTTTAGGCAAATTTCCCACTCTGCGTCTGCTGCAGCCACCCCAGATGATGACCTCGAGCCTGGCCATCAGAAGCCACATTTGCTTCAGCCTCCATATACCACATCAGCACAGAGCAAGGCTGTGCAGGAATGCTCTCTGCAGCCCCTGCCTGTGCTGGACATGACCCCAGGGGGGCTGCCCATCATCTCTGGGCCACGTCCCCCACTCTGCACAGCTCCTGCTCCAGCAAGGCGGGTGCTATGTCAGGGTATATCTTCAGGTGTAGCTGCAGGGCAACCACTGCTTGTCTTCTTTGGGCAACAAAGTTTTGGAGCCACGTTCCCCAGAAGGAAGCCCCTGATTTCCTTGTTAGCTTTTTTCTTGGCCACAGATGGTGCTTCATCTGCCTTCCAGCTAAAACGGTGGAGGAAGAGTACCTAGATATATCCTTTGCACTAAAGAGCCTTTAATTCCATAAAGCTGCCATTCCTGTTCCTTGTTGGCTTCATAAACTTGGCTGGAGCCCTACTTCCCTTCAGCACTCTCCTCAGCTTTGTTTCCAGCCCTGCATGGAGGAAAGGAGCTGCAGAGCTATTGCACAGGTTATCCAAGCCCCATGGCCCTCAAGGTACGATTGCAGCAGATAGGCGAGAGGCCATGTATGGAGCTGGAAGATCTGGGCAGCGCACAGTATAGTGCTGCTGGGAGGGGAGTCGGCACATCCTTCCCCAGCAGCAGGAGCAGCCCGGGAGCTTTCTGTCCTCCATGGAGGCCAGAGGTGGAGAAAGAGGTGACTTCAACCTTTGAGATGCTGGCACAGTCCACACTGCAGCCATCCCTGCAGCACTTCCTGCTAAATCCTCACCCACCTTCTGCAGATCCACAGCCAGGAATGAAATGAAGCTGGTGCAAATGAGAGCAGGCTGTGGCCACCAGAAGAGTTAGGCTCTGGGGGGATGCTGGCAGCCCTTGGGGTGATGCCTGATCCTATGGGTATAAGCAGAGGATGCAAGGTTCAGTAAATAGGTGTTGAAGAAGATGCACAAGATGTCAGATCTTTCCCTGCGGTGTCACATAATAAACATGTTGTCCTCCTTGCAGGACCCCCCTGTTTCCTAGAGGCAGGAGAAAGTGCCCCTACGAGGTCACTGCTCCTTGTCTGCATGCTCAGTTGTCCCAGCCCTCCATGCAGAGGCAGGAGAAGAGGCACAGCTCTGGCAGGGTTGGGATGGGGGGCCCTGGAGGAACGGCCGCCTCCTCCCTTATTCTGGAGGAGGAATGAGCAGCCATGTGGTGTGGTCCAGGTTGGAATAAATGGATCACTCCATTGGTAAATACCATACACCAGGGGAAGAGAGTGCAAACGGGATTTGCTCCTCTAAGAGGCTTAGAGCGGCTGTGGAAAAGACTGTTCAGCATTTGAGCACTTACTCCATCACAGGGTACTATACTCTCCTTCGGTGATGCACTGTGCACACTGGGCCCTTCTCCCAGCTCAGCTCCAGCCAAAGGGATGACTTTGGGGTGACTGAAGGGACAGGGCAGGACCATTCCACCTTTCTGACTTAAAAAGTTTCATTTTCAAAAGAGGGGATTTGGCAAATAGGCTTTGTGCACAGTAGCCCTCTGACATTACTTATATCTATCAGCAAATGCCAGCTATCCAAGGTTGTTTCAAATTAGGACCGCTGCGTGACATCTTTCCACATATTTTGCAAAATAGGTTGAGTTTCTTAGGCCTGATGTCTTTCAAAATACCAAGACAGCACGGGTGACATGCAGGAGCTTTGCAGCAGCCGTAGATGCCACACACACAGAGGGCGATCCCAGCCACGGCATGCAGCGGCTCGGTCCAGCCACCTTGATGGAGACTTTCACTGCACGACCATTGCTGTCAGCATCCTCTTCCATGAAAAGGCTGACTACAGCTTTGCTGGTAGACCAAAGCATTGCTGATTTCTCAAAGTGGCCAAAAATGTGGCAAGTTCAGTTTCCCTGGGCCACACTTCCAAAAAAATGGGTAAAAGTTGTAGAGTTTATGCACTCAGTAAATGATATACCAGGCTTGTCTAACAAAGAGCAAGTAGTTTTATGGATAGTGACGTGAATGTTAATGGGAAATCAGTTAGAAAGTCCAGTGAAGCATGACACTAATCAGGAAAGGTGATCGCATCTAGACTTTAAAGTATGTGATTGCCCCTGAATCACACGATTTTGCTGCTCAGCAACGGCTGGTGCAGCAGACCCTGTAGCAGGAGGAAGGCTGCTCATTGCTAAGGGGACGTTATGAATTTGACAGCTCTTATGACTGTCTCTGGAGGCCGTTTTGCAAAACCTTGGGACTAATAAAAGTGCCACTTGAGCAAGATGTTTAGGGATGTAAAATACGGAGCTGAATTGCTTTTTCAGGACTGAGCGAATGTGAAGAGTCTGAAAGTGAGTGAACCACAGCTGGTACAAGAACCTAAAAGCCCATTGTGACTTTTGCCAGGTCTGGAAGGAACATCTCATTCTCTCCTGTCCAAGGAGGGTCACAGCTCCTTTTTGGGGCTGGGAAAATCCACCAGGATACATGGATCTGTTGTCCTGGTGGTCCAGCCTGTCCCAGAGGTGTTGGACTCACTGGCTGAGATCCTGGAGGACCCCAAGGAGCAAAAGTCCTGTTCTCTGCTGTTGGGTTTGGTGGGGGAGAGGGAGAGAGTAGTATGCTTTAAAGTAAGTGTGTGTATAAATATACATACACAGTTTTAAACATATATAATATACATATTTATATATCTAAATTATATTTGTATAACAAATAACAGTTTATATATGTTTTAATGAGCATATTCTAAAAGCCCATGAGCTCTCACTGTACTAATTACAAAATAGGCCAGGCCTAAATTTTTCTTTCCTATTATCCATGTTCCTCCTGCTGATTTTGAGTAAGTCAGACTTGACTATTTTTATGCGGTCTGAAGCAAATAAATAAAATAACAGTGGAGTGAAACATGCCATTAATTTGTAGGCAAACTGGCAAGCTTCCGACTCTACAAATGATTTACTGGAATCTTTAATGAAGTCTGCATGGGTGAATTATGGACAGCAAAACTTGGAACGGCATTTGGTGTTGAAAAAGAGAGCAAGATTAGAGTATTTTTGTAACTATTTTCTTATCAGATTTATTCTTTTCTGCAGTTTTATGATGCCTGGACATAACTCCTGATACACTTTTTAAATGGTGTTTTCATCCCAAATTAAGATTGCATTGTAAAAATGTCTGTGACAACCCTATCTCATCACAGCTGCTACAACACCCGTGTTAGTTTTGCCACTGCCACAGCACTAAGTTATCCATCTGGGGTGGGCTGGGAGGGATACAGGCTTTTCACATCACTGGTGCCGTCCTACCTGAAGTTTTTCACTTTCTGAAAAGCTGAGATGTGCAAAAAGAGCCACCTGCTTCTGCTCAGGCAGGAGAGCCATCTGTGGGGAACCAAATGATTTAGCTGATGTTTTTAATTCTTTTAAGTAAATAATGAATGTACATGACACCTCCTTCCTGCTCAGCTGTGGCTTTCATGAGGCGTGAAGATGAAGCCATCAAGCAAAACTGAAGTTCGTCGTATAAATGTTTATCTGTCACATCCTGCCTGTTCCCCATCCCCTGAGGAGAAAAAAAGGGATTTGGACCCAAATCAAAAGGGTTGGTGGAGCTGGGTCCAAAGGGACCTGATGCCTCGACCAGGCTGTGGCTCCAAGGGAAGGTTCTTGAGCTTAGGTTGACAAGCCTCTGGAGCCCATCAGGGCAGATGGAGAAATGCAGCCCAGGGACAACATCTTGGGTTCCAGCAATGTCTGCCTGTTGGTGGTGCCTTAAAGCTGTGTGTCGAGTTGAGTTTCCTAAGACTGTGAGTTGAATCTCTCATGGCTACCCCCAAAAACTGTTAGCCTCTGTCAGTGGTATTGAAGGCCGATTTGGGAGGATGCTTGCCAGTTCCATCTATCAGGATGAAAGCCAGCAGGCAGGCTCCCTCCGCACTGGCTGCACAGCTGCTGCCAGTGTCTGTCCTTGCTGGAAGGAGCTTTGCATTTTGCTGAGAAACCACCAGCCTCGACCCGCGAGTCCCCCTGCCCTTTCACTGGGTCAGAAATCATAACAAATAGCCTCGAGGTTTTAGGAGCCCCAGCATCCTCCAAGAAGACTGCTCCCTGCTTCTCCAGCATCTAGTTCACACCATTCAAGCATAAGATACGGCCTTATAGTGTTAAAGGCTGCGATCAAAGTAAGTCTGTGCTTTCCTGTTTGTCCCAGCTCCCAACGAGTACGAGAGCTGCTGTGACTAGATAGGAGCAGTGAACGTGCTCTTGGGGAGGTGAAAGCCTTTTGAACTGAGGACAGCATGGCATGAAAAGCACATCTGTGCTTTCTCAGACCTCCCACCTCCTGCAAATCCTTTGAGGTGGGAAAACCTCCATCAACCCAAAAGCTTTGCCGTACAAAAGGAGTCAAGGAGTAACACTTGGAAGTTCAGAGCTCTGTGTCAGCATAATCTTGGCTCTTCTAAAGCCCAGGAAGAAATAACTCCTAGAAAAGCAGTAGCGCTGGTTATGTCAGTTCAGCTCAATTTGCACAGTAGCATTTGGGGTACAGCTGCCTCAGGTCAGTTTATGATTTTTAAGGCTGTGCTTCTGTGCCAGCCGAAACCCTGGAGGAGATGATACACCAGCATCATACAGCCCAATGCAACTACAGCCAGCCTCTCTGTCCTTCTGTCTCTCCCTGCGTTGCTCTCTAAGCTCCAGAGGGTGTTGTGGGCTAAACCATCCCTTGCTACATGGGATAAAGCTTTTGGATGCAGGTTACGCTGTTTCCAGGCTTTTCATTACTGGTTTGCCTTTGCCCAGCCAGCCAGAGCCAAATCCAGCCCTGCCAACCCCAGGGAGCTTCAACCAGGGTTGAGTTTGGCCCAAGATGTTTCTATCGCAAAGCTGTCAAAGCCAATTTCGTCTGATCAGACTGACTTGAAATCCCAGCGGAGGCAATTCATCAACTGCTGGATGCTGGATATAACAGCAAATAAACATCAGAGACAGGAAAGCCTGGCTGGAGATGAGAAATCTTGTCCTGTGACGAGAGATTATGAACCTTTCTTATCTTATCTGTTTGGGTTTCATAATGAGAAGCCTGACACGGCAGCGGTGGCTCGCACCAAGCAGCCTGTCCCTGAGCCCCCACTGGGAGCTGGGGTACCCCAGGGATGGAAGATGGACCGAGGGCTGGGGATGCCGCAGGGTGACAGCCAGCCCTGCGCCCCACTCCCAGGGCTGCAGTGCGGGCTGGGGCTGGGGCAGACATACAGCAGGGTGGCCGCTTTATGCTGTGTGGCAGGACTCGTGTCTTTTCCAGGATCAAAGACGTGGTCTCTGCATCCCTGGGGCTGACTGCTAGTGCAGCAATGTGTTTTCTCATGCCCTGGATGGGGGGAGTTGAAGGACGAGGCCAGGAGGGAATGTGCCAGCATTAAAGCCATTGTGGACTTAACAGCAGATACTTTATCTGTTGTGGGTATGCAAGCAAACACGTGTGGGGACATGCCAGCACTGGCCAAGGTCCCTCCTTTGGACCTCTTGCCCATATGCCCATGCTGACTGCTGTTTTGGGGCACAGCAGTGGGATACACTGGCACAGGAGCTGGCAGCGGAACAGCTTTGTTGCCTTCATCTCCTGCTCATGTTGTCCTTATCTGCAGTAATTTCACTTGTCAGAGCCCCAGGACCCCTCTGAGAGCCACCTTTGACCACTGCTCCAGGCATACAGTTCATCTCCATGCCATGCAATACTCCACCACCTCCATCCCGTCTCACCATGGTGATTTTTTTCCTATTTTCTTACAGTAGCTGCTGGTCTGCTATGCATCTGCCGAGTGAACAAACACATGGGGGTGAACCCATTCCACCAAGCTCTCATGGGAAATCAGTAGCAGAACCAGGACCGGCCACCCTGTCCCCACACTGCCTTGCTGGTGGCCGGCATTGCAGCAGCAAGAAGGAAATGCCGGGGCTTAAGTGATTTAGCCTGGGGAGTGAGTGAAATCTACTTATACGGGCTAATTGATAGCAAATGATTCCTTAATTAGAAATTATAGAATTGTACCCTAACTTACGAGGAGGAACAGGACCAATGTGTTGAGGAGCTGGGGGGTATATTTGTGGCTGCTATTGATTTTCTTGCAGAGATGCTCTTGCCAATTAACTTTTCATGACATAAATTTGTTTGCCTTAAAATATCCAGTTAGAAGCATTTTCAGATACATTATTTAAGGCCTGAAAATAAATATTGGATGCACAGGCTGTGCTTTGTGAAAGCTCAGAGAGGCTTGCCTTCTCACTCAATTATTGATCATGCTTTCTGCTGCATTGGAGATGCTCTGCATGCACAGGGGGAAATCCCTGCTTGTTTACTTGCTCGTTCTATTTCTCAAAGTCTCTAAAAACTCATCCAGCAACAGATTTGGGATGTTTATCACAGCAGAGAACTTATTTCTGATGCTAAGGCCCCATCGGGGAGCTGCCAGCCCAGGAATTTCTCATCGCAGGCACTGAGGATGGGCTGATGTATTTTTATCAAAAAGGGAAACGCCAGTGATAGCACAACACATTTCCACTGCCATCAGGAAAGGTGAGTGTTGCACACTTGCTAGCTGGATGAGCACAGAAGAGCTACCAAAGCCTGGCTTCTTCAGCAGACAAGACTGGCTGCATGGTCTAATGGATGCTCTTCTCACATTAGGGACTTTTATGTCTCTCTCGATGTGGGCTTTCTGATGTTTTAATAAGGTATCGGCATCTCATGCAATTTTTTCCCTGCTGAGACATTTACAGGTTCTTTCTTCTCAACCCAGATGTTATTCAATGTAAAATTTTGCCAGGATATATTTTTATCCTTGGAATTGCCATGCTTATGTTGAATTTGATTGCAGTTAGCCTCGGAGGCTCCTCAAGGAGGAGCCAGCCAGCCCGTGTGGTAGTTTGGACCTCATGTTCTGTGAGCATGAGGAGAGAAGAGCAGTGAAAGCTCGTAGCAGTTGAGTAGCTACGAGTTATGAGCGCCAGGGGGAAGAACCGCATAAACTTTACCTTTGGAAGATTGCAAATGTGTTCACAGGGATGTCTGTGGGATGCAGCCCTTTGGCTGGCAGGCTCTCAGCCCCTGTGAGATGCCAGCACCCAAGAAGTGCTCACCCTTGGCTTCCTGTCAGGAGATCTGCCAAAAATTTGCCGGTGGAAAACCGGTTAGCCCGGCTGTCTTGCTTTGCAGCCAAAGTCTCGACAGAAATGGCATGTCCATGGGGAAGGTTTCTGCACCCCATGAAACAGTGTCCCACAGAAAGCTGCTCTGATAGATGCTTTTTGAGCAATGGGAGCCTCAGCATCATCCAAGATGGGTCTGAGACTTGTCAGAGTCAAAAATAATGCGGGACCTGTTTCAGAGTGTTGCACGGGGGAATTCACTTTGCAACCCTGCTCCTTCCTGCATGGCGAATTGGAGCCACAGAGCTTGAAAACACTGGAGACTCATGGCCCTAATTAATACTGCAAACAAGCTGGCCATGGGACGCCACCAGACAGGTTCCGGCTATGGGCCTGACTGTCAGCAGGTCTGCAAAGTCTTTGTGCTAAGGCTGGCAGTCAAAGCCAATGGGAATTTTGCCATTGGCTTCAAAGAGACCAACATTTTGCCCCAAAGCCCTGCTTCTCCCATCTGCTGCTTGCCTGTGACACTGGCCCTGGCGTGGACCACACGAGCCCCAAGTCATTTCCACCCGATGCCCACCAGGACATAACCAGCCCAATCAATGTTGCCTCCATCTGCTTTAACAACCTTCAGCCCCAATTCTTCCACTTTTTAAATGGGAATAATGCCGTTCATGCTGGTGGTGACTCCTCCGACGGATACTAAGGGGGAAGCTGAGCTTTTGGGCTGACATTGCCTGATTGCCACCTTTATTGCACTGAAGGGTATGGTTTCTTAATATTCATGCAAATAGTCCCATGGCACTGGGAACTAAATGAGAGCCCAGAGCTTGCCAGCTGGAAAAGAAGAGAACTGGGCATTTATTCACCGTAGAAAAGGAGTGTGAATAATGGACTTATAAAAAGGGGAGTGCAAAAAAAAAATGTAGGTCCGAGTGCTTTCCATTCTCCTTTACATGCTTATAAGAAAGCAATTCAGGCTCGGTGCATGCATTTATTAAACAAAAAAAATTCTTGTGACTTCGTTTCTTTCCAGGGCAGTTGAGCAAACTGCTCGATACGCCGTGACCTTGAAACATAATGAAGCATTGAAAAGCAAATCCAGCAGTACAGAAAGGAAGTGTGTTTTACCAAGCAAGAGGAGGTATTGAGGTCCAAACAAGAAACAGCCAAGCGGTTATCTCTGATGGCTTAAATCTCATTCAGGCAGTGCTTTTTACAAGACCTTCTTTGTTAAAAGAGCCACAAACGGTGCAATGTCTGGAGGGCTCTGCAGAAGAGTACCTGGCGTCATGGCACGCATCTGACATTTAACATCATTTTATAATGATATAACTGACTCATGTTGCTCTTTGCCCTTGTCAGTGTGTAATAACCCCTAGGACAGGCACCCGTGCACCCAGTAGCGGTGACCATTGCAAAACACCCTCTGTCCCAGCTGCCCTGTTGTCGTCCTTGGGGGTTGCTCCAGGGAAGGTGACAGAGGATGCCTTGTGCAAGTAGGAGAGGGTTTGCACGTGGTTTTGGATTTAAAACCCAGCCAGGATGCTGGGAGCTCCAAGGTGGTCCATCACACATCAGCATCACTCCTTTGCTTCCTCTTCCCCACCAACAAATGTCCCCAGTTTTATCTTAGAGGCAGTTTTGGGTAGCTGGGGGGAGAGACCTGTTAAGATAGCAAAAAAGCCAGGGAAGAGAAGATGGGGGAAAGAGGCTGTGGGGCAGGAGCCCCTGGGGAGAGAGCGCTTGGTTGAGGGTGCCAGCAGGGATGTTTCTTCAAGTATAGAGTAGCCAGAGTTAATAAAAGTCCTGGGTGCCCTCTGGGTCCTGGCTGTGCTCAGCATCTGCAGGATGGGACCACACAGAGCCATGCCTGGGTCACACTCAGGGCTTTTGCATGTCAGAGGAGGAGCAAAATCAAAACCCTTCTCCTGCCTGATGGTTAAATATCCCACAACACTGAAGAAGAGAAGGGTGAAAAACCACACGTCCCATGTGAAACTTTCCTAATTTTAGTGAACCTTAGCAAGGGAAAGCTTTGCAGCCCCTTGGCCCCAGTGCGAGCGCCTGGGTGTCGGGGTGGCTGGAGGCACCCCTTTGGAGATGGATTTGCTGAGGAAGCTTAGAAGGTTCATCGCCTCGGCTAGAAACCTAAAACCAACATAGCAGGTAGATAAAAGGCTTGATATCTGGAGCAAAAATGCAGATCTTCAGGTGATATAGACTTCAAGCTCTCTCTGACCTGGGTTATAACACACTTAGGATGGATGTAAGTTTAGTCCTAGAGGGATTTTTCAGCTCCAGATCTTTGGGATGAGAGGAAAAGCTTCTAACCTCCCTCGAAAATCAGATGAAAAAATGCAGCCCCATCTGGCCCAATGCTCTGGAGGAAAGCCAAGGGGATGGTATGAGTCGTGCAGGGGCTAGCAAACACCATTGGGAATGGATTTTGCATTGCTGGCTTGAACAGGATGCTGAAAGGAGTTTGTGGGAGAGAGCATCTCTTGATGGGGCAGCTGCCTTCACATTAATTACTAATTAATTACTAATTAGTAGAGTCACTATCTTCACAGCCCTTACATCCAGGAGATCATCGAGGAAATGCTACACAGATGACCAGCATCTCAAGCTGGGCGAGCAACCACTGAAAATAAACTGAATCAGGGGCACACTGGCAAATTTTAGCACTGTTCCCTGGCTGTGCTAATTGGGAAAAATGGGGATGATGCATCCCCATCTGACACATGAGCTGTGGAAATTCGGTCACAGAGGCTTCAGCCCAAGCAAAACCACCCAGCAGAAAATGCTAATTGCCAGGGTCCGGATGGTTTTTGATAAATAAGACCCAGGGGACTGCATGTAGGGAAAGGAGGATGAGAAGAAGGGATGTCCCTCCTGCATATGGGGGAAGCAAGGAAAAAAAACAGTGTCCATCAACCATATGAAAAGGGGGGAAAGTGCTGTGCTGGTTGTGCTGCCCGGTCCTTGGCACCTGGTGTTTGCTTTGGGAAGATAACATTGCCATAAATCATCATCACGTGTCCTCTGCCTGCCGCTGTTACGCTGCTGATGGGGCACATGCTCCAGCAGGTATTGCTCCAGCCCTCCTTACCGCATGATTGATGGCTCTCAACCCTTCTGGGTTTCTGGGCTAATTCTTCACTCCCATTTTCCTGTGCCTCTAAAGGCCTGGGAATTGTTATTTTCCCCTTATCTTTTTAGTCCTGAGCCCCTTTTGCAAGGGTGATAGCAGATAGCCAAATGTGTTGATACTTTTATCCTCCCCTTTTATCTTGGGACACTTGCACCCAGTGTCCCTGGGATGAATTTGCAGAAAATGCTGCTTCTTTTCAGTTTGCCCTGTATTTGTATCAGGTGCATTCAGCCCTTGAGTTTAAATCTGATTTAGCTGTTGGTATGCACTAGAAATGAGACTGATGGCTGCAGCGTAGCGTGTTCCAAATGCCTGTCCCTAAGCCACTGCTGGTGTATGGTGGGGAGACCCAGGATCTCCCACTGCTTGCATCAAGGTGAAGAAGACTGCAGGCAGCTCTTCTGGCAAATCACCATGTTAAGTGTGGCTAATGATGTGAAACAGCTGCTCTGAACACAAGCCAGTGCAATCATCAATTCAATTAACCACATTGATTAATACAGGAGCTCAGCAAATGCCATAAACAAGGCTGCCCGTCACTGAACATGGGAAATTACTGTGTCTTACACAATTAAAATGAGGAAACTATCCCCTGCTTTATCATGGTGCTGCCTGAAAGGTGGAAGGGGTCTGGCAGCAATTTGATGGAAGGAAATAAATGATGGGCGTGTCACTCCACAGCACCATTAAATGGCTCTTGCTCCCTATTTCTTTGCCTTAGAGAAGATTTTTAGATGTATAGGGGGAAACTTGGGAGTCAGCAGCCAAAACTGGTGGAGAAAGGGCTGCTTTGAGCCTTTGAGGGGCACGGAAAGGCAGTCCAGGAGGACATTGCACTAAATACTGAAGTCCTCCTTGGCTACAAAATAGGGCTTTATGCTCCTCAAACTCCCTTCTGCAAGCTCTGGGCCTGATTGAGACCCACAGAAATCTGCTGGAGCCTCTGCACTGACTGCAGCAGTCCTTGCAAATTCTGTAACCCAGCTGAACTTGTTGCTTCACTGGGGGCGGAGGGTGTAGGTTGGAGCCCATCTCTCATATCTCAAACTCGTTTCAAGGTTCATGACAATGCATTGATAATCGAGTGCTTTTGTACATCTCTTCTGCTAGGCCGGGGTATTTGTCCATCTATGAAGCTATCACAAACAGTAGTGATTTCCCCTTTCCCATCAGCTTGGTGCTGTCTTCCTTAACGATGATAAAACAGACTCATCTTGGTTAGTTTTAGATAGAGCTGTCATTGAGCCTTGGCATTTTTTGCAGCTTCCGTCATTCTGTTGCCAGGAGAATCTCCATCGCAAACAAAAGCTGTTTTATTTTGTGCAATCGGACTCGGGGAGGAAGAGAAACTCTCTATGGGAAACCACGGCGTTAACTCGTGGGTCACGGGTCTCGTCGTTGCAATTGGCATTTTAGTTTAGCCAGCCAGGGTGGGAGGTATTATAGACAGGAGATTGATTGGCTTGTAGTGAAAGGGCAACGAGGAAAAATGAAGAGTGCTATTTACGGGAAACGGTTGGTTGAAATAAAAGATTTTGGTTGAAATAAAAGATTTTGGTTAAAATAAAAGATTTTGGTTACAGTAAAGGATTTTGCCATACGGAGTAGTTTTCCCGTAGGAGGGAGCCTGCAGAAGCACGCGTGGTGCAAAGCTCCTCAAAGCAAACTCCACTGCCCATCCCTCCCCACCGGGCAGAGCAAGCAGTGGGTAGAAGCTGCATCATTTAATGCATGGTGGCAAGGCTGGGGGATGCAAAGGGGGCAGGAATGGTGTGTAAGGCTGCTGCAAAATGGAGGGCAGTCGCGGCGGGGTGGAAGGATGCTGTAGATTTTACCTTGAGGACCAGAGAATGTGCAAGGCTGGTCTCGGGGCTTCTCTTATCTCTCACCTCCGCCTCTTTGCTTTCCTTTGTTCATTCATTCATTCAGTCGATGTCAGGCAGCCAAAGAAATTAAAAGCCACTCCAGAAGCCCTGTCATTTGCTTTGCACACTTCCTCATCAGGCTTAAAAAAACTAATCCCTGTTATTAGTAGGAAGCGATCATTACGTGGCCAGGCATTTACCGTCACCTTACAAACACCATACATGAGGGCTGAGCAGTTTGCACAGCGGTCACGGGTGACTTCCAGCCCCCCCTATCCCTCAACTTTCCCTCCCCTTTGGCACCAACACAGGCCCAAATTTATGAAGGGAGGGGATACTCACCTGCTGCAGTGCAGTGGTTACCCCAGCAAATGTGTTTGGGGGGCGCTGTGCTGGGAGTCCCATAGAAAAGCAAAAGTAGAGGACAGGTTTGCAAATATAGCACAGGCAATTGCTGCTTTCGCCTTCAGCCATTGCAATGAATGGAGTCCTTGCGTCACGTTCGCAGCACGTGGCCGAGGAAGGAATGGAAAAAAATCCTCCAGACTCCAGCTACAAAAACGTATCGGGTAAATGCACATTTGAGGAGGAGATGGGTGTTGGAAAAGTGCTTTTATTACAGCCCAGCATAATCTAATTCAGAAAATGAAGTAGAAAAATCCATTTGGGGAGTCTGGCAGAATGAACACGATGCTTTGTTTGTGTGTTGCAAACGCACTGAGACTTACTTATTAGAAACTTTTGTGGGTAATTGGTTCTGAAACGAGAAAGTTATACATGCAAAATAAATCTTGTCTGAATCATTTATTTACTTTACCCTAGTCATAAAACCCAAGCACCCTGACCAACCAGAGTTCAAACACCTGGAAGTGCCACCTGTGTCAGCAATGCTCTGGTGCCTGCCTTTCTCCCTGCCAAGGGACGCAACTAAATAAAGAGCCGCTGCTTCCCAGGAAGGCAGCAATAGCTCTGCCACCCACTTCTACGGGACAAGACTTGTCTTGATATGGCATGAACCGAGGGACATCAAAAACCGACAGCTATCACTATCCCTTGTTATTAACCGTCATGGCTGTAATTAATTCACAGCAAGGGGAAGATTGGCCTGGAAGAGCTCACCTCAGGGAGTTTGCCGGGCTCGCTGTACTGATGAAGCATTATTAAATGTACCTTGGCAGCCAAGCACTCTCTTCTCCAGCTCTGGAAAGCAATCTATAGCATGATACGGGCAAAGGGATTTGCTGGACTCCTACCAAAATTGGAGGATCGTGGAAAAAGCACTCCCTCCAGCACGTAGCAACAGGCTGCAACAAACCCAAGCTGCAGCGAGAGCTGGGACACTCCCACTGAGGGCCAGGATTTGATTAGATTACATTTGGGAAGCAGATTTTATTAGGCTTAGATTTGGGAGCACTCCCATCTGCAAGGTTTCAGGAGCTAGTGGTTGAGCCACCACTGCACCTGCCAAAGCATCCTTCTGCTCCTTCAGCCCTGGTGAGGGGTTTGGTGCTGCTGGGTTTGGTGCTCATCAGACCTGGACTCATTTGCAGGGCAGCCCATTTCAGTATTTTCCTCCAAGACAAGCAGATGTCCAGCATCTCTCTGCAATTTCAAAGGTACCATCAGAGCAAAGATGAGTCCTCGTCTTTCCAAAAGACCCAGATACACTCACGTATCTGAGTCAAGGGTATGTCATCCCAGACCAGCCCTTCTCCTAAGCACTATCAAACAGAGATAATTAACATTCAGTTCTGTTTAAGTGCTTCAGAAACACCATAGGTGAGCAGATAGAGAAAGTCTTGACATGAACTTTAACATGGAATTCCTGCAAGATGAATTCCCAGTGCCGTATAAAAGCTTGTTAGGGCATCCTGTCCGGGTCTAATTGCTCACCAGTATCGCTTCCTGGAGGGGGAAAGGGGAATGGCACACTTCCAAAGGTGGGATGGCTCTGCCGCCGTGCTGCGGTGCCCTGCTCTCTCCCAGCTCTCTGCGGTCACAGTGGGAGCGGAGGGAACGTGGCAGCAGAAGGCAGCTGCAGGCAGGAAAGGGGTAGGAGCAGGTCAGGGAGGCGGGAGCCTGGGGGTAGCCCGCACCAGCACCTGCTGGAAGGATGCTAGGGGAGCATCTTTGCCCGTACCCACGGATTTTGGTCCCTGCCACACACAGCACCCACCCCTCTGACCAAACACCCCATGGCCTCTTATTGCTCTGAGCTGCTGGGATATTGCAAACCACTTGTTGTAAAACAGACAGGGGGATGAGACGCGGGATGGGATGCTCACCCCTCTACCCCAGGCTGGGCTGGACCTTCCCCACTAGCAACACACCTAATGAGCATCCTCACTGCGGGGAAAGCAGCTCCCAGCTCCCAGGATGGGCAGCTGTCATTGTGCATGAATTGCTGATTTTCAATTAAGCCGACAGTTGGGAGTTCAAGTTCAGTTTTACCCCCTGGAGATGTGGCGTTACCACACAGGGATCACGAGGCTGCTGAGCTGAAACGCTAGATGCATGTACGCCTCTTTCAGCCCAGCAGCCAGCTCGTCGGGAAAGACACTTTTGACCCCAAAGCCACTCAAGGCATCAGCCTGGGACGATGCAGAGACCTTCACCATCACTTCTCAGAGCTTCAGCTATTTAGGAAATTGTTAAAATGAGTAAGAATAACCTGGGGTTTGGGAGGCAGAGAAAAAAAAGTTGATTCAAACTTTGTAAGAGACGGGAGAGGACAGTGTGATTTACCCCTGGCATGGACTAATTCGTTTAAGAGTGAAGCAGGACCAATAAATTCTGTGAAACATCCGCTGGTTGGCATCAGAGGCTGTTTCGATAGTGAGATTCACTACTTTAGTATTTCTACTATAAAAACATTGAATGAGACAAGCCATTTTGGATTTACAGTATGAGAGATACAAAACCAGACTAAGGACACAAGAGACAAATCAGCATCTCAAATAATGCTGTTAAAGACAGTTTTGCACAACATGTGCAGAAGCAGAGGGACCGGAGCACCTTGGTGTGGGCGTCCCAGGCTTGGTGCCCAGGTGCAGACGGGAGCAGCACCCCGGTACGCGCACATCACCCGCCGCCAGCGCGGCAGCAGCACCCAGCCCAGCTGGCCCCTGGTGTTCCCGGCAGCTGCGGGTGCCACCTGAACCGTTTACACCAGCAAAGAGAGATCAAAATGCCCCGTTGCAATTAGAGAACCAGGCTATCCAGCTGCAGGGAGCTTTCCTTTGATAAACCCCAAGCCTCCCAAAAACAATGCAAGAGAAATGAGCTCCCAAGGGTGCTTTGATGTGGTTATACAGCTCGTTTCGTTGGCGCTCGCTAAACGAAGCCTGTGAAAGGGTGGGCCGAGGCCGGGGAGCCCCGGCTGACACCCGGGATGGGGTTTGGCCGCGCGAGGGCTCGCGACTGCCCCAGCTGCCTCCCTGCCTTCATCTCACCCTGGCGAAAATCCCGTCTCCTTCTGCGGAGCTGGAAGTTTGGGCGCAGGAGGAGCCAACACCAGGAAGAGGAAATTTAATCATCGGATCCCGATTAAATCCAGGAAAAAACAAGGAGGGGGTAGGAAGAGCGGCGGCTCGCATAGCCCAGGCCCTTCTGTGCACAGGACCTCCCTGCCCCATATATTTCTCGCTCAGCTGCTTTTCGCAGGGGTGTTTCAACACGAGATGGCCACCGTGACGGTACCCGTGGCCACCATCTCTGGCTGCACATTGCATCCATCCCCGACCTGGTGCGTTTCTTGCTCCTGGTACCCCATTTCCTAACCCAGCGTCCCTGCCAGGCAGCACAACCCCAGACAGCGCTGGGGCGGGATGCTTGGCAGCGATGGAGTGGGATCCTCAATTAGCCTGTGCGGTTTTAAAGAGCACAAAGCCCTTTTTTTTTTTGGCTTTGGCTGCCTCGGGGTCGGAGCCGTTGCAAGCTTTGAAGCCGCCTTCTTGAACCATGGTTAACTCAAGAAATTGGGTTGTGCAACTTGTTGCTTTATCGAGAATAAAGGTTTGATTTTGTTTTAGTGTTTTTCTCCGTGTTTCTTCCCTCTGGCAGGAATTCCCATCCCTCCCATCCGGGGGGGGGAGAAGTGCTGGGGGAGGGGGAGATTTTTGTACCGGTCCCCAATAGCAGAGGGATGCAGCACAGCGCAGCGAGCTTTGCACCAAACACTCCATGCGCGGCTTCTAACTTCCTTTACAAAAACGCATTAAAAGGCAAAAAAACCCCCACCCAACACCTAAAAACCCGACAGAAAAGCTGAATTGCTCCATCTACACAGAAAATGGCCTGAGCATAACCACCACCACCACCACCCCGCGTCGGGTGGTGATGTGTTGCTGCACCAGTGGAACCCCCTCGCACAAGGCGTGGTCCCCGTGGCCTGTCCCGGGTGGGAGCCATTTGTGCGTGGGCTCTCCGGGGGATGAGGGGTTCCCCCCCCCCCCGCCAAAGCCCCTGCGCAGGCCTGTCTTGCACGAGGACTGCTCGAGGCACTCCTACACCCCTCGTGCACGCTCGCCTTGCACGACCGCCCCTCGCACGCGTGCGTTTTTACACGAGGACCGTCCCCGTGCACAAGGACGCTCCCACACCCTCACCCCCCCCCCCCCCCACACGCCCCCCCCCCCCCCCACCCGCCCCCCCCCCCCCCCCCCCCCCACCCCCCACCCCGNGGGCGGGGTGCGCGGCCCGTGCCCGGCGGGGAGGCGCGAGCCGGGAGCGGAGCGGGGTCGGGTCCCGGTCCCGGTCCCGGTCCCGGTCCCGGTCCCGGTCCCGGTCCCGCCGCCGGGCGTAGGTAAGCGCCGCGCTGACGGGGGACCGGCGCGGGAGGGCACCGCCGGCGGGAGTGGCTCCGCGGCTCCACCGGGGGCTCCTGGTGCCGCCCCAGCCGCCAGGGAAAAGTTTGTTGGCGGTGGCGGTGCCGGGCGGGCGAACCGAGGGGGCAGTCGTGTCGCTCCCCCCCTCCGTCGCCTGGGAGGCGATGTCCGTGCTCGGCCGGTGAGGGCGGGCAGCCCGGCTCCGCGCCTCTGGCTGCTCCGGCCGGGCGGCGTTTAGGGCGTGGGGCGCTCCGGGGCCGGCTGCGCCGCGCGGGGGTGAGTGTGTGGTGTGCGTGCGTGTGGGGGGTGTGTGTGTGTGTGTGTACTCGCGCGCCGTGGGAGCGTGCGCGTGCCGCGGGGGTGGGTGCGGGGTCTGCGTGAGCGTGCAGCGCCGTGCGCGTGGCGTGCCAGCCCCACGGCGAGCGGGCGGCAGGGAAGTCCGGCTGGCGCGGGGCGGGGGTGGGGAGCCGCCCCAAGCGGCCGTGCGGTCTGGGCGGTCCTGCCCTGCTCCCGCTGCCCCACGGAGGCGTCCCCCCGCCGGAAACTTTTGCTCCCGCCCCGAGCGTCGAGTGCTTTCGGCGGGCTTGCCCGCCGGCCCGCGCGTTAGCCACCCTGCAAGCGCTTCGTGTCCGCCAGCCTGGCCCCGGCAGCCTGCCTGTTGTGACCCCCAGGTCGGGGGACAGAGGGACGATGGGGGCCGGGTCCCGGGGTTGGCACCCCTGCACCCAGCCGGCAGCCCGGGTCAGCCGGGCTGGCGCCGGGGGCTTTGTGCGTGGCGGCGTGACCGGGTGTCCTGCGGGGACAAGTGCGCAAGCCTTTCCTGATGTGTCTGGCCGGTAAACTTGCGGTGATGCCTTACGGATGAGGCTGGAGGAGGCCGGGCTGGCTCTTCTTTCCTTTCTTATCTCATCGGCCACGGGTGGACCGTTCTCTGGGAGTTTGGAGATTTTTTTTTAACAGCATTGCACCGGCTCTGCCTGGCATTTATTTTCCGGGAGGGTTCGCCTGGTTGGGACTCACCGATGTCATGGGGTCGCTGACCTTTTTGCTCTTTGCTGGCTGCCCGGGGGGGTTGTTTTGCAAGCAGGGATGCTATTCAAGGCTTGGTTTACAGCTGTTGCTGCAGCTCAGTTGCTCACAGTACAGCGTTCAGCAGGAGAGGTGGGAGTTGTGCAGAAGGTATGTTACGGGGAGGCATGACTAGGTGGTGACATGTTGCAGCCTTGGGCTCAGGTACTGGGGTACCCATTCAGGTTTTTTGGGCATCCCTGGCTATAAAGCTGTTCAGGAGCAAATACCTTGGCCATGAGGGTAGCTCAGCATTAGTTAGACTCAGAGCAACTTTGGTATAATAGGGTGGTGGTGACCGTACATCCCTTAACCCCCACTTCTGCCCTGAGTAAGCTGTGTTGCATCGAAGCCTGTTACGGACCCAGAGGCGTAAAAGGGTGTGGGATGCAAGAGCATGCAAATGCGTAGCACAG
Source organism: Anarhynchus alexandrinus (assembly GCA_008711295.1). Lineage (NCBI taxonomy): Eukaryota > Metazoa > Chordata > Aves > Charadriiformes > Charadriidae > Anarhynchus > Anarhynchus alexandrinus. The sequence continues at coordinate 220,019 of VUYV01000221.1, forward strand.
CGTCTGTGCTCTGGCAGGTGGGATGCTGAGGAATCGTGCAATGCCCATGACTGCCCCCTCAGCTGGCCCTTTCTGGCTAACACTACCTGAGATTTGCAATAATTAAGTTATGGCTGTTAATGAGCAGAGTGGCAGCTTGGATAGAAGTTGGAGGGGTGTGTGTGTTGTGTTGACATCTGTGTCTAGATGGTGAAATGTCCCCCTCCACTCTCGAAGAAGGACTCATCCTTTATTTCCTAGTGGCTTTCTGCAGCAACGGGATGCTTAGATTTGCTTAAAAACAAAAAAAACCTTAATACTGAGAATAATGTCCTCCCTCCTGTGGTGTCTTATAGCTCTGAATATTTGTGTCTTGTCCTAGCTCTTGCTCCTGTGTGGCAGCATCAGTACCAGACCCTGCATGGGTGCCCTCGTGCAACATCTCCAGTAGCACTTTTTTCTCCTCTTCTCTTTTTCTCTCTTTTCTCCTTTTCTCTTGCCCTTTCCAGTGGTTAGATGCTTGTCCAGGTCACTGTGCTCTTCCTACGGTGAGCTTTAACCCTCTGACTGTGAGCAGCAAGAGGATGCCGTTGCCCACGGTGCTCGCTGGTGCCCCATGCCATGGACCTGCAGCCTTCACTCAGCTAGTGTCCTCCCGGGTAGGGATTTTTTTGGTGGCAAAGATGCCAGCTTTCCATATATATATATTTCCAAAATAACTTCGGTCGGGCTGTGGAAGAGAGTGTGCTTTTCAAAAATAGCAGTGTCGCTACTTTTAATCAAATAAAGCCTGAGCAGCACGGTGCTGCGTGAAGTGATTGTAGCCGTTGCTTGCCTCTGTGCTTGACATCCTAATTATGTTTTCATTTTAATGAGAGGAAAACTATTTGAGAAGCAAAATATTTATTTTAGCCTGGTGGGGTTGTTCAGAAGAGGTTGTATCTATGTTAAGGAGGTGGTTTAGACACTGCATTTTTTTAAATGAGAAAAACATTTGAATACGGCAAGAAGCTTTTCATCTCAGAAGCCTGTCTGTGTGAAGGGAGCTAGCAGCTGCAGAGGTCAGGACGTGAAGGAGAATTTGCATCCCCCTTATTCTTATTTTTAAGAGGTCTGAAAGTTGCATCGCCTTCTGGTTTGGTGGCTGGATTTCTGATGGCAGCTGAAACAAAAACGAATGCAAATAACCTTGCCTTGGAGTTTCTCAACCTTAGGTTTGGCACCTGCCTTTTCTCTCCTTTCAAAATTCATTCTGAAAACACCTGAGCTTTGCAGACTGCCCTGGAGGCTCCCTGGTAGATGGTAAGGAGGTGGGATAGGTTTCCAGCGGGTTGGAGGTTTGCTGTCCCTGCAAAGGGTGTACTTTGGGTTGAAAGGGCTGACTGTGATGCTGCTCGACCAAGGGTGGTCCTCACTGGGTGTTTGGGCACCCAGCAGCATTGCGGAGGGGTGTCCATGGTGGTGGATGGCTTCCTCCAGCAGAGGGCTGGGTATCTCTTGCACGTTGGCTGTGGATGGCAACTCTCGGAGGAGTTTTGTAGCCGAATGTTGACTTCCCTAGTAACCAGAGATGAACCAGGTTTGAAAGAGGGGGATCAACTTGCTGGTAAATGTATTTGTGCTTATTAACCAGAATATATACATTACAATATATACAGCAAAATGTTCTTCAGCGTGTCACCTTTGCACGGCTTTTGGTCTGGTTTGCTCTTAAAAGTTGCTTGAATGAGAACTCCTGTAGGCGATGGGACAGGGGCAAATGTCGTGTTTCATAGGCGGCTTCAGTAGCATCGGGCATGTGTCACTGTGGATGCCAAACAGATAGCTGGCTTCTTGCATTGAGTTAACACCCCAGGCCCAGTGCTGGGTTGGTGGGTTCGTTGCAGCGGGATTTTATGTATACTTGCAAGGGACAGCCTGGGGTGGGAGATGATGGGTGCAGGAAGGTGTTTATTGTGAGTAATGTGTGGCCGCAAAGCTGGGTGCTGCCTGGGGTGCCCTGCTCTTCAGGCAATGCCCAGCTTTGGTATAAGAGACATCTCTTCTGTCAGCGCCAGCTGATGGACCTATCCAGGCCGCTCCCTAAAATTTGCAGAAGGAGGTTTTAGCTTGAAAAGCACAAAACGAATACCCCACTGTTTCATGCACTGTGCAAGTGGAGGACACTTCGCTTTTGCTGCCGGAGCTGCATCTGCTCACTTTTTGCATGCACGGCGTGAACAATCCCTGCATTAACCCTGCCGAGGGGCCAGCGTTTGGGCACAGGGCTGTCATTGTTAGAGGATGTCAAAAGCACCATGCCAGCCTTGGCTGGGGCAGGGAGCACGTGGACCTCTTGATGCTGGCATGGGGAAAAACTTGCCACCCGCCGTGGACGTGACTTGGAAGTAAACCCTGGAGGGGCAGCTGAAACCCTGGGGCATACTGGGGAGCAGCAGGAGGTTTGCTCCTCGCAGAGGTGATGGGTCTGATTTCTCTCCCGCAAGGACCTGAAGGGATGGTACAAGGATGCAAGGACAGCCTTGCTTCTTAATTACAAAGCTTCAGGGTTTATTAAATTGAAAAGTATGAGTTGCAGTCTGAGCTCACTTTGTGGCCATAAATAATATTTAGGGTTGGTTTTTTTTAAATAAAAAAGGAGAGAGCACTTGCAGGACCTGTAACTTTGGCTGGTGAGAGCAGGTCCTCCAGTGGGCACATGCATGTCCTGACAAGTCCCGTCCCTTCCGGCGCAGAGCCTTGGCTTTCTAAACAAGGCAGAGAGACTTGCTCCCAGCAGGTCAGATGGTAGCATCTGGTTTTCATTGGGCGCTCAAGTGATGTCCCAGTTCCAGTAACACCAAAACCATCCGAAGAGCCATGCTGTGGGATAATTTTTTAGCATACCTGTGACATCTGTTCCCTCCCATGGTCCTCATTGCAGCCTCGGGTCTTTAATTTCTCCCACTGGCCCTTGGAATCAAATGATTTCAGTGTATTTCTGCTCCCTTGGTCTCATAAAGAAAAGCGTGGGAGTATGCAGAGGGGTGTATGTCAGTGGCTCACAGCAATGGGAGAATGGAGTGCATGAAATCCCTTTGGCTGCTCTGGGTGGTTTGCAGGTCCAGCAGGGAGCCATGCTCCCCTGTGCATGTTGACAGTGTTTCCAGGGTTTTTGATGGGTCAAAGAGCTGACTGTAAAACTTCCAACTCTCTTTCATCCCATCCTTGGATTCACATTTTTTTCCTCTCCTAGGAAGGTTGACATTTTGGGTGGGTTGCGTGTTTTTTGGAGAAGTCACTGGTGTCCCGCAAACAGCATCTGCTGTCTTTAATTCCATTTTTTGGTGGAAACCTAGCACTGTCTACAGGCTGGCTGGCCAGTCTGCTGCTCCGCTGTTATGAACACCTTGGCCAGTGCCCCCAGCCCCCAGCAAAATATTTCTATTTTTAACCTGCTGATTTAATTTGAACTTGTGCAAGGGTTTATTTTCAGTGCCGAGAGGTAGTCATTCCCAGCTGGCATGTCAACAGACTGCTGGGGAGTGTAATTCTCTCATTACTGATAGAAGAAAACGAATTGCAAGTCCTAGGGCTAAATGTTCTTGCGTGATCCTACGCGAATAGTTGCTCCTGCTCTGCCTGGACGAGATGTTGCTTCAGACCCATCAGCAGAAAGGCGGTGCACGTGGCATCCCATCTTCTCTTCTTCGGTGACGGTTTGGCTGACACACGCCGTCTGCATGTGCAAGATGATGGATGTGCGAGCAACTTCATAGCCTCAAACCTGTATACATTAAAATACAAAGGCAGAAGGTGGCTGAGTCACTTTTTTTTTTTTTAATCTCTCCTGTGTTTCTTCACCATTCGAATGCTTTTGCGCAAATTGGAAGGACAGTAATAAATGTCTGGTTTGCAGCCCTGTTAAATGACTGGGGGGGGGGGGAGCTGCAATAATAACGTGAAAGCCTTTCCTTTTCACAGTTCTCTGCAGGCTCTGAAGTTGCTTCCTCTGCCCCCTCCTCCTGCCCCGTGGGAGGGTTGCCCTGGGGAGCATCCCATCATTTTCAAGAGGGGCGATCGCTGCCACAAAGCAAAACCAGATGTTTTTTAGTTGACTCCAGGAAACACCCTTTCGGCACTGCAAAAAAACACAGCTGCGGTATGTAGTCGTTAGGCTACATCCCCTGCTGCAAACAAGCCCTGTGCAAAGCTATCGCTTTACTTTCCCTAGCTTGCTCTCGGGGGGTAAATCTGGCAGCCGCCCTTCTGCCTTTGTGCCTGGCCAGCCTGACCGCGCCGCCCGTATGAAGTGCTTTAGGTCGTCTTTTAAGGGGAAGGCCTTTGCACGGTGTGTGGCCTCATTTGAATGACGCTGGCTGTTTCCTTAGGAACAGAAAAGGCTTTTATGGAGTTGAACAATGGTGTGTCCCCAGCTTGGTCAGTGAAGAAAAGCAAGGCAGGAGATGTTTCACGGTCGCTGCTGCCATTAGCTTGCCAGTGAGCTTGGCGAGGGCTTCAGATGTCTACCTGCTTGCTGTTAGCTTTGCAGGGTTCGTTGCCAGTCATGATGGTCTTCTGCAGTGGTGGCCCACAGCATGTTCTGCTCAGGACTGCCAGCCTGATGACATTGCACCAGCAAAGTGTTTGGGCTGGGGGAGGGGGGGCATGAGCCATGTTACGTTGCGTTAGACTTAGAGCCATGTTACGTTGACTTAGAATAAATCCGCAGCTGGGTTTGGCTGGACCTCTTGGCTGAAGCTGTCCCAGGTTGGCATTGGTGCAGACTGACTTTGGCAAGCGCTGGGGCTGGGGCTGGCTGGAGCATCCACCGGTTTGCTTGGTACAGAGGGAGAAGGTGCTTGAGTTGTCCACCTGAAAAACACCTACACCAGGTAAAGGGTGGAGGAAGGGAGCAAAACAAGTAGGAATTTGAATAACCAACGTGGTGGTCACAAAGGGAATTGAGACCAAAGTCTCCCAGGTCTTGCATGCCTCTGGGAGTAAAATAATCTGTTTGAGCTGGGGTCGTTTCTTTGTGGGAGATGTGAAAGCTTTAACTCTTGCATTATTCCCCACTGCCATGCTGTCATCTTGGTTTGCATCCGTTCCCAGAGCAGTCGGGGGGACGCTGGGTCCCTCGGCGCAAGGGCTACCGCAGCTATAATTAAACAAAGAGAAACTTTTTATTTTTTGTAACTGATCCAGCTTCCAGAAAATGGCAGCTAGCTGAAGGGAGGAGAAAACAAAACAAGCCTTTGCCCAGCCAGAAAAAGCGTCCTCACCTCTGTGGCATTTCCTTGCTTTCTTTCCCCCCTCGCCAGCCTCCCTCCCCAGCCCCTTGCATCCTGGCTGCTGCATTGAAAACCTGCCATCAGATTAGCTGTGCCGGGGTGGGGTTGCTCTCCACCGGCATGAGAAGCGTTTCCCAGCCGGCACTGCGTGCAAACCAAGCCTCGGAAATTGCTGTTCTGTCTCCCCTAAGCACCATGCCTCCCACCCCAAACCTCTCTGTGCTTTTCTTAGCCCCTTGCTCACAAAAATCATCATTAGCGATTTTTTTTATGTGCATGCGGCTTTGCTCTTGGTGCAAGTTGAGCTATTAAAGTCTATAAGAAAGTGCAGGGAATAGTTCCTAAAGCACATGGCCTGGGGAGAACCAGTCCTTTGCAATTCATCGGGTTTACAGTTACAGAAAAAAGGAGATGTGCGGGTGCCTCCTGCAAAAAGAGGAGGAGGAGTTGTGCAGGTGCCCATAAAAAGAGGAAGATGAGATGGGGAGCGTGCCGCTCTCAAAAAGAGGAGGAGATAGGGGGTGTGCATCCTGCAAAAACAGAGGAGGAGATGTGGAGGGTGCGTCCCGCAAAAAGAGAGGGGGAGGTGGGGGTCAGGGTGCATCCTACGAAAAAGATGAGGAGATGGGGGGTGCATCCCGCAAAAAGGAGGAGATGGAGGGGTGCATTGTGCAGCTTGTCTTCCTGAGGGCTTCTCCTTACTTATTGAGAGTGTCGGCTGCAGATTTATTGGAGCAGCCTCCAGACAAGTGGTACCTCTGTAGGCATTTGCTGCATGTTTGCTTGGACAGAGGAGGACAAGCAGGTTTTTTGGGGACAGGGAATGAAAGCACAGGGTTCAATGCAATGCGGTGCGTTGTTTTTTGGGGGTTTTGTTTGTTTTTTTTTTAATCCCAGCTTCCCTGGACGCAGCTACTTTCCAGTGCTTTCCAGCAGCCATCCTCCTTGTCGGGGATCAAAGCAGCAGTGGCCACAAAGCAAGCCTTTCTCTTGGCCTTCATGAATGTTTTGCTTGGTTATCTGTGGGCAAGGGCTGCGGACGGACAAGAGTATTTACTGTCCCTGGGAGATGGCGATTACCTCGTCAGCAAAACGGATAGCTTGTGCTGCCGGCTCTGGCCTTGACCAGCTTATCATCCTAAGAGTTATGGGCAGCGTTGCTGGTTTCCCGGAGCTTATCATGTCTGCTTTGCCCTGGACCGGGGGAAAGATGCTCTGGGATTGGAACATCAGGGTGGTGGGTCTCCTCCCATGCATCCATCCGCTACAGCCTTGCCTGGGTCTTCTCCATGCCAAGTCTGTCCTGCTCAGCCTGGAGGTGAAAAATAGATGAAGGTTTGAGGTCTGGTTTTGGGGGGGGGTGGGTGGTTGGTTTTTGGGGCTTTTCTTGTAAGCTGCTTGGAGTTAGCAAACGCTACTGAGAAACAGCTCGGGTGCTGTCTGTAAGTGCTTCCATGTAATTTTTCCTGTCTCTCCTGCTGCTCCCAAGGTGTGGCCCATGCTCCCTGGAGAGAGCTGGAGCTGCTCTGGAGTGGCACACCTGAAAGTTAATCACTGCTGAAAAACACTTTAATTAACTCAATTAGCCAGACAGTCCATCTGGGCTCTTGCAGCGCCTGGTGAGATCCAGTGAAACAAGGTCGCAACTCCACCCTGGCGAGGGCGCGGACGTGCTGTGGTCTCCAGTGCATCCCAGCTCTTGGACCTGTAGGGAATGCGAGGTGTTTTTTCAGGAGGTGTGTAAAAAAAAGCACACGTTCACACTGAGCGCAGACCCCAAATGCTTTTTAGGGGTGTGCATCCCATTCCCTGCTGGCCCGGGGTGCAGAGGGGCTGGCACAGGACATGTGGTGGTGTTGCACCTGATGCAATGCCACTGCCTCACGGTGCTGGCTGATTTTGGGGCTGTATGAGAATGTCCTCTTGCCAGTGCCTGAAACTATCTGGTGGAGATAAATCCCGTTGCAAGGCTGTGCCTGAGATCCCTTGAACCAAGGGGTTTGAAGGCCACAAAGCTTCTCAATCTCTGCTTCAGCTGGTGGTTGAGCAGGCCTTGCTTTTTTTTTTTTTTTTTTGCTTTTCTGCCTGATTTTTAAGCAGCCTGCCCTGCAGCGGGACAACCCTGTGGCTCTTCAGAGGTGCAACTGCCCGGAGCAGCCAGTGCATCTCCAGCTCCTGCTCTGCCTATTAATAGGAGCTATTAAAATGTTCACCAAATCCAGGATGCAGGACATGACTGGGCATGGAAACAGTAAGCAAAAAAAAGCTTTAGCCCAGCAGGCTGTTTGAGCAGAGGAATGCAGGGCCCTGCAGCGGGGATTTGGGGAGGGAGAGCGTTTAACCCCCTCTCTGCAATTGCCCTGCAGCGGGCATGACCTTTCCATCCCAGCTTTACCTCTGTGCCTCGACCCCAGTTTTAAACCCTTGCATTACAAGCATCCTGGGGGAAAGCTGCTTGCCATCCTGCTGCCAGTTTTCCTGCTACCTGGCCATGATGGGAAACCCCAGCACAGGCAGGTGGAGATGCATCCTTTAGGTAGCGGGGAGGGATGTGTATCCTGAAGGGTTTGAGTACTGGCAGATAACGCCTGGGGGGAAGCTGAGGCACGGAGCATCAGTGTTGCCTGGATTCATGCAGCAGTACAATTTGAGGGTTGAACCATAGTCTCTGCAGTTGTGGTGCCTGTGCCTTCCAAAATAGCCTCTAAAATCACGTCAAAAGTGCATTGGGGGGGGGGGGAGATGATGGAAATCACTGTGTCCGGATTGCCCTGCAGACAGGCAGGTTAAAAGGAATGAAAATATTTGCAGTTTGCCCTAATTTTTAGGGGATTATGACTGGCGCTGCATCAGGTGGTCCCCTCGCTTGGAGGGGGAAGGGAAAGCATTTTGCTTTGGGAAAGGGCAGGTGGTTCCTGGCTTAGGGCTGCTTTAAGGCAATTTAGCTTGTGAAAGCAGGGCAGAGGGCAGTTCCCTGCGGGGAGGCTGGCAGGCGGAGGTGATGCTGCTGGTTGCTGCCAGGATGTTTGTATGCAGAGCATCTTCCTTTGGGCCGAGCATCCATCGCCCATCTGCCTGAAGCTGCAGGATCCCACCTGGATGGCCTGGGGAGGTCCCAGCTCATCCCTTGGTCCCAAGCAGTGCAAAGGCAGAGGAGTCCAGGCATCAGCCTGATTTCTGTGTCCTTCTGCGGATGAGATACATGGGAATTGTTTGGATCCAAAGTTCTAAGCCTAACTATGGTAATTCCTACGTAGTGCTGCAAACACTTTTCCTCCCTTTTGCCTTTAAGTATAAAATCCTCATCCCTCCTCTTGCACAAAAAATGTGAGTAATGTTAGAGAAATTTGGGATGAGGCCCAGCAAACGATCGGATATCCGGCTAAGCATGTCTCTGACTTACGAACTAAAAGCTCCCAAATGAGTAATGCCGTAGAGGAAAGAGCAGATTTTGAAGGAATATATTTTATGTTGGTGCTCTGCTTTGTCTCTCTTAAAACTTCAGTCTGCAAAACTTGGAAATGGCTTTTTTTTATCACCTAGGTATATTTGGTTTATGCTGAAGTACCAATAGGTTGTTAGTTGTCCTGTTGAAAACAAAGCTGACAGTAGTAAGCACTAATTTTTTTAAAAATAGTAATAATGCCAGCTTTCTTGTATATGCAAGTGGTATGTTTTGGTTGATAGTCTTTACATTGGCTCTACAAGCCATAAATGTTGTTTACTAGGATCGTGCATGGAAAGCATGGTGAGCAGGACTAGACAAGGGATTGTCTCCCTCTACTTGGCACTGGTGAAACCCCACCTTGAGTACTGTGTTCAGTTTTGGTCCCCTCGCTACAAGAAAGACATTGAGGTACTGGAGCATGTCCAGAGAAGGGTAATGAAGCTGGTGAGGGGGAGTCTGGAGAGCAAGCCCTATGAGGAACAGCTGAGGGAACTGGGGTTGTTTACTCTAGGGAAAAAAAAAAGGAGGCTGAGGGGAGACCTTATCACTCTCTACAACTGCCTGAAAGGAAGTTGTAGAGAGGTTGGTCTCTTCTCCCAAGTAATGAGTAATAGGACAAGAAATGGCCTCAAATTGCACAAGGGGATGTTTAGATTGGATATTAGGAAAAAGCTCTTCACAGAAAGGGTTGTCAAGCATTGGAACAGGCTGCCCAGGGAAGTGGTCGAATCACCATCCCTGGAGGTATTAAAAGACAGGTAGACATGGTGCCAAGGGACGTGGTTTAGTGGTGGTTTTGGCAGTGTTAGGTTAATGGTTAGACTCGGTGATCTTAAAGGTCCTTTCCAACCTAGACGAATTTATAGAAAAAAAAAAAGCTAAATTCAGTCTAAAAGTAGAGAGTTGGGAGGCTGAAATGCCAGTGGATGTTGCTTTTGGTTATGAGTTGTGGTGCACATCTTTCTTTTGGTTTTCTTTTCCCCTTCTGGACAGTGCCAAAAAAGTTTCCCTTTCTTTCCTGTTGATTGAGTACTCATGTCATTCTTCTAAATATAAATCTGTCCTAGTGCGTCAGCTATGCCTGGGATTTTACTTCTTTTATGTGTCACTTCAAGGAAGTTTTAATTAAAAAAAGAAAGTCCATCTGCATTGGTTTGATATTTAGGCTGTTTTTCCCATCAAGAGCATGTCTAATTCTGGCCTGACCCTGGCCCTTTGAAAGTAAAGTGTTGCAATGCTGCATGTGGGCATCAGCTGGTTGTGCTGGAGACTATCCATTGTCTCTTGGAAAGCTCTTGCTGCCTCCTCTGCTTGTCCTTGCAGAGCTCCCCAGTGCTGGCACCAAGATCTGCTGTACTTCTGGATGCGAGTGGCATTGAGATATGGAAAAGCATGATCTCACAGGGCAGAAAATCTGGGGTGTTGCTGTGAAAAGGAGGTTTTGTCTAGGCAAGGTGGTAAAGATGACCCTGGATGGTGCTCTGGGATGTTGGTTGTAGCTGGAATTGTCCCCTCTAGCCAAGAGCCTACTGCTTGTAGGTCCCAATCCGTGCTTTAGATACAGAGCCAAAATTAAAATACACACATCACCATGGTTATCAGAGCTGTCTTGAAGCAGAGCTAGTGGTGGGGTTGAAGTTGATTTCCATAGAAATCAATAAACGGAGCAGGTTCTTTGCTGCACATGGCCGATGTTCAGCTGACCCAAGGCATCCCTCCCTGAATATATGGGGCTGAATATATATCTGATTTTAGTCCTTACTTTCTAAAATGAGGCATTCTTCCAGAGACAGTGGACAAACTTTGGGCTTTTCTATATCCCCTTGGTTGGCTGTCAGCAACAGCTTTGTCTTTTTTCCTCTAATATGGGCATTTTTTTGTTGGTCTAAGACAGCCCTGTGCCACGGCTGATTAACGTTTCACCCCTAATTGGGGTAAGGCACTGGAACAGGTTGCCCAGAGAGGTTGTTGAGGCCCCATCCCTGGAGGTGTTCAAGGCCAGGCTGGACGTGGCCTTGGGCAACCTGGTCTAGTGGGAGGTGTCCCTGCCTATGGCAGGGGGGTTGGAACTCGATGATCTTCAAGGTCCTTTCCAACCTAAACCATTCTATGATTCTATGATTCTATGAAAGCTCAGCAGGGATGAACGAAGCACCCAGCTCTTGGGCTTGAACAGGGAAACTCTGAGGTTCCTTGCCACCGTGTGTCTTGGGCTTGCGAAGCGAAAGCAAGTACATCTCTTTACAGCCTTGCCTGGGGCTGACTTCTTGGAGACGGCAGAGAGGGAATAACTTGCCCTTTGGAAATATTCCTTCCAAGGGGTCTTGGAGTTGCCCACTTCTCACTTTGAGGGTGGTAAGGCACTGGAACAGGTTGCCCAGAGAAGTTGTGGAAGCTCCATCCCTGGAGGTGTTCAAGGCCAGCTTAGATGTGGCTTTGGGCAACCTGGTCTAGTGGGAAGTGTCCCTGTCCATGACAGGGGGGTTGGAACTCGATGATCTTCAAGGTCCCTTCCAACCTAAACCAGTCTATGATTCTATTTTTTAGGGGATGGTCCTGCAAAGATGTATCACCATGGTTTGATGCACGCATGGGAGGGTGTTCTGTGCTTGCAAGAAGTGCAATGCGGAAAGCTGCAGAAACTGGCTCCACTCAAGTTCTGCTTTAAGCAGAGAAAAATCTACCATTACTTTAAGATAACTTTCAGTGGTCATTTTATTTTGTCTGTTGAGTAATGCTGCAAAAAACATGTCCAAAACTCAGCCCTGCTTTGACTGGGATTTTGAGCAAAGGCATGATTTTGCCAGATTTATGGAAATTCCCATTTCTGCGCCTAAGTGTCTTGCTTAAGAGAGGCATCTTTCCCTAAAATGGCTCACCCCGGAGAAGTTGTCCCAGCAAAGAGAAGAAGCAGTGTGTCTTTGACATTGCCGACATAGAGGTTGCAGTGTCATTTTGTACCGCATTAATTTTGAGAGCATCCAGACAAGGGCCTCACGCATTTTTAACTGACGTAAAACTAAACAGTTCAAAGTGCGTAAGCTTGTTTGCAGATAAACCCTTCCAATAAATGCTCAGGTCTTAAAATGATGAAATCGGTTTCTTATCAGCCATCTGACCCATGATGATGGGATTGAGCAGCTTTTAACCTGGCGAGACCGAAACAACAAACTCTGAAGTGCAGACAGATGGGGTGGGTGGTGTCATTTTGGGTTTTTCCCTTCATGGCACTGTTGATGTTATGGAAAGCGCTTGGAGCCACTACTTGGATTATATCTGGCATCCTTCACCTCCAGGTTGTGTCCCTTGCAGATAATTTGCAGGTTGCACGAAGCCTCCGTGCAGTTTGCTGGGCTTTAATTTCACGGGTAACTAATTAAACAAGCAGGCGTGGTGTTTGCTCTTGTGTTGCATAAACACTGGCCTGTTTTGGTTTATCTCAAACACCCTGCTAGCTGGCAGTGCTGGGTGCCTGCACCTGGAAAGCTAATTCCCACCTGTGGACAAGCTGAAATCTAAATTAAGGCAAGGACTTTGCTGCCGAAAACTGCCTGAAGTTAGCTGCATGGTCTTTTGTGCCAATGTAATGAGTCTGGTGTTAAAAGCATGCTCTGAATTGAAGCAGGAACACTTTCTGGGATAGGTCCGCAACTCGTTGGATTTGCAGGTGAGATCAAATCGCAATACCGGGGCTTTTTGCAGCAAGTCCTAATCCACGCTCTGGGCTGTAGCAGATGTCTGTCCTTGTGTCTGCTTCTTGCTGCATGCTGCCTGAATGGCATCATCACTTGGGAGTTTGCACTCCCAATATCATACTGCTCCCAGCACGCTTGCCCTCTTTCTGACATGGGCTCGTGGACCGGGGATTGGGTCAAACATAGGGCATCGCATGGAGCAAGCAACCCACAGCCTGGTTTAACCCCCATGTTGCTTTCCTATGAGAAGACCATGAGCTCCAGCGAATGGTTAAGCTGCTTAAACCCAGCTATCATAGGGAATATGGTTTGAAAATGTTTACCAAGGACAAGTGCTTAAAAAAAACCCTGTTTTGAGGAAATGCATTGTAATGTGCTGATCACGTTTGTTTCTGCCTAACTCAGGATCATCATGGTTTTGGTTCCCGTCAGCATTTTCAGAATAGCTGAAGGTGTTGTGTAATCCACCATCAGATCAGTACCTGGACTAATCAGCAAGGTGTGTAAGAACATTAAATCAAGGTTAAGCTTTTGCACGAGCTCATTGCTCGAATGAGTTCTTCGGTTTGGTAATCCAAAGAGGTTTTATTCATTAGCGAGAGAATCTGGCTGCTAGGTGGCTTGCTTGATGTCCATGGGCATGCTCAGGCAGCGAACTGGGAACAAAACCCCTCTTTTTGTCCTAAAATAGACCTCCTGACTGAGGTCAGGAGTAAGTCCAGCTGACCTGGGGGCTGCATCTGTCTCCTGGCTACCTCTACCTGCTTAGAAAGTTGCCTTTTGGGTGACCCATGGGTGGCTGCTGCGTGCCCATCCTGCCCATGGTATCTGCATCTTGAATGCAGCACTCTTTTAAAATGATGGGCAGGTCAGGTAAGTCCACAGGACCAAGCAGGACCAATTTTTTTCAGCTTTTGACATTCTTTGTACGAGGAAGTGGTCAGTGTGGGGAAGGTATGTCTTGGTGGAGTCCTTGGGTAGGGAGAGCTGCATGGAGTTGGCTATGTGTTGGTCTATGGGCAAGTTGGAGCCAGCTCATCTCGGGAGCTTTTTGTTGTCCTCTCTGTGTCGCTGCATCAGTTGTGGTGCCAGGCTCCCCATCCAGCAACTTGAGTGACTTTCCTGTGCCTGCTCTTCTCTGGTCATGCTGGTGGGACTGGTTTCCCAGGGTTGCAGCTGGGAACAAGGAGAGCACGTGGCTCTGCGCATTGCACCAGCAATTCAGCTGAGAACAGCTACTTCTTTCCATCGGACAAAGGCAAAATTAGTGAAGGGTGATGGAGACAGGGCTCTGAAGTGTTGATACAGTTAAAGCTCTGTCATCATCTCCACTTGGGGGAAGCATAGCTTTTCAGGGACTCGGTTGCTTCAGCTTTTGACAGCTCTTGAAGTCCAAATTAGCATCCAAATTGTCTCAGTAAGGAGACACTGCTGGGACTGTGGACCTGTGAGTAGCGTGATAGTGAGTTGCTCCAAGACTTTCTCAATGAAAGACTTTTACTGTACTTGGAAGGTTTTTTTGCCCTGGTTAATTTGGTGTCTTGAGATGGGGAGGAGGGGTTTGCATCCCTCCCTACCCCAAGTGCACCAGGTGTTAATGAGATGGTTCTCACAGCACCCGTGGAGGCAGGAAACCATTTCCCCTCCTTTATCATTTTCCGTGGTTGCCCTTAGTCTGGTCTCTGTGGATGTTGCCCTACAATCTCATGGGGGACCATGAGGAGGCATCTCTTCCACCACAGCATCACACAGGGAGCAGTGTGTATGATTTCTCCTGGTGATGGTTCTAAGTGGGGCCACAGCATGGTGTCCATACTGTTCCTCCATCAACTGGGAGCAAGCCATCAGCAGGCAGAGCAGGTGCTGGCAACAGCTGAAGACCTTCGCCCAGCATATCTGTTCTGGAACAGCTTATGCAGAGTGCAGGTGTGCCCGTAAATTAACGCACCAATCAGTCTGCAGTGCTTAAAAAAGAAAAGGAGAGATTTTCCTCCTCTTCCAAGGCAGAGGATGATGACTCTTAGCCATGGGCAGGACGTGTGTTGTCAGGCAAGGCTGTTTCTTCTTCAAAAGTGTCTTCCTCTGGCCAGCGCTTGGATTGTGGCTCTGGAACTCTGGGTTTTGTTTCTTCACCACTGATTGCCTGCGTGAGCTTGTGATGTTTCTTGATCTGGCTCAAATCTGAATTCCCCTGCTCTGAGAGACACTTGGTCCTTGCTTTTGGCCCTAAGCATCCCTCAGGAGCAGTCTCACTTAGGCTGTTCTCTGAGCTCTTGGGCTCCTGAAGGACTTCGGAGGGGCTGCAAGGGCTTAGAGGAAGAAGATGCTCTTCTGGGCTCCTGTTTTCTCCAAGGGTTTTAAACTTGAGTTTTCAGCTTTTACTTTTAACCCCTGGGAGCTTGGTGCTCGATTTGATTCTGGGGTTTTGTGCTTTTGTTGGTCCCCAAGGGGGCTTGGCTGGAACACACTCCCTGCCCTGGCAGAGGAGAGTCCATCCACAGCTCCCTATTAAAGAAAAATAATCCAGACACACCTTAGGGACTACCCCACCTGAATTAGGTTTTTTCTCTTGGAAGAACTTTGAGTGGACAGTAGGGAGAGGGTGGATCACAACTGAACTCTGCCTCTTCTGATATGAGGGCTAGTGGACATCAGACAGAGCTGGTGAGAGCCCTATCCTGATGGAGATGGGTTTTCCACCACCTGGGCAGCAGAGAGTTTCTTGCCGAATGACATCATGGAGGCAAAAAGTGTATGTGGGTTTAAGGGAAGACTAAAAAAGTCCTCCCCTGGACAAGAGGTCCAGCTGAGATTGCAAAACAGTCATAGCGTCTCGGTTGAGGTGCTGTTTTTTGGTCAGATTCCTTCACCATGAGATGTTTGGTCAGATGCTACTTTTTTTTTTTAATTACTGTTATTTTTGTGGCACAGAGAAGTCTGGTCTTAGGGTGTGCCAGGAGGTACCCCTCTTTCTGTGCCAGGGTTTCGGCAGCATTGGCTGCACCTCGGACTGTGCCACTGGAGACATCACTCTGCCTAGTTTTGTTGGGGATGCCAGAGAGGGTGACCGATCTTGCGGCTCGTGGTAGCCTTGAAACCATGGAAGCAAGTACAACTTTCTTTACTTCCCTGCTATATTATTAGGACTCAAATGCGTGTGATGGTTTTATTGCTGGGAAGCATTGCTGTCAGGTAGTAGGACCTGGACTGTCAGCCCAGGAGCACCCTTTTTATAGCCCTGTAAACCTTATGATGGTTCCTGCTGTGTACAGTGCTGCCAGCACCTTCGTACGCTTGCGGGCTTTTTAAACCTCTGCCTCACTGGCACTGTTTTCAGTGCTTTTTGGCTTTGAAGTTGCTCTGGATGCTGGAGGGGTGGCACCTGCATCTGCATCTCTGGGACCTTCCTCTGCCTTGGCAGTCAGCGCATCGGTGCTGCTCTCTGCTTGATGCCAAGGCATCCAGCTTTTCTTACCATGAGTGGTGCTCAGTCTTGCTGCTTTCTGTGGTGCTTTCTTCTCACTCGGTGGCTGATTGTATGGGGCACGAGTGACCAAAATCAGCGGGTGGGTGCTGGGCTGGAGCCTGTGCTTGGCAGCAGTGGGAGGTCCTGCAGGGAAAGCTTTTCTCCCCCCCCCCCCCCCCCCCCCNCTGGAGATGGCTATCCAAGGGGACTCGTGCTCCAAAGTCATTGCTATAAAAGGAAACCTTCCCGTCCTTCCTGTTTCACTCATAAAGGGTGACATCCCCATCAGGGAGGTTGTAATGGACACCGGGTGCCAGCAGACACCCGCAACACTGACTTAGTCATAATTACTTTTTTTTTCCTCCCTTCTACCTCTGCCCCATCAAACCTGCCGTGTTTGGCTTGCCCTCACTTGGCAGTGGGCTCAGCTGGCAGGAGCAGAGCCAAGCTTAAGCTTGCAGGCAGGATTTTTCCATGAGGCTTGGAGGGGACAGCGTAGCATGGGGCTGCGCTCTCCAGCCGGCTCTGCTACCTTTGTGATACCCAAGCAGGGACACTGGGTGTGAGCATCCCTGCCACTTGCCACACATGGTGGGGATCACGTCCAAAGCAAACCCCTGGGAGACGAAGGCTCTGCGGGAGGGATGGGAGGTCCCGATATTTCCGCAAGTCCCTTCTTGTTTGCTAGAAAAGGGACTAAAATGACACGTCTTCTGTTCTGGCGCATCGGCAGCTCCAAGGCTCGTTCCGGGATGTACGTGAGTTCATGCCAGCTTGCTCTTTCTAATACAAAGAGCTTGTGTTTTGTGTTGTCTTAAGGGGTGGTTTGGGTTTTGGTTTTTTTTGTTTGTTGGGGTTTTTTTTGAAGATTAAAGCATTGGCTTTGCAAACACAAGCGGTAAAGTAGGAGGAGAAGATAAGAGAAAGGCGACAAGGTCAGGAATCACTAGGGTATGCAGCATTGCTGGCATTGAACATGCAAAATGCTTTGCCCAGGCTTCTGGATGGAAAAAACCAACAGCAGCCAGGTCTTCCCCACCTGTCTTCACCAGCAAGGCTCAAACTGCCTCATCAGCTCCTTGATGGCTGCAGTCATCAGGTCCCTCAGGGCTGGGGTGTCCCCTACCTTCTGCGGCTGCTTCTGTGGTTGTGAGTTACTTAAGGTTTTGTGACTGTGATAAAAGCAATGTTTTCAGTAAATTCATTATGTAGAATGAATGTGCACTGTGGGTAGCACTGTGGCTCTGGGAAATTAATTTCTAGCTACAAAGAGTTAAATTCACTGACTGTTTTTAAAAGATACCTCCAAGAACACTTCTGTGTTTGTAGGAGAGCCAGGGGAGCTTGACTTTGGAGAAGGAAAAGGCAAATTAAAAGCCATTAGCAACAAGTGCCTGGAGTTGGTCTTGGTCGTTGGCCTGGGAAGAGGTCAATGAGTGATTGATTAGGAGCTCTGTTTTTTCTCTTCCCACCTTTCAGTTTGTGGCCAAGGGTAGGTGGAAGATTTCCCCTGAACTTACACCATGGGCTTAGGGCTCAACAGGCTTTTTATGCACTACCCAGGGAGAACAGGTGTGCAGTTATGGTAGTTCTTGCAAGTTTGACCCATCTTGTGTCATGGTGGCTCCTGTTCCTCATGCTTCCCATGGACATGTGCATGCTGTGGTGGGATGGACCCTGCAGCTCTTTGGCTTGGCTGAGCTCCAGGGTGTGCAGGGATGTGCATCTGTCCTCCACACCTCCCTTTGCTGGCGGCAGGTACCGTGTACTGCCCTTCCTTTGACTGCATGTGGAGGGACCTGGCTCTGTCTCCAGCCCCGATGGTGCTTGGTACCGCCCAGCCCTGCCAGCCCTCTTAGGTCTTATCAGTCCAAATTCTTGGCAGTCAGGGGTTTTTCATCATTGGGGCTTTTGGAGGGGTCCTCTCCCACGTACGCTGGGCTGCAGTCAGTGCTTGTTGGAGAATACCTCCACTTGGCCAGCAGCAGAACCTGCTTCCAGCCCTTGGGATTTGCATTTTCAGGTTTTCCTAAGTTTTTATTTAATTTCTTTGCTTGTAGATGTGGGGCTTATGCTGTCAGAAAATATTTTTCCTGGGATTGCTTTTCCCCACTAACCCTGTTCAGCATGGCTGGATGCCCGTGCTGTGTCTTTGATTTATAGCTCAGTGTCCGGGCAGAGGAGGGTCTGTACCGTAATTCCATCAGGATCAGCTTGGCATGATGGATGGAGCTGGGAGCATTGGGGAGGACAGGGCTCTGCTGCCAGCCCCACCGTACCATCATGGAGCCTGCACCGGAGGGTCTCAGGGAGCTCCCCTGGGTCTGCTGGGCCGGGAGGCCAAAGCCGTTTCTGGGCTAAGCCGTCCCAGAGAGTTTGCAGAAGTTATTTTTAACCTTTTCTGTGCCACTGCATGCTGGGAAATGCTACTCTTAGAAATCAGCTGAATGCCATGCATTCAAACACTTCAGGAAGATGACCTTTGGGGTTTTTTTTAATAGGTTTCAGTAGATTTTTTTAATAGGTGCTACACTGTTATCAGCCCTAGACCCTCCCCAAACCTGCTGCTGCCCCATGCCTAGTGGAGAGGAGATCCAGGAGTAGGTAGGGCACTTATTCAAGACCCTGGAGATCCTGCTCGCTGCTCCTCAGCTTGCTCACGACAGTGCTTCCACACCTTGAGAAGTAGCAATGCCTCTGCTCTGAGGGGAGTATGGCTAGGTTTATCTGCATGTCTTGTCTGTCCCTCCCCAAAAACCTTATTCATAGCTCCAGCTAATGCAAAGTTAAATCCGTGCTTTGCAAGTCCCTGTTAAGACAGCTCTGCTGTTCCCCTGATGGGTGACTCACAGGATGGGCATCCCGTGATGTCCCCTGGTGAGCAGAAGCCTAGCAGATGGGGAGGAGATACACTGGGAGGAGTGACACAGTGGCTGTAGGAGCAAGGGCTATCCAGAGGGAAGCCCTGCAGCCCCCCACCAGCACAATCCCTGGTGCTTCCATGCCCCAAAAAGCCGGTGAGGATTTGTGCGGTGCCAGCCAGCAACCATGGGAACATGCTCATTGCACCTTCCTTAAGGCTTTGCCCAGCCCTCAGCAAAGCCTATTCAGGATTTTGGAAAGAATAGTGAGATGGCTGGTACCGTGGGGTTGTAACCACCACGGAGCCCCGACCCAGGCAGCTGCTGCCTGCAAAGCTGCCTGTTGGATTATTTGGGGTGGGGGAAGCATGCAGCAGGTCCTCCTGGCTTGCATGGTTGGATTTTACCCTCCAGCACTGACTTTCCCTCATGGGAGGGGGAAAAAAATGGTGTGAAAAATGGGTGCAGGTGCCTTTGAGCTGGTTCCATGATGAGATGCTGTCGCCTTCCTCGCTCACGCGGGGCAAGCTCTGTTTGCTCGCCAGTTTCCTTCCCCCCCGCCATTCATTTCAAATGCTGTTTATGGCTTTGGGTAAACAGATGGGGCTGGGGTTTTCCTAATCTATATTTAACCCTAGTCTATATTTAAAGTACCTTCAGAGGAGTTAGCAGACCATTGTTTCAGCCTTGGCTACAGAAGTTATTTCTAAACAAATCTTGCCCCGTCCACCCTTGTTTCCCTCCACCCTGCTCCTGACTGTCCCTTTTTATTCTCACGTAGCCTGAGTTTAAAGGCTCATCCTTGCTGGCTCTCTGTCCTGCCTCTGCCTTCAGAAACATCACAGGTCTGTCCCCTGGGACTGAAAGCTCCAAAACACAGCTCCCACCCCAAGTACAGCCGTGGGGGGCATGCATCCCCGTCCTTTTGTGCGTTTGTCTGAGAGTGTTGCTGCATCCAGAGTGGACTGAGATGCAGCCAAGATGCTGCTTTTGGGAGAGGAAATACCTTTTCATAATCACTCATTTTGATGTACGTTCTTGCTGCCTTTTGAGACTGCAGGCTGCATGTAGGGGGATTTTTCCAGCTCTTTCTTCACACAACCGCATCTGTCACAGACCTTTAGTATAAAGCTTCCCATATAGTTAAATAAATACAGGACAGAGGAGCATCCCAGCAAATGCCAGGCACTGCGAGGTATGTGGACATGTCGGTGAGAGTTGTCAGTAGACAGCTTTAAATTAAAAGATTATTTGGCACTGGACTACCAGGCAGGTGTTTAAAAATATATTCGTGGCTTGCACTTTGATTCATGGGGAAAAATTACCTACGCACCTCTGGTTTCTTTCTTGCAAGCATCCCTGGTTTCTTTCTTCACCAAGCAGGGGTGACCTTTGGGCTGTCAGAGTGTTTTTGTTTTTTAACAGGATTGTGTGCAAGCATCGCTAAAATTGGTGAAAACTTTGCCACTTGAGCTATTTCTGTGACAACAATGCTGTGCACCTCATGCTGTATTTTGTGCCTGCGTAGCCATGGAGGGCTCGAACCCTCCAGCTAGAGAGGAAAAAAATCCTGCCAGAGCCTACCTAGTGTCTGCAGAGTCTCTTTAGGGGGAAGCAGTTTAGGGTCTTGCGTGCCAGCTGGAAAATGTGCCATCCAAAACGGTGCCTTGCATTAATGAGAAACAACATCCTGCCCGCTGTGGTGGTACTTTGCAAAGGGGTGAGCTGGATGGACGGTGAACTGTGCTAGCTAACAAGAACATCTTTCCTCCCTTCCCACTGACTGCTTATTGCTTTTTCTTGATGCTGATGGCAGCTGCAAGTCCCCTGTCTTACCTGAGCGGGTTCTGATAAGCGCAGTCTTGACTCAAAGTCTGGTTTCTCTTTATTAATGCCTGCCAAGTCCTTTTCCCCTAGAGTGCTCCCAGCAGGACCCAAAACACTGGGAAAAGCATTTGCACACAAGTTCTCCCTTCCCTTTTCTGGCTAGAGCCTGGTGCATCCCTTCCAGCTAACTGCATTCCTGGCATACCGGCCCAGGGGATGGCTTGGGAAGCATTTCAGGCAGGCTGGAGTATCTCCTGCTCAGGCTCTCCCCTGCAAATTTCCTCTTACTGCATTCCAGAAAAGGGCACCGAATCCTTCAGGGCTTGCTGCTCCTCCTCGCTGGCAGAGAGACACGCTGGTTTAATAACAGCCGGCTGCAGCCAAAGCAATCAGCGCTTGTCTTCACGTTTCCATCAGTTCTGTATTCCCACCTAAGGAATTTGTGTTTGGGGGTTATTTTCTGCTTGATCTGATTTTCAAGCGGAGGGAGGAGGAGAAAGGAAAAACAGGGAGAAGGGAAAAACAGTGCTAGGAGTGGATGACAAGCCCTTTGCGTTGCTGAACTTAAGCAGGGGATTTGGATATAACTTTTAATTGCACAGGGCTTTATTTTTAAGAGCTGTTGGCGCCTTGCAGCCAGGCTGGAGTTTTGTGGCAGGTTTAGAGGGAGCAGGATGTAGGGATGTCTGTAGGGATTCTGGATGGCAGGATTTACTGTGATGATGCCAGGTACGTCAGACCGCGTACCTATTCCCTGGTGCAAACCTGGAGGAGCAAAGTGTGACTCGGGCTCTGCCTTGACTGCAGCTTGCAGAGAGGTGCCAGGCTTGCCTGCTCATCCACGTGCTCCTTGGCCTTTCTGGCCACCCTCCAAGCTCCAGAGGACATGGGTACACCAGAGGAGGTCTTACCAGCACTTGCATCAGCCACTACGCTGGCAATCAAAGTGCCAGCATGTTCTGCGGGCAACGGGAATTGGGTTAATTTTCCTCTCGGCTCTGGCGCGCTGATGCATCTGCTCTTCCACAGGGTTTCTTGAAGTGTTTTTGCAAGTGTTTCTGGAAAAAAGGAGGAAAACCCCCTTTATTTTTATTTTTCCTTTTGGAAACTTGTCTCCCCCTGTTATCATCCCTGTACTGACTCTGTGCTGCAGTGGAAGACAGGGATGACGTGGTTGAACATGCAAAAAGCACGGTCCCGTGGGCCCTCCACACTCACTAACCACTGCCCTGGGCTCCCACAGGATCTGAGCGCTTGCTGGTTTTATAAATATGTATTACAGCAACGCGGAGATGCCCTGAAAGCCCTTAGAAAATGGGGAGAAGGACAAATTTATGAGCCTGGGAGCAACGTGTCCCCCAAATAACTGTTAAAGGCAAGAGGGATGCTTTGTACAGGGTGGTGGACAGCAAGAAGCATCATGCAAGACCAGGCTGTCCTCACTGTCCAAAGCCTTTGGTGATTTGTAGACAGTGTTGTGCTTTTTAGGAGCACTCAGGTTATCTTTCCTGATGCTCTAAGAAGAACGTGAGGATGTTCTCCTGTATTGGCATTGCAGTGTTGGCATGTGCTCGGGGAGAGCATTGTTGGTGTGTGTGTGACATGGTGGCACCTGGAGCCTTTTCTAATGTCTGGGGTTTGTTTCTCTCCCCCAGGCTGGTTCCTCGTGGTGATGCCAGAGTCCCTGTAAACTGCTTCGTTGACGGAGAGGCCATGCCTGCTTAGTGCCCCCTGGAACCGGAGGGGTCGGCAGGCCAGAGATGGCAGCGCAGAGGATCCGGGCAGCCAACTCAGGTGGCCTGCCACGGTGTAAGTCGGAGGGGACGCTCATCGACCTCGGCGAGGGCTTTGCTGAGACCAGCCTCTGCAATGTCAAAGGTGAGGACGGACAGACAGGTGGGATGGGTGGGGACAATGCCCCCTCCTCAATTCAGGTGCATCCTCTCGCCTCTGGGGTCCAGGAGGGGGTTGGTTAATAATTAACAGACAGCAGCTGATGGGGAAGAACAGCAACCTCTGGTGAGCACGTCCACAAGTGCAAGGATAGCCATGGACCTGACACTAAGAGATCTGGCAGCCAAGAGAGGTGACAGCAACAAGGCAGTTGCAAGTTTTTCCCCTTCCCCAGAGCTGGGAGCTTGTAAGTTGCTTGAATAATCCTTTTTCTTCCTTGTATCATTTTTTCTTCAGCTTTATGTATCTTACCCAGCAGAAAAGCTGCATTCAGGTGAGAGGGAAATTACTGGTCCCGCAGCAGAAATGGATCCTAAGGAATAACTCCAGGTGGAAGTTAGCATGTGCTGAAGGCCTTTAAAAATAAACATGCATAAAAGCAATTGCTTTTGCAGACATAGCAAGAAGAGACCCAAACATCAAACGGTCTCACTGCAAATTAGATTGTTTTTAATGTGAAAATAGGAATTACTCATATTCTCCAAGGTGTTTGCTGTTTTCAGCACATCCCTGCTAACCCTGCCACTGCACCAGCTTGGGGGGACAGCTGGGGAGTACACAGAGATGGCCACTTTCCCATCTGATCCGCAGGGATAGGGAGACCAAAAATGCCCCATCCCACATACCGCTCTTGGGCTAACGGTGGCTTCCTACCAGGAGGGCAAAATAGTTTTTCAATGCAGAGTGTGTGTGTGTATAGTTTTCTGCTGAATGAGTGTCCTCATGACTTTCCCTGTGTGCTGGCAGAAGAAGTGGATTAACGATGAGTTGTTAAGGATGTGTGCAAACTGAACTCTTCTTAATATTTGATCCCTAGCTTATATTTCAAGACTTTTCTTTGATTGTCTATGTCTTCCCTTGCCTTGTACTTTACATGTCTGAGAAGCGCTGCCAGCCTGCAGCTAGTGACCGCAGGGAAGTGCAGTGTGATCTGCCATCCGTTCATCTCCAGGATTTTAGGGGCTTCCTGTGTTTCTTAAATCCCCCTTTTCCCTCCAGAGACCTCTCAAACCTCTTGAAGCAGGTGCTGTCCCAGTTCTTCTGCAGCTCTGTGTTGGTGAAAATCCAGCTCTCTTTGTTTTCTTAGGTCTGTCTAGCAGGATAACACGCATTTAAATGTTGATGTAACATCATCTGCAGCTTGTTTCTACTGCTTTTTACAGAAATAGGTCCTGAAAGTGAGAATAAAAGCAATAAATATGGTGACACTATGAGCATCTGTAGGCTTGACCCAGCTGTTTTGCTTGTAACTGGGATTCTCTGGCAAAACAACTTTCAGTTGGCACTGCTGAAAGGGAGATTGGAGATGCTGCTAGGACCACAACAGCACTGCCGGAGAGCGATGCTGTGCTTCTTTCTGAAGGTTCAAAGTACACAACCTTCTTCAGAAATTGACTTAATTTTTGTTGAGGACCTTTGAAATACAGGTGCTGTGTAAGAGAGGTGAGATGCTGATGTTTTTGGCTGATGTGACACGAAAAAGTAGAAGTATGATGTGCCCTTAGTGAGTACCCTTAGTTGTTTCTTGCACTGAACTGCAAGATATTTCATGTGTGCAGGAGAGAGGTTACAGCAGAGCGAGAGCACTTCTAACCTGTGAACATTACATTGGGTCATCACATAATCTCTTCGCAGAAGAGGCATTCACCAGCAGCAACACAGATAACTATTTGCATGAGTGCTAAAGATACTGTTGACCAAATTGGTAGGATAATGACTGTGTAACCTCTTCCCATATAGCAATCATTGAGAATTCCCCCCTAATTAACTTTGTTATTTTAAATGCGAACATTTAAGAGGGTGCCTGTGATTCTAGCATGTGCCTGTAGGAGCTTAGATCCTGACATGCCAGGTGAAAAGGAGAGCTGATAAGCAGCAACTCCCATTCCCTCAAAATGCCTTCCAATACGTCTTCTTGTGCATCGTTCATCAAGGATTTTAGCGAGGCTGTGGGGTGCTGGTGTCTTGTACAGGAGCAGCTGCATGGGGCCCTACATCAAGAGGGAGGCTTGTTGCTAAGGCACTCGACTTCATCGGGAGGATAACAAGTTGCTGCTTCTCCTGTCTCAGTTTCTGCTGCTCTTCCCAGCTGCATTGATGCCCATCCCTTTAGATCATGAACCCTTTGGGGAAGAGGAACGTGACTGTATCAGAAGTAGCAGAGGGAGAAGTTTTGCTTAAGAATTTTAAGGGGGAAAAAAATACCTACAGATTTGAGAGGTTGTAAAACTATACTTCACTGCTTCAAGTAGTGCAGATTGCTGACCTGAAGCGAGTTGTGACTCTTGTGAATTGCTTACAGCCCTGTTTTCTTCTTGGCTTTGCAGTGCCTTCTCCTAGTGCCTTGCTGGTTGACAATCCCACATCCTTTGGAAATGCCAAGGAAGTAATAGCAATCAAAGATTACTGTCCGACTAATTTCACCACTTTGAAATTCTCCAAGGGGGACCACCTTTATGTCTTAGACACATCAGGAGGAGAGTGGTGGTATGCTCACAACACCACGGAAATGGGTTACATCCCTTCTTCCTATGTCCAGCCTGTAAACTACCGTAACTCTTCCTTAACAGACAGTGGGATGATAGACAATCTACTTGAGAGCCCTGACGAGGGGGTCAAGGAGTTAGACCTGCTTGGAGAATGGACTGAAGTGAAAAGAAATTCTGTGAAAACCTACAGTAACAACCCCTTCTTGAACGGAGTTCAGACGAACCCATTTCTAAATGGGAATTTGCAAACAGTGCCCAGCTTGGACAAAGAGTCCAACTCCAACGTCGCTGTTGACTTGCTGCTCTTTGACACAGGGGCTCCTACTTCAGTTGTTTCCAGTTCAGCCACTAATAGCAGCCTGGGTAACATTTTTGATGAGTTTCCTTCCTCAAACAGGCTGGATCTGGAACAGCCTGTGAAAAGGGACAATCCCTTCTTCAGAAGTAAACGCTCCTACAGTTTGTCTGAACTGTCTGTTCTTCAAGCCAAGTCAGATGCTCCAGCATCATCAGGTTTCTTCAGCGGTTTGAAGTCTCCCACCCCTGAGCAGTTCCAGAGCCGGGAAGATTTTAGGACGGCATGGCTGAACCACAGGAAGCTGGCTCGGTCTTGCCATGACTTGGATTTGCTTGGTCAAAATCCTGGCTGGGGTCAGACACAACCGGTGGAGACCAACATCGTCTGCAAGCTGGATAGCTCTGGTGGAGCTGTTCAGCTTCCAGACACCAACATCAGCATCCATGTGCCAGAGGGCCACGTGTCCCCTGGGGAAACGCAGCAGATCTCCATGAAAGCGATGCTGGATCCACCGCTGGAGCTGAACAGTGACAAGTGTAGCACCATCAGCCCAGTCCTGCAGATCAAACTCAGCAATATGGAGGTGAAAACCTTTATCATTCTGGAGATGAAGGTGTCAGCAGAGGTCAAGAATGATATCATGAGCAAGAGCTTGGTAGGACTGCAGTGCCTGCGGAGTGACATGAAAGAGGGGCCGTACACACCAATGCAGCTGAGCTATTCGTATGGGGACACAATCCAGGTGCAGCTGGAGAACCTGGAGCCTTGCATGTACATTGCGGCTGTAGCCCAGGGGCAGAACATCCTCTACCCTTACACCGTTTGGGATTACATCAGCAAGAAGATCACAGTTGGTGTCTATGGCCCAAAACACATCCACCCTTCCTTTAAAACCGTCGTGGCTGTGTTC
Organism: Anarhynchus alexandrinus; assembly: GCA_008711295.1. NCBI lineage: Eukaryota > Metazoa > Chordata > Aves > Charadriiformes > Charadriidae > Anarhynchus > Anarhynchus alexandrinus. The sequence goes on from VUYV01000221.1 coordinate 246,218, forward strand.
GGACATGAATGCGCGCCCAAGACTCTCCTGGTGAACGAGGTCACAAGACAGTCCCACAGCCCAGCTCCTGTCGCCCTCCAGCTCTGGGGTAAGCATCAGTTTGCTCTGTCCCGGCCTCAGGACCTCAAACTCTGCATGTTCTCTAACATGACCAACTACGAGGTAAAAGCTAGTGAGCAAGCTAAAATTGTACGGGGCTTCCAGATGAAGCTGGGTAAGGTCAGCCGCCTTATCTTCCCCATTGCGTCCCATGACCCCAATGAGCTGTCAGACTTCACGCTAAGGATACAGGTCAAGGATGACAAGGATGCCATTTTGACCCAATTCTGTGTCCAGACGCCGCAGCCACCTCCGAAAAGTGCCATCAAACCAACAGGACAGAGGCGGTTCCTCAAAAAGAATGAGGTTGGAAAGATCATCCTTTCACCTCTAGCTGCCACCACCAAGTATCCAGTTTTTCAGGACCGGCCAGTGTTGAGCTTGAAGTACGGCAAGCTGCTGAAGACAGTGGTGCGGCAAAGCAAGAACCACTATTTGCTGGAGTACAAGAAAGGAGATGTCATAGCCCTCCTCAGTGAGGAGAAGATCAGGTTGAAAGGGCAGCTGTGGACCAAGGAGTGGTATATTGGCTACTACCAGGGAAAAATAGGCCTTGTGCACACCAAAAATGTGCTGGTGGTTGGGAAGGTCAAGCCCAGCTATTTCTCTGGGCCAGATCTCACCACCAGCCTGTTGCTCGAGCAGATCCTGAGGCCCTGCAAGTTCCTGACTTATATCTACGCCTCTGTGAGGACTCTGCTTATGGAGAACCTCAGCAGCTGGCGGTCCTTTGCTGATGCGCTGGGGTACTTGAACTTGCCGCTCACGTTTTTCTGCCGAGCGGAGTTGGACAGTGAGCCAGAGCGAGTGGCCTCCGTCTTGGAGAAGCTGAAGGAAGACTGCAACAACACTGAAAACAAGGAGAGGAAATCTTTCCAGAAGGAGCTGATGACGGTGAGTCTGAGGTCTGACAAGGGGATATTAATTCTTTGCCATGCAGAGTGACTAGGGTGAATGGGAGGTGGAAGTTTCCTAATTCAGTCTGTAGAAAGCAAAGTCCATCTTTAAGGTCTTCTGCAGGCAGCTTGGCACAGCCAGGTGGAAGTTCAGCCCTTCAGTTGTACATGTTGGTGGGCTCCTGTTTTAATGGGATCATGGCCATAAATGAGGGGGACACTGGGTGAAATACCATAGGTACATGTTGTGTGAGAGCAGCCAACAGGCTTGCTTTGGAAGGTAGCTAAGGCCCTCAAGATCAAGGTGATTTTGTCCAGTGTTTTCATAGCACTTGGCTGGTCCCTGCTGCTGGGTATTTACGTTTCAGCCTTTGACGATGCATGCTTCGAGGAGTTACCCGAGAGCTGCTGGTCTCCTCAACCCCAGTGTCAAAATGTGCATCGTTGAAGTCGATACTAATGGAAAATTGGGAAAAGGGCAATAAACACAAAAGACTTTCCTGTGTGAAGTGGGGTAGGTGAGCCACCTCTCAGGTCACCTGCTTTTACATCACTAGGTGTGTCAAAGCATGCTGGAGGGGGGTTTCACAGCTACTGTGAAGAATGATGCTACACCTTTGCCTTCATGAAACAACCTCCCATTCCTCTATAATAATGTCAGGTTATGTTTGCCCCATCTGTCTTTGAGTGGAAGCTAAACCAAGGGCACCTCTGAGCTGTGACGCTTTACATCCAACTGTGGATTGCGTTTGCAAATTGAAATGCATGGCTTGCTTCTGCCCTAAAAAGCATTTGGGGGAGTGCAGCCTTCAAGTATTTCTAGGATGCCATTAGGAAGTCTCTTAACGAGAAGTCATCTTCATGATAATTTCTAGCATTTCATAGGAAGTGAGCCAAAGAAAATACAGAATGAAATGTCTGGAAGAGATTTGCAGCTCTCGCCTCTTAACAGTCTCTCCCGCAGAAGCACGATAACTGAGTTACAGCCAATCATGTTGTTTAAAATGCCAATTGAATTTAGGAATAGCGAGAGCTTTGCTTGGCAATGATGGGCGCAGGCAGGAGCATGCCAAATGAAATTACGAGTAGGCAGACTGAGTAAAGAAGACTGGAGCCGAATGAAGTATTTCATTTCCCAGACTCCCTTTAATAAGAAGGGGGGAAATTTGAGGATTGAGTATAAGGTGTAAAATGTTGTGCAGAGTAGGGAGTCCTTCGTAACTCATGGGTATATTTTCCAGTGAGTATCCAGTGTCTGGGTACCACTTTGTAGCCCAGGGCAATGTTTTAGCTTTGGCTTTCAGTAAAATGCAGGTGCCAGGTGATGCTACCAACACTGCTTATGTTGAGGGGTTCTTCTACCTGTCGTACGTAGTTCTCTCTGTTCTTTCTGGGGCCATCCAGGACAGGAAATTACCCACTGTGGTAGCCAATGTTGTCGTCTGGCCCCGTGGTTCCCCCAAGGAAGAGTTTGCTCCTTTAATCACTAGCTTCAGTGAGCGATGGGATGAAATCTGTGCTCCCCTTGGTGGATGCTTCCAAGGGCTTCATGGTGTTTGCCTTACTGCTTTGCAAACCTCTAAGTGTTTCTTCTATCTATTCCCTTTGTCTCCAGGGGTCCCAGACAGTCTGTAGGTTGTGGAAAATCCATGCCAGACCTCAGTGGGAAGACAAAAGGAAAGATGAGGCTCTCTTGGATACTCAGGGAGCAGCTAATTCAAGGGGGAGGGCTGTAAGCTGCAGGAAAACATCCCATTCCTCAAGGGCTGCCTGAAGTGCAGAGTCCCGGAGTAGGTTTTATTTTCCTTGTTTGAATGGACACTAATCCTGAGCCTTGGCTCTGTTTCCTATTCTTTATGAGTCTGAGCCTGTCGATAAAGGATGATCTCCCTTCCTGGTGGAAGACGATGCTTCTTCTAAACCCCTTACTGCTGTCAAATCCTCCTTAGCTTACAGAGATATTAGATTGAGCCTGTTTAAAAAAAAAAAATAAAATAAAAAATGTATGTTTCAGGGGATGACAACAGAGTAGTAATGTATTTTATTGTGATTAAAGCTGATTTTATTTGTAACAAATGGACTTGCTTTCTGGTGTTTGCTGGCAAGAAGAACCAGTGGGGTTAAGCTCTGATCTGGCAGTTTCATCTTAAAAGTTGGTTGTCCCATCTCAAAGGGACTGTGAAGGGAGAAGTAGTAAGCAGGCGTGTCTGACTTCAGTGTTGAATACACAAAATCACAGTGGCAGAGCCACGCACCAGCAGCCAAGCATGGAAGAGCCCACTCATGATGACTAGTTAATAAGTAATCTTCATTTAATTATTATTTTTTTAATTTAACACTAGCAGTGGTGTGTGAAGGTAACCAGGGGAATACTGCTCAGAAGTTAGTCATCACATCAGAAAGAGAAACCTACCTCTCCTCTCCCTCCACTCTGCCCATCAAAAGGAGGCAACACACACATGCTTTTGCTAAAAAAACCTGGGCACAGATGCAAGAAGACCTCATTGCAGCTGAGTCACCAGTACCTGGCGACGCAATGACTGTGCTACCTCATCTTTGGGAGCTGGGGTTAGACCTGTGATGACACACAGCATTTCTCTTTCTTGATTTTTCAGTACAGTGTTTATATAGACCCTCGTGTTTATCGTCCTTTCCAACAGATGCTGCTGTTGGGAAAAACATGGGTCTTCTGGGAATGCCGCTGGGCATGTCAGCAGAGAGCTGTGGAAACTACAAGCTTTTTCTTCTCCAGGCCACTTCTAAAGATCACGCAGAAGATGATATTGGTGTTTTTTTTTCCCCCCGTTGTTTTCTATCATTTATTCTGACTGCAGGTATCTGTGTGCTGCCTTTCTTCTACCAAAAGATACTGCTTGTCACTGCTGTATGCAGACCCCAAAGAGCTGGTGGGTTCAAGCAGTCCTTAATGTCCTGCAGAGCAGGGTGTCCATTGCTTGGACCTTATGCTGGCACACCTGGAGCATGCCAACCCAAGGTTGCTCAACATAGCTACCCTCTTGCTCCTCCATCCCAAAGCAATCTGCTGGCTAATGGTAGTCCCTGTGCTGAATTTGGGTTCAGGGCGGAAGCCCAACTCCTGCCCTGCTTTTGTCTTATGGAAACAAATCCTCACCGCTTGTATGGATCCTGGACATTGCTCCTCTAAAGAACCATGCTGCGCCATGCTGAAGTTGGTGGGGATGTTTTCTGTAGGACATGGCTTGTCCTTGCATAGCCAAGTTGCTTGCAGCACAGCAGTCGCTTGCAAGCTTCCAGAGAGGTCTTTTCATGTACAACATTTGTAAGTCTTACCCCGCACCCCTATCAACTAGTAGAAAGCTGCAGAAATGCCACCAGTGACTTTCAGCAGCCTTGTTGCTCCACAGGCAGTATAACCCACTTTTATTTTCTGGGGCTGGCAGGAAATCCTTACTGCCTTCCCATCCCCAGTGCAGTAGTTGCAGACCCTTCTTTTTCCCATGTAATTTTGCTCTTGGGGAAAAAAAAAAAAAAGCTACCTGTGGTTGCATTGATGGTGCCTTCTCCAAGCTACCTGGGAATGTGGCTGATGGCACTTGATGTCATTTCAGAAGTGATGCCTTAAGAATCCCAAGACCCAGCTGGGCACCATGTTCAGGGAAATTGCCCCACAGACCGTGTGCCTGACTGTGTTAGGTAAAAAAAAAAAAATACAAATAGTAAAGATCATGAGTGTATACTGCAGTGTTTTGAGTGCCTGTGACTGGTGGTTTAAGGGGTGCTGACAGCCAAAAGAAGCAAGCGAAAGGGATGTTTAATGCCTTAAGCAAGTGTTATTTTGGGGAACACTCATACAGAGCCAGCTCGTTTGGGCCAAAAATCTGACCTGTATCCTGGAGAGGATGATGGAGATAGGAGCCTGTACATGAGCATCCTTTCACCCCACAGGTCTCACTGGCCCCTTGGGGACCTTTGTCCCTTTGTTTGAGGAGGTCTCTGGTGGGAGCTGTGGCACGGTGCCACCCCAGGCACATCGCCTGCCATCCCTGCCTGCTGTGCTCGGGTCACATCCCTGCCCTGGCACACATCTCCACATCAGTTAATGGGCCACTAAATATCACTGTTTACAGTAACCACGTTTCCACTTCCCCCGTCAAACACCCTACGGATGTTTTGGGAGGTGACTAATGGGTGATAACACTTAGACCCCCTGGGGTGCTTTCCAACTTAAATGCTATTTTTTAAAAAAAATATTTTAAATTAATTTAAAAAGTGAGTCTTGCACTGTGCTTGGTGGGTGTACGTGAACTTGGTGATGCTTTATGCACCTGGGGCAAAGGAGAAAGGTTTTTACTCCTTTAGTTTGGCTGAAGATGGGGAAGAAACAAGATCCCTCCAGCTCAGATGGCTCCTCTGGAGCATGTGAGGGTCAGGGCTGGACTGCGGAGGCTGTGCATGGAAGAGTGAGCAGGGGTGGAGGCTCACAGAGTCAGGAGTGGAGCAGGAAGATTGTGGCGATGGGTATGGGCAGGGGTGGCCACGTTATCTGCAGGTGGTCTTCAGGGTTGCCTTTTCCTTCTTGCTTGGCTTGCTTTCTTCCAGATGCTGATTTCCATCATTAGAGGATGGGAAATGGGATTCTGCATTTCAGAGCCGGGATGCAAATTCAGCCTCCCCTGGATGCCTTTTAAGTGGAGGCGCTTCTGCACTGCTTTGAACTGGGATTTGAATATCAAACCATCTCCTTTGCTGGGTGCTTGTCTGGTAGAGCAGGCTCAGAGCCGCTATGAGGTTAATAAACATTTTAGAGGGTGCTGGCAAGGTACAGCCCAGGTCATGCCTCAGCAGGGAGCACGGCTTTGTACCGAGAGATGGAGACACAGTGCGTGTACCCTGCTATCTGGGGAGGTTTGTCCAGAGCGAGGGAGGAGGATGGAAAGAAATTGTAGCATAATCCTAAAAGCGCCTGCTGGAGGATTAAGTCTGTTTTAAACCCTGCTAATCCCAGCGAGGCAGTCAGGGCTTCCAGGAGAGCCCCATGCCCACATGTGTTTCATTTATTTCTGTGGGAGTGAGTTTTGCCTGGGACAAAAAAAAGCATGTCACTGTTACCACTAATATTCCCCCATTGGCTCTGACCTCAGTGGCTGTGTCGTTTCTGCAACCCAACCCCACCCAGCTTTCATTCTGTCCCCATCTCCCATCACCTCTAACCATTCACCCATGTTTTCCCCAGCCTGTAATTTGCATGTTGAGCCTCACCAGGGGCAAAGCGCGGGAAGTATGTGTTTCTGTGGTCATCAGTAGGTTTCAGAGTTAACATGCTGCACTGCAGGGAGCAATCAGTCTTTTCCAAAGCTGGTGCTTCAGGCTACTGTACGGTTCTTGGTTAGGTGGCCTCCCAACTGCTATTACAGAATCACAGAATAGTAAGGGTTGGAAGGGACCTTTGGAAATCATCTAGTCCAACCCCCCTGCCAAAGCAGGTTCACCTAGAGCAGGTGGGACAGGAACACATCCAGGCAGGTTTTTTAATATCTCCAGAGAAGCAGACTCCACAACCTCTCTGGGCAGTTTTTCCTTATGTTGAGATGGAATTTCCTGTGTTCCGGTTTGTGCCCATTGCCCCTTGTCCTGTCACTGGGCACCGCTGAAAAGAGTCTGGCCCCATCCTCTTAACACCCGCCCTTTAGATATTTATAAGCATTGATGAGGTCTCCTCTCAGTCTTCTCTTCTCCAGGTTAAACAGACCCCAGTTTCTCGCCTTTCCTCATAAGAGAGGTGCTCCGTTCCCTTGATCATCGTTGTAGCCCACCAGGACTCCCAGATCCCTCTCTGCAGAGCTGCTTTCCAGCAGGTCAACCCCCAACCTGTACTGGTGCATGGAGTTATTCCTCTCTGGGTGCAGGACCTTACATTTGCCCTTGTTGAACTTCATTAGGCTCCTCTCTGCCCAGCACTCTAGCCTGTCCTGTACTTGATGACGTTTTCTTGTTTACATCGAGCAGCAGAAAGAACAGGAGAATCCATCTCCTGCAGCTTTATTCTTCTTAACCCGTAGCGCAGTGTTCTCCCTATGGCCTCCTCTGCTGGCTCGGACCTGCTCGGCATCCGGCAAGAGAGATGAGTGACTCATTTAGTCTACTTTGCTAAATACTGGGTTGTTTCGGGATTTGGACACAGGCAATTGAGCCGCCTGGAAGCGCAGGTTTGAGGATGCTAAATCTGCCCTTCCTTAGGACCATCTGAATCCTCTTCCTGCAGAGGAGAGGGTGATGAATCTGTGGACTTGGGTGGTAAGGTAGCGTTGCTGGAGGAGAGGTGGTTATGGCACAGGTGTGAGATCTAAATGCTTCTTAATGCCCTTTTTTAAAAAAAAAAATTAATGCTTTTTTAAATGTATTTTCCTTGCTTGCTTAACAAGAGGGTTTATTACTTCTCTCCTGATACAGGAAACCAATGTAAGCACTTGAGGAGCAAACAAATGCTGGTCTGCAGCTGTAATTAGATTCAAGCCGGAGCCCAGCTTTAAGCTGGAGACAGATAAGGGAAAAATCAACATGCATTTGCTTTGCAAATTGCTGGAGTGATTTCAGATGTTCCCTTCTTCCCCCAACTGTCCCTGTGAAACCGCCTATGCGAGGATTTAACCCTTCTTCTGCTCCAGAGCCAAACTAGCTGGCGTTTGCCCAGGCCCCTGTGCCAGGAGAAGATGTCAGGACCCATGCCAGCAGAAAGTGGGCAGATTCTGCCCATGTGTGGACCACAACATCTGTGGTTTCTGTAATAACCAGCCACGTGCTGTTTTGAAGGTGTGGGTGATGCTCCTGATGGTGATGTGTGCCAATGTGGTTTCTTGGGCGCTTGCTGGTGTTCAGCATCTCTCAGGGGGTCTGTCCCCTTCATCCCTGAGCTTGGGTTTGCCTTTATTGAAAGTGGGACTCCCTGTTGAAATGCTGAGCTGTGGATGTTCATCCATCCTGGAGCCAACATCGTGAGTCTGCTGGTGCCGCAGCTCCACATCTGGCCATAGGAAAACAAGAGGCTACTTGGCAAACTATCATCCAAAGCATTGTCTGGGGTCTGTTAGCTTGATTGACATGTTTTAAAAAGGGGATGCCTGTTTTGTAATATAAACCACCTTTCTGTAGTCATTTGAAGTGAGATTTTCTGAGGGACTGGATTTACTGCTGAGGCTGTTGCAGTCCACGGGCACATGGGGAACCCTGATGCACAGGATGTTGATTCTGTGGGTCAGATCCTGTCCTCTGATAATTGCCACTTAAACCCTTCCTTTCCTGGACTGCATTGTGGGTTTTTCCCTATTGCAACTTGTTTTCCACTTTGAGCAGATGTTAGTGTGATTTGGTACCCAAAGGTTTAAGCAGTTAACACTGCTCTGTCATTTTTTTCTCAGCTAAGTTATCACTAGCAAGAAAAATGCGACTGCTGCAGTTCCTCTTCCCCACTTCTTCAAAACCATTTGCAGAAAATCTCAGCTTTTAGGTCTGTAAATGATGCAGGAGGTGGTGGATTCTGAACTGGCACAGAAGGCTGAGGGGCTGTGAGAAGAGCAAGAACATCCCAAGCCAAGCAATGGTCATGTAGTGCTGCCAACTGGCCTTTCACCTGGGTCTCACCCCAACCTATCTCCTGAGGCTGATGGCCAAGTCTCGTCCCAGAATGTTCTGTCTGGCCCGTACCCACTTGTCCGTGCTGAAGGACGGTGCTCTTCCAGGCTCAGGGAGGCAAGCTGCAAGGATCGCACTGGATTAGTTACCTTGATTAAAGGCATCTGTTCTTCTCAGCCCCTGGGATGCTTTAAACTGCTTATGGTGGCGCCTGAACATCTTGAGAGGTTGCCTGGAAAATAAGGCTGCGTTGGCCAGCCCAAGCTGCAAGCCTCATTGAATAGGGGTAGGGCGCTTCGTTCAATTAATGGGATTACTCTTCTGTCAAGCATGGTGGCCTAATTTCACCAGCTGTTGCTAGAAAGGGGGTGGGAAGATTTTTAGGGTGGCTTCTTAAGGGACTTCCTTGCATGGTCCCCTGGATCACCTGCTATCTACTGCTTGACTTGACTGTCTTGTTTTGTTTTCACCCATGTCCTTCAGGCCCTGCTGAAAATGGACTGCCAGGGGCTGGTTGTCCGGCTTATCCAGGACTTCGTGCTGCTGACCACGGCCGTGGAGGTGGCCCAGCGCTGGAGGGAGCTCGCCGAAAAGCTTGCCAAGGTCTCCAAGCAGCAGATGGATTCTTACGAGGCCCCGCACCGGGACAAGACAGGGGTGGTGGACAGCGAGGTAAGAGTGGAAAGGTCACAGTCTCCATGGGTCCTCTAGGGTTGCAGATACCTCCAGAACACATTTTTCTGTAGCTCCTTTAGGGGGAAAAAGGGATTTGGCTGTGCTGGGGAAATTTGGGAGTGTTTTTCCCCAGGAATGTGCTTGTTCTGGGATGGGGTTGTGTTGGGAATGGAATCGCTTGCTTGCCAACCATCCAGCCTGGTTTGGCTCTGATCTCCTCTCCCCTCTGCCTCATCACCGCAGGCCATGTGGAAGCCAGCATATGATTTTCTTCTCACCTGGAGCAGCCAGATGGGCGACAGCTACCGTGATGTGATCCAGGAGCTGCACACTGGACTGGACAAGATGAAGAACCCCATCACCAAACGCTGGAAGCATCTCACTGGCACCTTGATCCTCGTCAACTCCTTGGACATGCTGCGGGCAGCTGCCTTCAGCCCACAAGACCACGAGGATTTTGCCATCTAGCTCCTGCAGTGATATTTTTGTCCACATCTTGTTTGCTGTTTTTTTTCTGTGCTTTTTGCCCCCCTTTTTTAAGCAGTTGACTTAAAAAGAAGTGGAGGTTGCTCTCCCTGGGTTTTAAGAGGCCAAAGTTTGCAAGTTCTCCACTGGGACTGGAAATCGGCAGGAGACATCCCTCCTTGATGGGAAGGCATCCAGAGGGAGGTGGCTTTTCATATGGCATTGATACCAGTTATGTATTTCTTACTAAAAAACTTCAAAGGGGGCAGAGGGGTGGGGAGGGATCACAAAAGAGATCACATTTTTTAGGCATTTACAAATAAAAGTCTAATTTTTGTAATGAGCAGTAAAGGTTGTAACCACTGTAGGGGGAAACTGTGGCTGGTTTTTATGTTGTAGAAACCGCTTTTAAATTATCATTTTTGAAATGAACATGAGTCATGTAAATACGTATTTTAAGAGGAAGCACAATAAATGCCCTTCCCCGCTGCCACAGTCAGGCTTTGGCAGACTCCCAGACACGACTGTAAAGCACCGTATGTCCTCAGCCCAACAAACATCTTACACCAAAAAGGAGCATTTTTTTTTTTTTAATTCATAGGCCATGTGACCCATTTGGTTGATTCTTGTTTTATTTTCATGTCTCTGCAAACACGCATTTTCTCATTTGCAGACAGGGAGATGCTCGTTGCCTGTTTTCAGATGCACGAGTACCATTTTTAACCAGGAGAAGAAATCACTGCCCCTTGTGCTTCATCCTGCCTGGGTGCTGTAGGACATCTACGGGAAGAAGCTGGAGGTTTGGGATTCAGCAGAAACCTCCTTGGGAGATAGACCAGGAGAAGTGTGAGAGTGGCTCACCCTGCCATGGCAGCAAACTGCTTGGGGTGCTCCTCTCCAGATGCTCCTGCTCTGGGGAAGAGGCCAAAAAAGGGGAGGAAATTGTTGCCATCCATATATCCCTTTACACACAAAAAGAAGGAAAAGAGAAAATGTTTCTCCTAAATTGAATTCCAAGCTCACTGGAGATGCTTGCTCCATATGTGCTATGCGACTTTGCACTCATTGTCATTGATTTTGGAGGGCTTCGAGTGGAGCTCTTCAAAGCTCCTAAAGTCCGGTTTAACTTGTAAATAGTCTTTCCTATAAACCTGGTGCCATTGAGCTAAATATTTGTAGCACCAAGTGCCCGTGTTTTTCCCTGTTTGTTTTGTAGCAGAGTTTTTGAATAACCTCCCCTCCTTCCACTCCCCAGCTCTCAAATATTTTACATGGGAGCGAAATATTTTTGCACAGAAACATTATTTTAAATGCAAAGTCTTTTTATAGTGAAACGCTGCTATGACGGAAACGTTAGTTGTTACAGCATGATTTTCTTTCAGGTTAATCCAAACAAAAAGAAAAACAAAGAATGTGAAAGGCATCCAGTGGATCGTGTTGGCACTGTGGCCTCGAGAGGGAACGATCTCCTTTCCTCTTCCCCAAAATCACGTCCCCAGAAATGGTCATTCTTGCTGCGCCCCACAAGAAGTAAATAGCACCTTAATTTCTCCTCAGGGGCTATAAGGAGTTTCCTATGCAACTTAACGTAGCACAGAGAGGGTCCATCAGCAGTTGAGCCCACTATGCGTCCCCTTTCTCTTTCCCTGACGCACCCTAAGAGCACATTTTTCCATGCACGGGCAATTCTCCACTGCAATGAGGAATATCTTCTGCAAGAGCATGCGTGCAGGCAGAGGGATGGCTTTCTCCTGGGTTTTCACCCAAATCTTGGCTTTTGCTGTTTTCCTGGCAAGGTCCGGAGCTCTGCAGGACAGCTGTGCCGGGGACCCCAGAGGTCGTCAGCATCAGGCAAGGGCAGGAGTTTGAGCCTCCTATGTTTCAGGGATGTCCCTGAATCATTTCAGCTTTCCCCCACCTTCCCCCCGCCCCCGCTTAGTTTTTCTAACTACCTCAGGTACTCCACATACCCAGCTTAACATTTCAGCAGCAGCCTAAAATATGCCATGCTCAGCTCATCGATGGTGTGTGCCCCCCTTGAGACCCGCGGGAGCATGGCCGGCACGTTTCGGGGCCTGTGGGGTAACCGCCCCATTAATTTATCCCTGTCCTCAGTCTGAAATCCAGTCCCTCCTCATATGCTGGGACTGGGCTTGTGTCCTTTGGATGCCTTCTGCCCACTAAATGTCAAGCCCTTCTCCAAAAGCTTGATCTGGGCTTTGATTACCACCCTTCATGCAGTAACTGGTTATTGTACTTACCATTTAATGTTCCTTTTTTTTTTCTTTTTTTAAAGAAAAAAGGTTTTGGAAAAGAAAATTACAATTAAAGCTGTTACTATTCCAGTGCTCCCGAGTAGATGTCATCTACTGTTGTCTCTTCATCTCAAAGCAGCTTGGATGCGTGGGATTAATTCGGTGGGTTTTCCACCATGCGAACAGCATGTTTCTCACAGCGCATTTCCACACCTAGAGCCAGTGGTCCTCCAGGTCTGATCTCAATCTGATCCTCCTTCCCTGTGCCTTTCCATCCTGCCTTCTCTAGGGGAAAGTTGCTGGAAATGATCTGGCCTCCCAAGGTGCTGCTTACGCTCAAGCACCAAGTAAGAAACTTTGTGAAGTGGGAGAAGATTTGGTTGTGGGATTTCTTTTGGCACAAAGATGTTTTTCTGGCTGTTTTCTGAATGGAGAAAAAAATCCTTGTTAACCAAGGTGGTTGTGGTGCTCCTGATACAAACAGTTTGGATTTCAGGCCATGAAAGTGAAATATTCAGATACAGGGCTCTGGCTGTGGCTTCAGTTTGCCAAGGGTGAAGATGAGGCATGGTGGTTTGATTTCATCTTTGGTAAACACATCTTGTGGTCCGGCACAGCAAGGCACATCTGGACTGCTGAGCCAGGACCACCGTGTCTCACCAGTCGTGAGGAGGATGTGTTGTGCACAAGGACGTGCTTGAACCTTGCTTGGCACCCGTTGCTCCATCCATGCCTGGGTGGGTGTTACTGTGTCCTCTCTTGAATGCCCCAGCCCCTCCTGAGAAGGAGAGTGAGCTTGCAGGAGGATGCACGCCAGTGGCTAAGTAGCGCACAGAGCTGGGTAACAGTCCCTGCTGATACCAGGCCATCTGGCCTGTGGAAAGAGGCTGGACATTTCCTTCTCGCCAGAATGTGACTTGATTTCCAATGCAAAACCAAGGTCTAGCCTAGGAGACGGTGAAGAGGGCAGGGAAACAAATAAGAAACCTGTTTGTGGAACTCATGAGCTAAAGAAGGTACCAAACATCCCTTTGCACTGTCAAAGGGAATGAGCAAACAAGTTATTCCCAGACTGTCCCAGGGGTGATGCACCAGGAGCCAGCTGTTGGCACCATCCTCTCTGCGTCTCCTGGTTTCAGCAGTCCTTTGTTTCTCAAACAGATATTTTCCCGTCTAACCCATTTAATTTTTCAGCCCTACCTTCAGAAGGGTGTTGGTGTGCAAAGCCGGGTGATGGATGTACTGCAGGTGCGCTCCTCCCTCCCAGGCTCGCTCAGCCGTTGCTGCCTCGTCCCCCCTTGGTACAGTACCCAGACCTGTGCCTGTCACTGGATTTGGGCTGCGGTTCAGAGTAGGGGGAGCATCTCCCTCCAGAGGAAAGGAGAGAAAATGAGAGAGAGACATATGAGTTGAAAAGAAACTAAACTACTTTAATGAAGTATTAAGACAATAAAAAGAAAATATAATATTAATAAGAAAATAATGAAATATATACAATATATACAACCCGTATTGAGCTCCCAGGATGACAATCATGTCACCAGCAGGCACTGGGAAAGTCCTAGACTGGACTCAGTGATGGACAGGACTCAGGAACTGGATTCAGGAACACATGGATCGGGATCAGAGGCAGACGAACAGAGAGAGTCCTCCTCGGATGTCAGACATTGAAGAAAGAGACTGACCCCTTTGATGCCTCAGCTTTTATACTGAGCATGAGGCAGATGGGATGGAATACCCTGTTGGTCAGTTTTGGGTCACCTGTCCTGTCTGCTCCTCCCCGCAGGTGCAACCTCTCTACACCTTTCTGCTTCCGACCCTCCAACGGGGCAAATAACAAAGTTGGTTGGCCTTGGGTGTTACAGCAATAAGTATAAGTAAGAGCCTCTCTGCATACCATGCCCTGGTATTAACTATACACATCAGGCCTTATCTCTGCTCGAAGTGGATACTGTCTGAAAAATACGCCATTAATTTCAGAGTGTTCAGTTACTTAGAAAAGGCTTAGTTGAAAAGTGAAATTAGTGAAAAGAAAATCTGTTCTGTTTTACCTTAAACCAGGACACCGTCATGGGATTTGGGCTGCGGTTCAGATGCCACCCAGGCTCTTGGGGCTTGGGTCAATGCACGACTCCAGTTGAGGCACCCTGGAGACAGCAGGGCTGCAGAGTGAGCACTGCTGCAGTCTGATGGCTCAGCCGTGGCTGTTGGAGAGCGGCTGTGTTGTGGCCAGCATTTGGGCCTTAAATTGTGTGTTTGGGGCTAAGTTGTATTGGGGACGATACAGTCAAGCCACTATTTTACTCACTGCTGCTGATTCTCAGCCCTCTGATGTTTCCTGCAGATGCATTCCTAGAACAGCTCATTGCTTGCTTTGCACAGATACACATGCTTTGAAATGTGTGTAAACTGAGAATAAAACCAGGGGAATAATGATCCTGGATTAGATTACTCATATGGATCTGCTCGTCCAATAGTGATGCATTGGCTTGCTTCCTTGAAACCTGCAGATTTCTGTGTACTCCTTTCTTTTCCCTCATTTCCAATTGCTAGCAAGTATCTGCTGGTAAGAAGGTCTCCTTACTCAGCTGCCAGTCCTTACTTGTTTCCTTTCATCTATGAAATTGGTCAATGCCAGTAACCCGTGGCTGGGCTGGTGGTTCATGTTAGGAGCTTCACAACATAGCATGGCATGAAAAACCCATCCTCCAGCACAGGTACACCCGGTGAGAAACCAAAAAGAGAGCACATGTGAGATGATGTCTCAGTGATGGTCTGCTGTGGCATTTTCTGAATTATTTCCGTAAAGGGTTGCTTTCTGCTGGGGTTATCGGTCTCCTCCTGTCTGCCCTGGCACTGTGGTTCACCGCCAGGATGGGAACAGATGATGCCCCACCATGGATGCCTTGCTGTGTGCTGCCTTGCTCCTACAGGGTCTGGGCAAGAAGGGCACCAGCAATCTTGATTTGAGCAATTCCCCATTACTGCTTCACTGCTGACTGACTCCCTCTAATATTTCAACTTCCAGGAAAGAGTTTGGCTTTTTTTCCTCAGGTCAATCAAGGGAATGAACTGCTTCAGCACAGGTCACCTTGGAAATGCATTCATACCGTTTTCTCCTCTACTTCAGCCATCAAAATTGAATTATCATCTTACATCAGCTCAGCTCAACACTAAATGACTGAAGAAGATATGTCAGAAGGGGAGGAGAAAGAAAAGTCACCTCTGGGTTATCGGTGTCTGTACAGAAAAGCTGCTATATCTATGATTTTTGCTTTATCCTCACCAGCTCTCGGAGTCCGGATGCCCAGCACAGTTTGCAGTGAAAACTAGAGTGTCTGATTAAGTCTGATTAAAGACCCTGGAGGCCTCCGGGCATCTGTTTTCATCCCTGTGGTGAGTTGACCATGGCTGGACACCAGGCATCCACCAAAGTTTTTCTGTCACTCCCCCGCTCCTCAACTGAACAGGGAAGAGAAAATATAATGAAACGAGATAAGGACAGGGAGACATCACTCAGCAATTACCATCACGGGCAAAACAGACTTAACTTGGGGAAATTAATCTAATTTATTATCAATCAAATCAGAGCAGGATAATGAGAAATAAACCCAAATCTTAAAAACACCTTTCCCCCACCCCTCCCTTCTTCCCAGGTTTAACAGTGCAGGAGGATGGGGAACGGGGGTTGTGGTCAGTTCATCACACGTTGTTTCTGCTGCTCCTTCCCCTTCAGGGGGAGGACTCCTCACACTCTTCCCCTGCTCCAGCATGGGGTCCCTCCCACAGGAAGAGCCTTCCATGAATTTCTCGAATGCGAGGCCTTCCCACGGGCTACAGTTCTTCATGAACTGCTCCAGCACGGGTCCTTTCCGCGGTGTGCAGTCCTTCAGGAAAACACTGCTCCAGTGTGGGTCCCCCACAGGTCCTGCCAAGAGCCTGCTCCAGCACTGGCTTCCCACAGGGTCACAGCCTCCTTCAGGCATCCACCTGGTCTGGTGTGGGGTTGTCTATGGGCTGCAGGTGGATATCTGCTCCACCATTAACCTCCATTGGCTGCAGGTGGACAGCCTGCCTCACCAGGGTCTTCACCACCGGCTGCAGGGGAATCTCTGTTCCACCACCTAGAGCACCTCCTCCCCCTTCTTCTTCACCAACTTTGGTGTCTGCAGAGTTGTTTCTCTCACATATTTTCATTCCTCTCTTGAACTGCATTTTCCCTTGCACGGTAACTTTTCCCCCTTCTTAAATATGTTATCACAGAGGCGCTACCACTGTCGCTGATGGGCTCAGCCTTGGCCAGTGGTGGGTCCATCTTGGAGCTGACTGGCATTGGCTCTATCAGACATAGGGGAAGCTTCAAGCAGCTTCTCACAGAAGCCACCCCTGTAGCCCCCCAGCTACCAAAACCTTGCCGCACAAACCCAGTACAATCCCTAGAAATCCCTGCTGAAAATCAATTGCTTTGCTTCCTTCCCAGCTCTGAATTAAATGCTTGTCGTGGATTATCTGCCATCAGGACACCCCTGTCTTGCAATCTGAGGAGCTGGTTATGTGTGCTTAGAGGAGAGGTTAAAGGGCTGCTCCTAGGTCATCCTCTTTTTGTCAGGTTTCTTTTGCCACCAGAAGGCCATCGTTCCCAGTGCTGCCTCCTGCATCTACTCTCCTCTGATGGCCATATCACCTGTGCCAGTTGGAGGCACAATGGTTTACTTTGTGGAAAACTGTGGCAGAAAACACCTTCAGCGAGGCTCATGATGCACTGCTTGGACTTCTGCCCTGAGTGCTGGGCTTCACCTGCATCCCAGGCACATCTGGCTCAGCAGTCCTGTTCCAGGTTTGGGGTACCTTGTCTGCTGGACTCTTATAACCTTCCAGCCAACTTAATCGGGCTTGATCCCTCATAAAATGTGGGCTTGGATGACTGAATTAACAGAGATGCTCATTGTCCCTGGAAATGTAACTCCCATCACATCCGCAGTGTGACCCACTCATGCCTCCTTTCAAAAGCCCATTTTTGGCTTTATGCAAAGCATCCCCTGGGGCTTACCTCTTCACAACTCAGCAGGCTTAATCCACTGGTGAAATTCAGGGACTTCCAAGCAACAAACGACACATTTGGTCTTTTTTTATTATAATGGGGGGTGGGGAAGCAGAATATGTTCTTCCCAAAGGCTGCGTGCAGAGCCCTGGCCAAAAGACAGGCAAGCTTCACTCGTTGAGCAGTCAGTTTGGCAAGGGGTGACTGATTGTTTGATTTGGGGTGGAAGGACCCTGATGTCCCAGATGAAAAGGAAGGAACCTCTGACTGGGGAGATGAATGTGTTATTTTTGATACCGTTTAACAGACTCGCTCAATGTCAGGAGTGCTGCTGGTTGTGGTTTCTCCTTCCTTCCCCTGCCCATCACCAAATCCATCCTACAGCATCCCTCGTGGTATGCTGAAATCATCTTGGACCCACCCCTCCAAGGAGTTTGGACCAACCATTTGTGGCCAAAACTCAAAGGACAGCCCCCATCCTCTCTTCAGCAGCCTCCAGAAGAGAATGAACCTTGGGTTCCTGCCCTGCTTTGATTACCTCCCACCAAGCATTAATTAAAGCTTCCAGCAGATGCTTTGCAAAGTCTCATCCAGTACAAAGAGAGTCACTGGGATGCGGTCTGGTCCCTTGCTGGGAGAGAGCGATGAGCCGGGGGGTGGCACGAGATACTCGGTAACATATGCAGCTTTCTTGGATCTGCCCCAGCGAAGGGGGGACCATGTCTCCCGCCCGAGATAATCTAGGATGGTAGTATTTCAGGGCAGAAATCTGCTCCATTTGTTCAGGCTGGCATTTGAAGAGAGGTCACGTGTTTAGATAAGCCAGCCAATATCTGGCTGGGGGGAATTTAGGATTTGCTGATGCCTGTACAGCCCATGCTGATGACTCGCTTTTATCATCCTAAGCAATCAGATCTGGTGTATGAAACCTTTCACTCATCCTTAATAGAAAGGGAATTGCTAGTACCTGTCAAAGCAGAATAATGTGACAGCAGCTTTTTTCACGATGGTTAGTGTGAGCTGTGACATCCGCCATAGGCAGCGCAGGAGTTTGCTCTGGGAAAGATGAGCTCGGAGACAGCATCACCTCTCCCAGAAATACCAGTATCCTCAGCGAGGAAATGTTTGTGGATGGAGATTTTATCTTCTCTTTCCTTTGTAACCCTGGTTCAGTCCCGGCAGCCTTCAGCACCACCAGCAGCAGCATTATGGACCAAGCCCAGCTGCTACATGGGCTTAACCTGACTCACTGAGCTTAAAAGCTAAAGTCGGAGCAGTTTGCTCTCTCTCCAGGTTCAGCAGGATACATTCCTCCCCAGGGAGGGAGAGGCTGTCTTGCCTTTTGTGCCTGCTTCACTTTGGCAGTTGCTTTCCCCAGGTTTCATCACGCTCACCTGTAAATAACTCCTGAAAACACCTCTGCAGGTGATAATTAATTGGAGAGCTGTGTGGCTGCTCTAGCTAAAAGTACCTGGCTTGCTAGTGTCAGCTCCCTGTCATCCTCCAGACACCACTGGAGCCTGGAGCTGGCCATCATGCAGCATGTCACGGGATGAGACAGCTCCAGTGCCAAGCCCCAGGCTGCAGGGTACAGCTCACCCACTGGGATGCTGCATGGGGGTCTTCAGGGATGCTGCAGGGATAACTCTGGAGAATGATGCAGGACCAAGTCATGTCGTGAGGGGAACCTCAGCCAATTCTCATGGGGACTGTGGGGGGAGGCTGCATGGTGCCACCCATATCAGCATTATTCTTGCACTGCTCCCCAGGCTTTCAGGGAGGAGGGCAGGGCTCTGGACCATCGCAGTCATCATGCCTGCAACCCCAAAGCAGCCTTGTTTGTGGATGCATGTGGTTTTGGGTTTGGTGTTTTGTTGTGTTTTTTTTTTTTTTTTAAAGAGGCTGTTGTTGCTCCTGGCAGGTTGGCATCCCTTCTCCACATTCCTCAGGGAAGCAGGCACGCACATTGCACTTGCTCTTCTAAAGCTTTCAGTGCTTTCCCACAGTGGGAAACAAAGCTCAAAGGGGGTTGGGAGCTCCTGTGAACACCCCTCTCCTCCCAAACTAACATCATGAATGGTTGCCAGCAGCAGTAAGTATTTACTTTTTACAAAATCACCCAAAAGATAGATCTTTAAAAAAATCAAGTTAAGTAATTGCAGGTCTGAGTGAGAGCGCATGGGGTGAAGCAGCACTGGGACCCACCTGCAGGTCTCTGGCCCTGGAAGCACTGTGCAGGGGAGGAGGAGGGAGCACTCCTTTGCATGTCTTTGGTGTTTCTTGCTCTGCCCTTGAATAATGAGCATATTTAACTTCTCAGGATGACTTGCAAGGGTGTGAGTTCCCTTCTGAGCGCTGTGTCCCTGTGGGCCAGGGGTCTTCCTGGACCCAACCCATCAGGGAGCTGCCCGGAGCTCCAGTGACAGTGGAAAAACCTCTCAATTTCTCTTGGGGACTGGAGGGCTGGGGTGAGGCTGCAGAAACCCTGTGGCTGCAGAAAAAAAGGTCAGCAATTCCTGTCATTTCCTGCAGTCCAACTGGTGGGAAGCAGCAAGAGATGCTGACTCCACTCTCCCACCAGAGCCAGGGCTGCTGTGTTCCCCAGGGCTGCTGTGCCCCCCATCCCAAAGCCGAAGAGGGTCTTGCCCTTGTTTTGCAGCCAGAGAGGTCCAAGGGTCACCAGAAGAGCCAGGAGCAGCACTGGCTTGCACTGCTTTTTTTTCACAGCCTTTCTGTTCCAAGCCTGGATGTTAAAATCCAGGCAAAAATAAAATAAACACTAGAAAAGTCCCCGTGTAAAGAGCAGAAAGCAACAGCTTTCCTCTCCTTTCGCAGCTCTAAAGGGGTGCTATGTGAGCACTCAGTGATGCTTAGAGGCTGCCGGAGTTGGGAGGTGTTTGTGCCTCCATTTTCCAAGGGCAGTGAAGGGATTTTGCCTGCTGTCTTTTGGCAGGTGTTTAAAAACCAGAGATTTGGAGGGTTTGCTGGAAAAGTTGAGGCTGCAGTGCCTGGAGCCCTGTGGCCACGTAGAGCCTGCGCTGCTCAGGGAGAGGGGCGATGGCTGGCCCTGCCTCAGTTTCCCCTTTTGGAAAATGACCCAGTCTCAGTTCTGTTGCTTAGAAATGCATCATGGTCAATTACTTCTCCTTCCCCCAGTAGGGGAAGCAGGGACTTGGGGCTCTCTGCCCTGCTTAAGGGGCAGCATGGCTCTGTATGGCAGCCAATTAAGGGGCAATAAGAGGGGACGGCATCCCCAGCGTAATTCTTCCCTTGAGAAGGGTTGGGAAGGCCATGTTGCGGTGACACTGCAGCCCCTCCGGTCCCTCCTCTGCACCAGTGCTGCTTGTCCCACACACTTAGACTCCTAATTCACTCTGAAAATCATCTTCCTTCAGCAGGGTCCATATTTCTGGAGCACAGATGGATAAACGTGTTGCTATCGACTTCAAACCAATCTACCTGGGCTGGCTTGGTGAGGAAGGGTGGCCTTTTCCTTGCTCCCTCCTGTTAGTAATATCATAGTGTCCTCTGCTGGGCAGAGCTGAAACTGGACACGACATGACAGTTGTCCTGTCCTGGCCCTGCACATCCCCTAAGGTTCCTCTCTCATTTCTCTGGTGAGCCAAGAGCATTACAAACTAGTCGAGTCTAAGGAGAGTGAAGGGAAAAGGGGAGGAGGAGGATACCTGGTTTCTGCTGCTGTCTTGTTTCAGCTTTATTAGAGGTCTTTCTGAAATGAAAGTCATGGGATGGACATTTTGCATCCTCCTCTCTTTCTCTTAGCTCCTTTTCTCCACCTACACAAGAGGTTTTGAGTTGGGGAGGGGGGGGCAAAAAAAAAACCACAAAAAAACAACTGCAATTGGGATATTTTATTTTTTTTTTGTAATTCTGTTCATCTGATCTGAAATCAAGGGGTTTCTCTCTTGTCCATGCAGAGGAATTGGATCCAGAGCCTGTTTGCAGCAGGGTACTCGGAGAACTTCTCTGTAAGGGCATTTTAAGAGTTTTTTGCATCAGACAGCTGCTAGAAGCCAGTCTCATGCCCAGAGATGACTGAAACCACCACAGTTGGTGGCATGGTGGGCACTGCGAGGTCTCACTGGGTCTCATTTCCAGATGCACTGCGTAACTTTACACAGAGGCACTGCTGTCACCTGTCTCCAGCCGGGACAGCCAGACCTGTCACTTCAGGAATGTGTGGAGCTGCAAAAACTGCATTTTAAAAGCAGGTCAGCTCTTACACACCATGGGGACACTCCACATGTCCCAAAGAAGGGTTTTCTTCTGGTTACCGGGTGCAGGAGAAGGGGAGGGAAAGGCGGATGAAAAGCAACAGTTGGCATCGGTCCTGGACAGTTTTCAGGAGGAGTGGCTGTCCATGAGAATCAGGCACTGCAATGGGGACAGGCTGAGGAGGAGAGGGACTGCCTTCTTGAACTTAACAACTTTCACTGAAGTACCTGTTTTTTCAAACTGCAGCAGAAAGTAACAGCACCAAGTACTTAGCCGGACTCCTGTGCAAAGGAGGTCTGCCATGATGTATCGTGATGCCCCAGGCCGTTTTGAGCCCTGAATATTAGCTTATGTTTAAGGTCTTTTCTGATTTTTTCTATACCTAGTAGTGGGCACTGGCAGCCTCAGGATGCAACCACTCAGCAAGCACCGAGTCACCAAGCAGTGACACAGTAATTACGGTGGTGCAGGCTGCCCCCCCATACACCTTAGGCCTCTCAGTACTTGGCGTGATGTCCTCCCTGCCTGGGCCACGTAAGAATATACTGGGCCAGAACGTAACACAATGGTCTAACATGAAAGAAAGAAAAGGTGGAGAGCAACAGACCAAGAACACAATAGTGTGCCTGGTCCCCATGGCTCCTACCGTTTGAAGATAATAACTATAATCGATCACTCCTGACAGCATATGGATCGTGGCCACAGAGGAGGGGGGTACCAGGACCACAAGTTCTAGCAAATCCTGGGTTCACATAACCATGGAAAGTGCCAAAATACTCCATTGTCCGAGCTGGGCCAGAGTGGGAAAGTACCTGATGAAAGTCAATTATCTCTGATCCTATATGTAGCGATTCAGGTAAAGACCCTTCGAGCTCTTCTGGATCGCAGTGGGCTGTGGCCAGTATCTCCCCTGAGTTGAAACACTGCTCAGGCAGACACCTCAAGATCTAGAAGGCCAGGGCAAGACAACCCTTCTCGAGCATCAATTATCTCCCATTGAGGAATGCCGATATATTGTGAGTATTTACTCTAACTCGAGAGGGAAATTTTAACTATAGGCTAGCCTCTCTTTCATCCACCTCTCCACTTACATGTTTATGATTAGCTTTATAGATGTGGATGCTCTTCCATTTGTCCTGCACACGTAGGAGTTAAAAGGGGTACCCACCGGCTCACTAGAGTTGTGTGATATTAGGAGATTTTTGATCTCTGCGGTTACAGACCGGTGTGCATGTGCTTATATGCATATGCAATAATTTGATATCTGTGCTTTTGTTCATGTGAACATCTACTGATTTGGGATACTTTATAGTAAGTTAGTGTGAATCCTGCCAGCTTCTAATCTGTAATTAAGATCAAGTGCTGCTAAGATTCGACCTCTTGACTTATCTCAAATTATTAATAAATTTTGAATCACTGCTGAATCATAACTGTGTCAAATACTTCCATCCGCAACAGTAATGCTGAGAACTGGCTTTTGCGCATTGAGGTGGCTTTCACACCACAGTGCATTAAATCTTTCCCTTCTCCATCTCTCTTTCCATGATTGACAAGCATCAGTTAGAAAACACAAGAGCCATTATTGTTATTATTGGAGATTTATTTATAGGGCTGGGGTTTGGGTCTTTAGCTGAACATCTCTTACAAAGACTAAATCAGTTAGGTTTTATAAGCACTGCTTACAAAGGTCTCATCACCTCACAGGTAAGCTCCAGACACAGCACTCTGCCTCATGGGGAACTTGGGTGAAACACCAGTGGCTTTACAACAACTTCCCTGCCGAAACCTTAATTGAGTTCAGAGTATTGTAATCACACACAAAACCCATTTAAGATGTGCGTCTAGCTTGGCTGATGTGACACATCTTGTCAGTGTATCACATTTGCCTCTTCTATAACAATAGCTATACAAAGATTTCAAAGTGCTTGATAAACCTGACAGTCTTACACTAGAGTAAATGATTCTCCCAAAGCCCTTGAAGCAAAGTCTTATGACGGTCCTATATATCTCCACTGCATATAGAGGTTAAAAAAAATATCACCATGAGTCCTCTGTACACCAAGAGGTGGAAGCCAGGAGCCTTGGTCTTCACACTAACATCTTGCCAAGTGACTGAAGCACTCCTATACAAATTATTTTTAATGACTGATTCTTAATCAAGGCAAAAATTATATCACTGAAACAACATGGTGCTAGTTTAAAGGAACACTATTATTTCTTGACTGAAAGTCAGCAATTATTTTAGTGAAATTTGAGATATTTTCTGATCCTTCTGGTCCGGAACAGAGGCCTTTGCTCCCACCACTGGTTTCATTTGCTAGTGGGACTTTGATTTAGTTGGCTTTCTTGTTCTTCCCTTCTTACAGCAGCACCGGCGGCAGCAGAACAGGCAGCACTTCAGAGAAATGAAGAGGGAGAGAAGCACCACTGCAAGGAGGAAGGCGATGACGTCCAGGGAGTGGTACTGGATCCAGTTCAGGTCGTGAGCAGCAGGTCGCAGGTGTGGGGCCCCTTTGTGTCTCATTACAAACTCCACCCAGTGCACAGCCAGGTCCAGGGGGTGGATGGGTCTGTCAAGGTGAAGGTCTGAGAGACGCTTGATGTTCTCTTTGTACCTGCCAAGAAAAGACATTGGGTGTTTTCAATGACTTGTGCTGCTGAGACTGAGTCCCCAGAAAAAAAGGATGCAGCGTCAGTTGTCTGATGGCCCACCGGGGGCTTTTCTGGTGGTGTTTCCCAGCACCCCCACCCCATGAGAAGGATAATGGCAAAATATGGGCCCAGAAAAGTGCTGTTTTCAATGACAAAGAAAGGAGGAAAGGTATTAGTAAAAGAAGCAGAGAAGCTTTGTTGGAGCTGTCACCAAAATCTCTGCGGTGAAGGATGAAGGCATCTGGCTGAAATGCAAGACTGGGTGTAGAAAAGCTGTCCAGCTATGGAACAACATGAAATAGCAGCAGTGGTATTGCTATAAGAATGATGGCAAGGAAACAATGACAATAAGGTGCCATTTCTCAGAAACATGATGGGGAAGAGGATGCCAAGGACTTAGAGGCACTAATAACAACAGAGAATAGGAGTGGGGAAGAGGCTCCCCTTCTCTCAAAGCTCCCCTTCACTGTGATGCCTTAAAACACCCTGGGCGTGCTGACTGCAATAAATACTATGATGTCTAGCATGGTTCCCTGTACCCCCTCTGTGTACCTGTTCATATTCCTTCTGCTCTGGGCTGGAATTGTCCAGCCTTGCTGACCTAGGCAGCAGCTGACTGTGCTCACACAGCTCTTTATGAGTGCTAGTGGGGGAAAAATGACTAAGAAAACTGGTCTGTAAAATAAATGAGTGATAATAGCTATGTTTAATAAACCCTGCCAGCTGGAAGGCAAAGCTTTCTGACACAATACAGCCTCTGGACTATACCGAGGCACTGACACTTGTCTCCTTCCTTCTGCTGCTGTGCAGACAGCATCTCTGGGTGACACTCATGCAAAGAAAATCAGCCATGCAGCTGAGCCTTTCAACCTTTTCAGGCTCTGCACTGACTCCTGTCACCACTGATTTGGGGAACAAAAGCAATTTGCCGCATCTCCCTTCACCAATTGCCTTTTCTACCACATTGTGTCAGAGCCCTCTACATCACTGCCTGGCAAATTTGGCTTTTAGCAGGTGACATATCTTTTGTCAACTCAATTTCTGCCATTGCACTTATACCCCATCTTCTCTGATACCTGCATCCTCTCAGATCAGCCAGTTCTTGTCACCTAATGATTATGATCCTGGGCACTGAGAAGGATGGTGCTGTTATAGGGACAGGATGAGATTAACCCAGGGCAAGCATCAGCTTCTCAGTGAGGTAGCTTTGTATATCGAGAAGGCATATAAGAACAGATTAACATTCTGTTAAGCTGGAAGCTAGCATGCTGGTGTTATGCAACAGTAGGAGGAGAAAGGCTGTGTTTCTATTACTAACTTTTTATCATTAATAACTGCTTTCAGGGCAGCGGAGATGTCCTTTGAAGTCATTTCAAGTATATTCAGTGTCAGTCCTGCTCCCCGTGACTCTACTCGCTTGGCGTTGTCCATCTGGTCTCCAAATAATGGCATTAGTACCATTGGCACCGCATTGCATATGCCCTCGTAAACACCATGTGAGCCTCCGTGGGTAATAAAGGCACGAGTCTTAGGGTGAGCTGTGGAGGAAAGAAAGACTTGCTCAGGTATTTGGTTTGTTCAGTCACAGTAACACATCCCTGGGGAAAAACTTGCACAAAAATGGTACTGGTAGGTATAAATCAAGAACTTCGGGCTGTCGCATGCATTGTTACTTATGGACAGACTTAGGGCTGGAGAGAACAGGACATTGCAGGGAATTGAACGAATGTGGGTTGTAGAGCTCTGTTTTGGTTTGTGTAACCTCTGGAAAGCCTTGGATAATCCTCCAAAGCTTCTCAGATTTTAGGATGAAATCAGAGCCAAGTGAGGTTTTGCAGATCTCCCACAGCCGAGCCCTATTGTCTAACCAACAAATGCACTCCTTGCAATAGCACATACAATTTTACTGCTTGAAAAGCCTGATAACCTGTCTGGAAATGCTCACTCGGGGACCTTAAATTTTCTTTTCAGTCCAGTAGACAAAACATGAGAAAAATGCATAGCTGGGTGTTGAGACTGGCTAGTCAGAGATGAAGACCTCCATTTTTGACACTAAGGGTAGTCAAATGTTGGAACACCTTTCCAAACAGTGTTGTTGCATAATTTGGCAACTTTGAAGTTGCATCAGATAAGTTTCTAAAAGACAAGCTCTGGTTCAAACAGCAAAGGCAGTGAGGAAGTCCCCTGACCCACAGTGATACAGGGAGTCAGCACAGATTATGCTAATGGAGCATTACAACAGCAGTATCAGATTAAAACAAACACGCTGGTATCACTCAAGGTATCTCAGACCTACCTAGAAGATCATTCTGTGGTAGCCATTTGACAAGCTTTACGTTCTTCGGCAGGTTGGGGGGCGCTTTTCCTGTGTATCTCCACAAAACCTTTCAAGAGAAGTAAAAACAATGTCAGTTCTCAGCAGCTGGCCTCTTGCTGCTCCTCAGTGGGGCTGAAAAGCACAGCTGAAAACATCCCTGGCGCACGAAACCTGTTTTGTCATGCAGAGCAGCTGGGGTGATAGTTTCTTCTGGCATTAGGGAGCAGGAGAAAGAAGGGAGGACCAGGCACACTGAAAACCAAAGGCAATCATACACAGTATTTGGAAATAGCGTTGAATTGCTGTGCTGGAAGAGAGAGAGGGAAACCATACCGTTTGAGGGACTGTTCCCAAGGCATCTGCGATTTCTGTGGCTTTCTTCATAGGAATCTCAGAGACCATGGAGCCCAGTGAGAAGACAACAATGCCATGTTCTCCAGAGGCATTCACAATAGCTTCAAATTCCTGCCAACACAAAGTACATCCTTAGTCAAAATCTCTTCCACATCAGATGCTGTAACTTCTGTCATGTTCCCAAAAAACTACCTGAAAAGGCAATAAAATGAACAGTCAACACAAGAAAACCATGCTCAGGAAAATTACGTGAAAATGAGTCCCAGGAAAAAAAAATGGGCACAGGTGGCTGAACAAAGTTATGGAGGTGTGTGAGTGTCTGCAGAATTGAAGCCCAAACCAAGATTCAGTACGGACAGGAAAAAAAAGTTACTTTAAAACAGTCATGTAGCAAAGCCTGTCTGCTCAAAGACATCAGTTTCTGTGCAATAGAAAAGATGCTGTACCAATTAAGGACATCAATTCATCATCAGACTTTTCCTGGCAACCAATCCCCAGGGGAATACAGTGTAGTTTATTTTCACATTTATTACAAGTCAGGTGCTCTGTATTTAGAATTGATGCTCTTCTTTTCAGACCATGCAGCTGCAAGAGAGAATTAAGATTTTGAAAAGTGTTCTGACAGCAGATAGCTCTGTCTTCTAATATCTGGATTTACTAGGTCTGCTTTGAGTATGATAATATGGAACCGCTGCCAGGGGTTTTTTTACATTTTGTTTGTTTGATTTAAATAAAAGAAGGACTAGGGGATCTGTCACTGCAATCCAAGAACAAAAGCATTATGATGAAGCATAAAAACAGCCAAAGGCTGGAGCAAATATCTTATGCCATAGAAAAGTATTTGGTAAAGCCAGGGAAGGAAAGACAAAACTGGAGGGAATTGCTGCAGGCATCAGAGTTAAATGACTGGAATAAAATTAAATAAATGTTCCCATAAGTCTGGCAGCTGAAATGTTATTGCTACAGTCTGAGGGGATAGCCGAGATTGACCCTCTTAGTTTACACTTGGTTACGTGTTTTTGTGGCTGACCAGAGTCTTGCTGTGGCCCTTTGTGTGCGACTGGATCCCAAACAGAAGGAGCAATCGAGGGTTTGCTAATAGCTGCACCCTGAGCAGCAGACCTGCTGCTCTCCTGGAGGCAAACAAGGCAAAATGTAACTCTAATTTCAGGGCTTGGTTCTGCCTTATCAGATTTCTCTGAAGACATGCTCTCCATTAAGGCGTCATAGATATCTGGTCAGGAACTCGGGGATCAGTTCTGTATAAACTCACAGACATCTGGGAACTGCAAGATCCTCCCCAAATTACAAATGTGCTTTTGGTACAAAATTCTTTGGCCAGTGGTTGACTTGCTTCCTGCAGCTCCTGAGGCAGCGGAACAGATACAGCTATTTCAGGGTGTATTTAGCCCTACTGATTTTCTGTAGGACCAGTCATATCAGTTTTACTCTGTTTTTTAAATGTTTTCATCTGCAAAGGTCTGACGTTCTTCTCAGAAGCACCACTACCATTATAAAACTTTTTGCAGCCCTGCTTTGGGAATAGGTGGATCATTTTACTAAAGTCTTTTTAACCAGCATCTGCTCATATCGGTGGCACTGCACATGACCTTTATGAAATACCTCCAGCGGACACTCACTGAAAAATGAGAGAAAGCACTAGGAGTGCTAAAAGAGAATGATTTCTTACTGGAAAGTGGCAGATACCCTGTATTTGGCAGGTTTGGTATAGTTCAAGCAAAATATTGCAGTCCAGATCTGGAACAGAGTGTTTTACGCAGAAGAAGCAGATGTCTTGCTGCTTCACTGGAGTGGGTAGGGATTTTGTTCAGGTCTGCCACAGTCTCTGAAATTCCTGCAGAAACAGTCCTCTGCTCAAGGGCAGAAGACTAGGATAATTTGACCTGCTCCATTACCCTAGCTAGCACCAAGTCTGGAATAGGCAGCCAGAAAATACCGGAGGAAAACCTGGAAAAGCCCAGCTTTTCGTGCATGCTTGTCTGGGAATCTGGAGGTCTCCCACAAAATAACTTACTCCTCATTGCATAAGGGATGCACAGATGCAAAGTGCTTTCGCAGCCACTTCCACCTCGTGCTTTCTCCTGTTATTATTTGTACTGCCAGGAGCTCCATCTCATGGTGAGAGCAAACAGTGCAGTCATAGCTAAACTAGGGGAAAAAAGGTAACTGACCTGTGATAATGCTTTTTCCTGAGTGCAGCTTATGCCTCCAATCAAGACCATATTAGGCATTAGGGGCCTGGGGTACTCAAACACAAAGTCATATTTCAGGAGCCAAACAGACGCGTGACTGAACAGTTCAAGCACTGTTGCCTCTTGCTGGAGGAATTCTTTGATCAAACGATCGTATGGTGAATAAAGAAAACTGCAAGCCAGGGAACTGCTCAGGCTAGCTATGAGATTGCCCACACGCTGGAGGAACACCATGCGGTCCGTGTAGTGAGTGAAGAACCTAGGAACGTAAGAGGGAGGATTTGGGCAGAGGGTAGCGTGGAAGTCTAGGCTGCACGGCAGTCCCCGTATGAGGTACACAGAAGGTAGGGAGAGGTGTTCGGCCACTATCTGTCCACATGGAAAGAAAGGATCCATAAAGACAGCATCAAATTTGCTTTCTTCAAGGTATCGGATCAGCTCTCTGTTTGACAGAAGACGTTTGCAGGAATCAAAGAACATGGTTGTAATATTTGCCATTTTTGAGAATTTTTCCAAGAAGGGTTGAGGTGTGAAACTGCTATGCCCCAACTTTCTAAATTCCGCCTTCACATACTCCTTGGTGTAAGGCACAGAGTATGTTTTCATGGTATAATGCACCGACGAATCTATCCGCAAATTTATCTCTGGCGCAACAACCACGATTTCATGTCCCCTCTGTCTGAGCCGCTCCACAACCGGGCGCATGCTAAGCCAGTGGCTGCCATCGATAGGTACAACCAAAAGCTTTCCACCTTCAGCAAAGTTCCACAGGAGCATGAAAAACACAAACCAGGAGGCAAGAGAACTAAATCCCGGATTTGATGAAGTCATTTTCCTTGTGCTGTCAGCAAAGTTCTAAACAGCTGCAAAACTGTTGCAGGGGATGAGGAACGAATTGTGGGGTACTTTGCACTTTAATCTTAACTAAGGTACATGTTTAATTTTTAACGGGCTGTATGTTTGTGGGCAGAAATAAGGGTAATTTTTAACTGTGGGTAAAGGTTTGGTTTACCATCTCTGCACAGTGAAGGCTTTAAGTAATGGGCACTGCAAGGTAAAGTTGAATGTTTGAATTAACATTGGAGGATTCAAATGCTTGAGGGAGAAGCATCGAGCAATTGGCAGCGTGTCGCACTGGAAGGCTGAGCAGAGTTATGAATGGGAGGCAACACCTGACAAAGCAATCACTATCTTATTAATATCCAGTTAATGATGAACTCCCTGCCTTGAGTCTACTCAGCTGATTGGACACAAAGCTTGGAACAAAAGTTGGACTACCTTGTGCTCTCAGAGTCTAAACAAGGAGCAATGATTGACAGAGATTTGATGATACACAGTGGGTTGATACACTTTATCATCAGATTTGTTTCTATATTGCAGCAGTTATCCAAGTGAAAGCCCTGAGTCTACAGTAGCAAAAGTGATGCAAGCTTAGCAGTAACTTCTGCTGTTGCAACACCACCACGGTCTGAAAAACAAAATAAATGACTGACAACTGCACTATTTGCACAGCCCACTTAGGGAGATTTAAACAAGCAAGGGAGGGAAGGTAGATAGTTACAATCCTGAAGGCTTCTTTTTCCAATCATCCTCTTATATGCTATCTTACATTGCTTCTTACACAAATTCAGAGACAAAAGAGCTCCCTCTGCCGCCTTTGACTGCATACCCCTGGTTTTGGGGTATTCATCCACATTATCCATCTCTATTGCATACTATAAGTGTCTGGGTGTAAATATATAGTTCCACGTTTCCATTTTTTGTCCAAGCATGTCTCCTGCAATTAATCAGTATTCCACAACTGTTAGGGATACTAAATCATATGACCAGATATAGCATACGTGCCATGATTGTCTGATATTACGGTGATATGCTTACAACAAGCTAAGCTATACCCAGGCAGATGCATAGCTTAGACAACTTCACCTAAGCCCTCCTGGAGAGAAACCCTTCAGCTGCTTGCACTGCACCAAAGCTAAGGTCCTGTGAGCTCAGAGTGTGAGATTCCACTTCCAAATCATGCCATCCTGGCATTCGATCACATATTGGCTCAAGCACAAATACTACTATAGGAAGCACTTAGAAAAGCAAATCTTACATAATCGCTAATAAATGCTATAATACCCTCAACATAAACAATGACAAACCTTTGATAATAGCTTCTTCTGCTCACAGTTGATGCCTCCAATATAGACCATATTTGGCATTATTGGGCGTGGATACTCAAAAACAAAGTCATATCTCATCAGCCAAATGGATGCTTTGCTAAATAGTTCCAGTACTGTTACCTCTCTGTGAAGAAACTCAGATGCTAAGTTCTCATATTTTAAATAAAACAGATAGCAAAACAAATGCTCTGAAAACCCAGCCAGGAGGTTCTTCACACGCTCCGTAAATGTCATGTGATCTGAGCTGTATGTGAAAGTCCTCGGCACGTAAGACAAAGGAATGGGACACTGTGTGGCTTTGTAGTCTAAGACACATGGAAGACCACGCATGAAGTACACAGAAGGGAGAGAGAGATGCTCAGCAACAATTGGTCCACAGGGCAACACAGGATCCACCATAACGGCATCAAATTTGCTGTCATGGAGGTAATTCATTAGTTCTTCATCATATAAGAGATGCCGACAAGTAGAAGAGAATATGCTGGTCAGTTCTGATATATTGCTGAGTAAAATTGTAAATTTTTCTAGAAAGGAAGGGTTATCAAAACTTCTTTCACCGATGGAATGGTAGTATCTATCCACAAACTCCTGTGTGTAAGGCACAGAGTATGTTTTGATGGTGAAAGATTGTGAGCTTTTCATGAGCAAAGTGGCTTCAGGAATCACCGCAACGATTTCGTGCCCCCTCTCCCAGAGTTTCTCTAGAACCACACGCATGCTCAGCCAGTGACTTCCATCCTGAGGCACAACCAAGAGCTTCCCACCTTCTGCCAAACTCCAGGCAGAAAGAAAAAGAGCAAGCCCAGCATGTATCTGGTACCTCCACATAACTGTCATGGGGCTGTCAGCAGGAAAAGAAATTAACTGTTCCTTCTTGCTTCTTCCAAGCAGCATATGAAAGCAAAAAATAGTTGTACCACATTTATAACTTGATGGTCTTTAATCTTTATATCTACAAAATATTCACCAAGACAGGTTGTTGGAGTTCAAAGATCACATTTTAAATGGTGATAAGGGTGCTATCAAGGGATGTAAAGCAAGAAGCATTTCCACGCATTTAAGCTACAGAACAATTCAGGACAAGTAGCAGGGTCTTTGATTAGCAGAGGTAGCAGTTGTTTGTAGAGGGATTTTTCTGTCTGAAGTAAGTCACTCTGCAGTGGACTGTCCTGTGCCAGGTTCAAGTCAGGAATCAACTTTCATGGCCACTGAGCCTCTCCAGAGAGCTTATAATACAAGCAGCGTGTTGCACTGCTGACCTGGAAGACCTAAACCTGCAACTTTCTCTCTTACACCTTTGCTCAGAAAGGTCCCTGGAGTTCACACACGATGTTCTACATGGTAAGCAGGAGCTGGCACGCCAAGCTGTGGTGTCACCAAAGTTTGGGTAACATATTAACTAAACACCTTTTTATATAAACAATGATGCAGCAGAATATGCACTTCTTGCTCAAGAAGGGCCATAAGAGTTCGTAGGTGAGTGGCTTGAGGCCAAATGTCTTTTTGAAAACAACGATGCAGCAGAAAATGCGGTCCTTGCTCAAGAGGGGCCATAAGAGTTCGCAGGTGAGAGGCTACGGGCCAAACACTTTTTAAAGTTCTTAAGAACAGCTACTTTTCAAAAGAAAGGCTTGGCTGTGGTATGAGCCAACGGGAAGTCCACACTTGTGTCCTGTGCTTACCAGAAGAAGGGGAGAACAGAGTTTTTGAGCTGCTTCTGCATGTCCTGTGATAAGATTTTAAGGCAAAAAAAACCCATCCATGTTGGAAGTCCTGTTCTCTGTAACACTCAGCAATAGACTATAGCTACTTGATGGGGAGTAACAATGACGATGGAGCCAGTTTTGTTTCTGGGTAGTAGTAAATAATATAAACAGCCACACAAACAGCAGTTTGAGAGTTTTGGACTGAACATTTAGAAAAGGCTTTATACCTCTGAGGTTTTGAAAGTTTGCCTGTATAACAGCATGGCTGACATGATCTGATGTGGAAGAAAGTCCCACTCCAAGGACTTATTTAGATACGCAAGTCAGGTTGATTTGAATGGGATTTAAGTGCCTAATTATTCTTGAGAACCTGGATTGAAGCTGCTGCAATGGAAACCCAATGGGTAGATAGGTGAATGAAATAGGCACCTATAAACAAAGCAGAATCCTTAGGCAGGGAGAACATGCAAAGGCACGTGAACACTTTCAAGATAAACCTAGAAAAGCAAATATCCGCAGTTTGTGCTTAAAAGAAGTGCCTGACCAAGCAGTTCTCATCTGCCATTAAGGCATGTTTCATGGAAAGGGAAAAGGTGGATGCCAAAAGTTTGCAAGTTTGAAAAAGCAAAAAAAGACACAGCAATGGTAGCTGCACAAGGGCAATTGCTGGCTGGAGAAAGAAGGCTGTTTTAGACACCCCAACCAAGCACACCTGATCAGAGAGAGCTCTGAACGGTTTCTTCACGGCAGCAGCCTGGAAGAGTTGTCTTGGAGTAGGTAGAAGATGGGAAATCTGGTTCATGAAATGTCTACCTTTACCAAAGGTACCTGGGTACCATAAGCACATTCAAGGCTAATACTAAGTGCGTCCTAAAAAGTTTATTTTGATAGGAGGTTCTCCATGTGGCATATTAAAAAAAGTGATTCTCATAAGCCATTCTCTACACAGCAAAGAGGACTGCAACGTCTAAGGCAACTGCATTAAAGAGGAAGGAGTTTCAGACATCGATACGGTCCCATTCTGCAGCCTGTTAAAGCAAAACTTTCCCTCTAGCTGGCACACTGAGGTGATATTAAAAGGCCCAAAACTAAAGGAGGTGGACAGAAGGTATTATCACATGCCAGAGAGTTACCAGCAGTACCTATGTGTGCACTTTCATGCTTCAGCAATAGAGGAAAAGATCTCACATAACAAGGCGATGGAGCATTCCATATGCCTTAAGGTGGCAGTATACACTCAAGTAGACAACCCGGAGTTGCAGATACTGTTACCCTATGCTAACATATAACGGGCTCTCAAATCTCCTATTTGATATATAGTCATTTCCATGTAGTCTTCAAGTTCTGCTAACATTTCAGCCAAATGTGTATTATCTGTGTAACACCACTAAAAAATGCTATAAAACAACATTAAAGAGGTAAAAAAATCCCAAACCAGATCCCTAAGGCTAAAGGCATATTAATAAGAGTTTAAAAGTTGGGTCACGCAATTTCGAGCAACACACAAACACCCTTTCACATGTATATGAGTCCAGAGACCGAATGAAGTCCTCAAGTTCAGCCCATTCCAAAGGCAAGGGTGAAAAGAGGCATCTATCAAGAGAAAGTAAAGCTAAAGTACAGGATTCAGTGCCAAGGTTGTATGCTGGAAACAGTACAATGAATATCCCCAGTTAGGGGAATCCATGATTACCTCTTTTGTAAGTCTACAAATCCTGGCAGCCAGAATGTACCTCTTTGTCCTGGCTCCGGTGGGGACAGGGTTCCTTTTCCCAAGAAGCTGGGATGGGACACAGCTGGGACTGGACTGCTGGCCCAAACTAGCCACAGAGGTATTGCATACCATGTGATGTCATGCTCAGTGTATAGCTGGAGGAGCTGCCAGGAGTGGGGGCAGGAATTGCCTAAACCATGAGACTCCTTTTTAAATTCATAGTTTTTGTCTAAAAAAAAAAAATCTGCTGGTGTTGAGAGGCAGATTTTGTGTGTGTGTGTGTGTGTGCATGGTGTGAAAAAGTACTGCCTTTTATTTGCTTTAAGCTTGCTGCCACCTCATTTCAGTGTTAGTCATAGGTCAAGCATTGGGAGAAACTGCCTATCATTTCTCCTTTTACCTTCACTACTCTTTTCAGGATTTTATAGACCTCTGTCACACATCCTCTGTCATAGTTCTTTTCATAGGTTTAGCTATACAGTTTATTCCATCTCTGTTTTTCTAGACTGAGTACCAAGTTCGTATCCTTTTAAAAATGCTTCATTTTTATGGCATGAGATTCAGCTGTTTCTCAAAATTAAGCCCTATTTCACCATTTTGCAAAGTCAATATCTGAAAAACTTACTTAACAGGAAGAGTTATTTCTAAAAACAAAAGTTATGATGTTACTCTGCAAATCACAAAATATATTGGAATACACATTAAAAAAAATCTGAAATAAAGTAACCTAACTTATACTTTATTTTTATGATGCCAGTTGATACTTTAAGTAAGGAGCATCACTGCCCTGGGATATGGAAAAAGAATGCCACAAGCTGGACAAATGGGCCAACAGGAGCCTCATGAAGGTCAGCAAAGGCAAAAGCAAAGTTCTGCCACTGGGATGGGATAACTCCATGCTGCAGGACAGGTTGCACTCCAGCTGGACAGACAGCAGCTCTGCAGAAAATGACCCAGGATCCTTGTGGATAAAAGGTTGAATATGAGTCAGTGTGCCCTTGCAGCCAAAGAGGCAACAGCATCCTGGGCTATAGAGTATGACTGCAGCCAGCAGACTGACAGAGGTGATCCTTCCCTTCTGTTCAGCACTTGGGAGACATCTGAAGACCTGTACCCAGTCCGGGGCACTCCAGTGCAAGAAAGACATTGATGTGCTGAAGCAAGTCCAGCAAAAGCCAAGAAGATGGTTAGGAGCAGGGGACCATGACAAGGGGCTGAGAAAGATGATCTTGCTCAGGATTCAGAAGTGAAGGCTAGCAGGAAATTTAATGCTGTATTTAACTACCTTAATGAAAGGGCATAAAGAAGAAAAAGCTGTACACTTCCGAGAGATTCACAGTGACAGGACAAGAGGCAACAGACACAAGCTACAACATGGAAAATTCAAATTGGATATAATAACAAATTGGATATAATAAAGTGTTTTCACTATAAAGGTCATAGGCAATATTCAAAACTTGACAAGAGATAGAATGGGACAACCTGAACTAACTGGACCTTCTTGGACAAGGAATTTGGCTGAGAGGCCTGACAATGACCTTCCAACCTAAGTATTTTATAAGCCTAGGACAATTCAAAACATAGAGAATCCTTCTTTAAAAAAAAAAAAGACAGGAAAGCAGAGGAAATCAGCAACGACAAGGTGGACCACAGGATGAGCGAAGGTCTCCTCAAATGAAAGTCTGCCTTGCACCACATCAACAGTCCTGAGCAAAGAGGGCCTGAGCAACCTGCTCTAGTGTCAAAGCTGGCTTTGAGCAGAGGCACACGACAATGGGTAGCTTCCCAGAGCTAAATTCATTTACAGCACTTTCTCCATTTTTATACTGTGATATACGACTGCATTCATTGAAAGGAGTACTGGCACTTCTTTGCAAAGCAAAAGCAGTTTGAAATCCATTTACCCAAAGAAAGAGACCTTTCTAACAAAAGCTATTGTACAGCTTTTCAGAGTATGTAAAAGCCTGCAAGAATAACAAGACAAATCAGAGTAAAACCCACCTGAGTTAGTTTCTTGTGAGCACAGTTTACTCCACTAACCATAATCATGTTAGGCATCAATGGTCTTGGATAGTGTAAAACAAAGTCTAGCTTCATGAGCCAAATGGAGGCCTGGCGTAAGAGATCCGGCACAGTCACATCCCGCTGGAGGAACTCAGAAGCCAGTTTTGCATATGGTTGAAAGACAAAATCACACAGAAAATAATTTGGGATGTCAAAGGCGAGATTCTTCACCCGCTGGAAAAAGTTCATGCGGTCTGTAAGATCTGTAAATACCCTGGGCACATAAGAAGGGGGATTGGGACATTGAGTGGCTTCAAATTCTAAGCCACACGGTATTTGCTGCAAAAAAAACACCGAAGGGACTGAAAGATGCTCAGCCAGTATCTGCCCACAGGGTAGCATTGGATCTGTAAAGACAGCATCAAACTTACTCTCCTCAAGATATCTGACAAGCTCTTTGTTATGCAGTAAGTGTGTACAGGTAGACAGGAACATGGCAGAAGTATTTTTCACTCCTTCGTATGTTTTAAGAATTCTTTCCAGAAAAGATCCTTCTTCAAATACATTCTGGCTAGTTCTCCAGAAAGTGCGATCCAGCTCTTCCTGTGTGAAAGGGACTGGGTACATTTTCATAACAAAATTCTTTGTTGGCTTTATGTACAAACTGATTTCAGGCGCAACGACGACTATTTCATGCCCCTTCTGCCTGAGACCGTCCAACACTTCCCGCATGCTGAGCCAATGACTCCCATCCATCGGCACCACCAGCAGCTTCCCACCAGCAGCCAAACTGAGCATGGACAGGAGCAGAACCAGCATCGATGTGACTTGCAGATGAGCGCTAAGCACCAGGGCCATTTCTGCAGAAATCTGGTGAGTGCTGCCCAGAAAGAAAACCACTGGCAGCACTGAAGCAACAGAACCAGCTCTGTGCTTTTAAGCACTCTGTGCTACAGCCTAACTTTTGATCCTTCGAGGTATTTGCTATGTGGTAAATGGATAATCATTCATTTGATAAAAGACTCCATAACAAGTACTAAGTTCAGCCAAGTCCACAGGCTGGTGGTATGTGGTGGATGCACTGGATAACACCCATCTCTTTTTATTAGAGGAACAGTAAAGAGCATCCCAGGAAGTAGGCAGGCGTGGTTCTGGTTGGGACTGCTTTTCTGATAGCCTCCCTTTGGTTGAACCTTTCACGGGTGCAGATGTGTCACATCCACATCACTATTAAACCTAGCAGAGATTGCTCCGTCTGCCTGGACAAAACCTGCCCGAACCCCACCCCCCATCCATCTTTTTGAAGACTCATCTCTAGAAGGCTTATGGACCCATAGCAGATGTGGAAGAGCTGTTTAAGTTTGTTTCTGGAGTGTGAAGACTGATGAAGATGGAAGTGCGACAAAAATTATATGTTAAGCAACAAGAAAGTACTACAAGTTCCTGCAAAGGCACAAATGAATGAGGATTTTGATGAAGTTCCCCCATGAGATAGCGTGAAGAGCTGGACTCACAATAACCCCTTGAGGCTGATACAGAATGTGTGCTTTTTTGTTATCCAATGACTGTGCCCACCCCCACCATGAATGCTGGTGGAGTGTGAGGATAGGGCTGTTCCCTCCTCAGCCTGTTAAGACCCCTTCTAGAATGATTTTCTCCTCTGAGACCTCGTAGATGGGGAAGTTCCATCCATGTCTTCCTTTGGGATCAGCTCTGGGTCTATCTCCTTCCATTTCTTCCTGACATTTAGTGGGAGACCTGTTCTTCCAGATGCAGGGCCAGCTATTTCACACCACTTCCGCCTGCAGTCATCTGCAAGCACATGGAGCCACTGACTCCCATCTAGCAGCACCATTAAGCATCTGCTGCTGCAGGGCAAGGGGCCTAGGAGAGAATAAGCCCTGCAGTGGTTTGAGATTAGGGAAGAAAGTGGCACCTTCTCAACTAAACTGTGCTGAGTGTGCACAGATAAGCCCTTGTCAGTTCTTGTTGACAAGAAGTTAAAAGCATTTATATTACAATGACATCACACAATCCCTGGAGGTGTTCAAGGCCAGGTTGGACAGGGCTTTGAGCAGCCTTGTCTAGTGGGAGATGTCCTTGCCCATGGCAGGGGGGTTGGAACTAGATGATCTTTAAGATCCCTTCCAAACCAAAACATACTATGATTCTATGACATAGCAATGCTGGTGCTTCCACTGAGGAGCATTACTGGCCTAGGATATGCAAAACAAGGTAACATTTCTTCAGTCAAAAAGAGGAATAACTGAAAATATGTGCATTGCCAAATCTGATAGAATTCACAAGATATACACTGCTAAGCTGTGACTATATCCATCTGCAAATCAAGCATTCTGGTGATTGATAGCACCTTCCAAACTAATGTATTTTTTTGAGTCTACCATATTCCAAACCACAGGAAAACCTTCTTAACAGAAAAAAAAATGGCTGAGGAATGAAGATCAAGTTTTCATGTCCCTTTGGGATGAGCAGCTCCACTGCCTGACACATGCTGGGCCAGGGGCTTCTATTCTCTGGGTTTTGTAACAGGCTTCTCCATCCTGGGAAAATGCTGGAAAAGAGGGAATCCTGGTGCAACTGGGACCCAAGGCTGAGAGAAAAAAAAATTCTCGTCCATACCAATGACAGGAGCAGAACCAGCGTCACCATGACTTGTGGATCAGCACTAAGCACCGGGGCCATTTCTGCAGCAATCTGGTGAGTGCTGCCCAGAAAGAAAACCACTGGCAGCACTGAAGCAACACCACCATCACCATGCTTTTAAGCACTCTGTGCTACAGCCTAACTTTTGGTCCTTCAAGGTATTTGCTGTGTGGTAAACGGATAATCACTGATTTTATAAAAGGCTGGATAACAAGCACTAGAGTTCTGCAGTCCACACGGCCGGGTGGTAAATGTGGTGGATGCACCAGATAAGCCCCATCTGTTTCTATTAGAACAGCTTTGGCAGTTCTGTTGCCTTGAGCAGGATCTGCAAGCCAACGTAGCCCCTTCAGGCTCATTGAGACCGATTTTTATCTCAAATCTCACATAGCCATCACCAAGGCAAAATCTTCTGAGGTCTGTCTGTACACAGATATGGTGCTTCTTAGCCTGAGAGTCCACAACCTGAAACATTCCCGCTGATTCCAGCTTTGAAAATACACGTGCGAAGGAGCAGACAAATTCATTGACAAAAAAGAAGTGGTAAGGCAGCAAGGGTGCCCCAGGACAGAACCCTGACATGCATTTCTCTAAATACCAGACCCTACTACAAACATTTACAAAGTTATATGGATTTTACAAAGTTATACGGATTATACCTAACTGCAAGGCTTTGAGAGCCTCTCAGACTTGCCTCCTGCTCTTCCATCACTCACTACGAGACAGAGTACCAAGTTACCCAACCCACACAAAACAGCTTCAAATACACGTAATGAAAAAGGACTCAACTGAGCATACTTTATAAGAGAAAAGATACAACTACCTGCACAGAAAATGGAAAGTGAGGAAGAAAGGAAGAAAAAAATAACTTCTTTCACAAACATTTGCCTAACTCACCCAAAATGGGAACTTGATTCCTATCTGCAATACTAAATTCCACCCTTGTGAATACAGAAGTCTATTAGAGCATGAATTAAAAACAGCATGACCCACCTGAGGTAGCTTCTTGTGAGCACAGTTTACACCTCCGATTACAATGATATTGGGCATCAATGGTCTTGGAAAATCTAACACAAAATCTAACCTCATGAGCCAAATGGAGGCCTGGCGTAAGAGATCCGGCACAGTCACATCCCGCTGGAGGAACTCAGAAGCCAGTTTTGCATATGGTTGAAAGACAAAATCACACAGAAAATAATTTGGGATGTCAAAGGCGAGATTCTTCACCCGCTGGAAAAAGTTCATGCGGTCTGTATGCTCTGTAAATATCCTGGGCACATAGGAAGGAGGATTGGGACATTGAGTGGCTTCAAAATCTAAACCACATGGTATTCCTCGTAAAAAAAACACCGAAGGGACTGAAAGATGCTCAGCCAGTATCTGCCCACAGGGTAGCACAGGGTCTGTAAGGACAGCATCAAACTTACTCTCCTCAAGATATCTGACAAGCTCTTTGTTATGCAGTAAGTGTGCACAGCCGGAAATTGCCAAACCAGACACTTTTTTCATACTTTGGTATACTTTAAGGAATCTTTCCAGAAAAGATCCTTCTTCAAGTACATCTTGTAAAAATGCCTGGAAATTTCCATCCATCTCTTCCTGTGTGAAAGGGACTGGGTACATTTTCATAACAAAATTCTTTGTTGGCTTTATGTACAAACTGATTTCAGGTGCAACGACGACTATTTCATGCCCCTTCTGCCTGAGACCGTCCAACACTTCCCGCATGCTGAGCCAATGACTCCCATCCATCGGCACCACCAGCAGCTTCCCACCAGCAGCCAAACTGAGCATGGACAGGAGCAGAACCAGCATCGATGTGACTTGCAGATGAGCGCTAAGCACCAGGGTCATTTCTGCAGAAATCTGGTGAGTGCTGCCCAGAAAGAAAACCACTGGCAGCACTGAAGCAACAGAACCAGCTCTGTGCTTTTAAGCACTCTGTGCTACAGCCTAACTTTTGGTCCTTCAAGGTATTTGCTATGTGGTAAATGGATAATCACTGATTTGATAAAAGGCTGCGTAATAAGCATTTAATTCCAGCCAAGTCCACAAGATTGTGGTGTCTGGTAGATGCACCAGGGAAGATCCATCTCTTTCTATTAGAGGAAAAGTAAAGAACATCCCAGGAAGGAAGGTGAGGGGTCTAGAGCACAAGTCTTATGACGAGCAGCTGAGGGAATTGAGATTGTTTAGTCTGGAGAAAAGGAGACTCAAGGGAGACCTTACTGCTCTCTACAACTCTCTACAAAGGAGGTTGTAGCGAGGTTAGTCT
Source organism: Anarhynchus alexandrinus (assembly GCA_008711295.1). NCBI lineage: Eukaryota > Metazoa > Chordata > Aves > Charadriiformes > Charadriidae > Anarhynchus > Anarhynchus alexandrinus. The sequence goes on from VUYV01000221.1 coordinate 287,563, forward strand.
CTTCTCCCAAGTAACAAGTGATAGGACAAGAGCAGAGGGCCTCAAGTTGCACCAGGGGAAGTTTAGCATGGATATTAGGAAATTTTTCTTTACGGAAATGGTTATAAAGCATTGGAACAGGCTGTTCAGGGAAGTGGTCGAGTCACCATCCCTGGAGGTATTTAAAAGATGGGTAGATGTGGTCCTTAGGGACATGGTTTAGTGGTGTTTTTGGCAGTGTTAGGTTAATGGTTGGTCTCAATGATATTAAAGGTCCCTTCCAACCTAGACAATTCTATGATTTTGTACGGAGGCAGGGGTGGTCCTGGTTGGGACTGCACTTCTGATAGCTTCCCTCTGGCTGAACCTTTTGCAAGTGCAGGAGATGTGTCACATTCACATCACTATTCGTCCTAGCAGAGGCTGCGCCCTTCCCTCAGGCAAGACCTGACCCATTTCTCTCTCTCTTTGAAGACTCCTTTCTAGGGGGCTTATGGCCCTATAGCAAAAATGGAAGAGCTGTTTAAGATGGTTTGTAGACTGAGAGGACTGATGAAGATTGATGCGTGATGCTGGATTTGTCTGCAGGACACATCACCTGCGCTAAGCGGTACTTCCAGCAACTGAGACCTGCCTCAGGGGATGGAGGGCTTGGCTTTGTGGGCTTGGAGGGCAGAGCAGAGAAGTCTGAACACTCTTTGAAGGGGAGTTTCCACAAAACAAATGAGAATCCTCATTAGCCCAACTCTTCAGGCTCTCCCACAGAGTGGCAGAGGAGACTCTCCAATAAGAACTGCGTGCATTGCTATGTCCTACATCCAAGACAGTCAAAGCACATGCCACATCTGAGAGGTTAGCATAATCGCCAAGACTGCATCCATCCTCTCAGTGCTAGTCATGCTGTGCTGGACGCCTCAAAGCAGACCTGCTCCATGGCTCCATTCATGAGGACTGGGTTTACTCACCAGAAATCTGGTGAGCGCTGCGCAGAAAGAATATACACAGCTCCACGCTTTTAAGCAATCTATGATGTGGTTCTCTGGATGATCTTTAGACTTATTTGCTGTGTGGTAAATGTGTAATCATGGGTATGGCAAAGATGGAATAAGAGGTGTTAAAGTTCATCCAGTTTGGCAGACAGTAATCAGAGCAGCAGCTAGACTGGAAATCACCCACCTCTTTGTATTGAAGGACACTGGGATTTAGGGAAATGAGGGATCCTTCAACAAGTAGTCTGCTCAAAAGTGCTGATCATTAATTTTCCAAACAAGAATTTTCAGTATAGGAAAATTCCTCTCCTCCTGCCAGTCCAAATAATTTTCTATTTGTAAAAGATTAGAAAAATATTAAAGCTTCACATGGGAAACGGTCTGGTTTCTTTATGAGTTGTATACCTCGACATTGTAATTAAAACAGAAAAACAGCTAAGTTCATTTCTGTGACAAGCTCAGTATTGTTTGTTCACCAAACCTAAAAACTCACATTGTTACATTGTTTCATGAAAGGCACCTGCTTGGCAGGATGGGGCAAGATAGCCAACATTCTGCTAAGCAAGCAAGGCCGAGCTGCAAAGTCATGTTATGCTAACATAATAAATTGTGAAAAGACTTGGAAGAGAGGAAAGGGGGGAGGGGGGCTCAGGAAGACATGGAGCCTTCATCTCTACGACCACCAAGAAGCAAAGAAAGAAAGAAGACGACCCCCTAGCAACAAACTGCGCAGACGCAGAGTACACCACTAAGAAAAACGCTTATACTGGAAGAAGAAGGGTATAAAACCCGAAGATTTTTGTAACCCAGGTGTAATAAATAACTGAAAGTAATTGGCTGATCCAGCAGTTGCTCACAAGCCATGGGGACATACCAGAAGAGTCTAGCTACAATGTTATCTTGAATAAATGTTAACCCACAATGTAGCTAGAGATAAAAGGTTAATTGGTATGTAAATTTATCGCGATATGCTAATTGCTGTAAACCAGTATAGCCGGGAGACTCTGTAACCGCAGAAAACGCCAGCGAAAGCCACTATAAGAAGGGGACTCTGGCGGGGTTAAAGTGCGCGCCGTCGGCGGAGTGAGACTCCCGGGCTGCCCAGCGCTGTTTTGCTTGCTGCCGCTTGCTAATAAATACTTCAAATTTAATTGGCTCCGTCTCCTCGCCTCAATTTGTGAGACTAACTTATAACAATTTCCATGAAAGGCCTCTTTTTGGAAGAATGAAGTAGCGGCTGGAAGGAGGAAGGTCAAGGGTGTGGGTTTTGCCAGATATATTTAAAACTGGATTAGCAACTCAGAAATACTGTTCTGGATCAGCCTGGGAAGAGCATGCACCAGGGCCATGAAAGCAAACACCACTAATGCACAGACAGGATTTGCAATCAGTCAGCACTAATAATGAAAGTTATTGCACAGAAGTAATTATGGCCATACAGTAATTTACTATGAAGGTTGCAAGTACACACCAGATTTTTTTTAATGACATTTACCAAACTACCACAGCTCTAGGTACACATTTTGCAGAGAAACTTCTCAGCAGCCAGCATAAACTGTTGCAGATGGCTCAGTGCTGGCTAGCAGCTACATAAAGCTCCAACAGTTTTGCAGGAAATTGCATAAGGAATCCATAGGGTGAAAGGATAAGCCTAGACTGACAAAGCAACCAGAACATTACCTGCTGACTGATGTGTTATGACACTTGATTTCTAAATTATGAAAGGATGGTTCTATTAACCGAAAAGATTCATTGTTTTTAAAAATCAGTTGTGACAGTAAAACAAATAGTTTCAGGTAATAATGCTGATCTGGCAAACACAAGCAGCAGACCTGCCCGCTAAGATAGGGATCACCCTCACTGGTGGGTGTGTGCCTTGTTAGTGAGAGTGCAGTGATAAACCAATTCCAAATAGTCCTAAGAAAACAATTGTGAAAGCAAAAATGCTTAGATCCTGCTAATACTATAGAAGAGTACCTGCAAGAGTGGGAGAGAATTAAAATCAACTCAGTTTTTCACCGATTTTCTTTGTCTTTACAGTATACCATACTGCACATATAAATCCCACAAACTGATGTATACATTTATATATACACACACACAGAGCATTTGCAAACAGCCTTTTCCCTTCAAACCTTAATATATTTTATCAAGGAAATCACTGACCTGAGATAATGGCTTTTTCTTTCCACAGTTTATACCTCCAATGAAAACTATGTTGGGCATCACCGGCATGGGATACTCAAAAACAAAATCCATTCTTTTAAGCCAAATGGATCCATGGCTTAAGAGTTCCTTCATTGTTACTGGTCTGTGGAGAACACCTGAGGCCAGAAGTTCAAATGGCAAATAGGCAAAATTGCAAAGAAAGGATTCTGATGATTTCAGAAATAAGTTTTCCATGCGCTGGATAAATGTCATGTGGTCTGAGTTGTCTGTAAATGTTCTTGGGACATAGGAAGGAGGGTCTGGACACTGGGTAGCTTGCAAATCAAAACTGCAGGGCAGTCCCCGTAAAAAGAAAACAGATGGGACAGAGAGATGCAGAGCCAGTATTTGTCCACATGGTACAATGGGATCCGTGAGAACAGCATCAAACTTACTCCCTTCAAGATATTGCATCAGATCCTTATTGTGCAGTAAACTGGTACAGGAGGAGACATAGAGACCGGAGATGACCTGAACTTTTTTGTAAAGTGCAGTAATTCTTTGAAGAAAAGGCCTTTTCTCAAAAAGATCATTCGCAAATGAATGCATGCTTGTTCCCAGCTCTTCCCTCGTTAAAGGTACTGGATATGTTTTCAGAGTGTAATATTCAGATGCCTTCACGTTCAAGTTTACCTCTGGTGCAACAACGACAATTTCATGCTCTTTCTGGCTTAGGGCTGCCAGCACTGAGCGCATGCTCAGCCAGTGACTCCCATCCATTGGCACCACCAACAGTCTTCCACTATTGGCCAAGCAGAACAGAGACAGGAAAACCAAAACCCTCGCAGAAACTAAGTAACTGTATTTACTTACATGAGCCATGTTCCTAGAAATCCAAAGTCTCTTCATCTGCCCTGACCTCACAGATTTTTAAGTAGACCCACAGCCCCCTGCCAGATTCTCACATTCCCCCTTAATGATCCAGCTTTTCCAGCAAAACCAGTTCACCAGTAACCATTCAAGGCAATGATGAATCATTTAAGGAAAGTGATAAATCAACTTGGGTTGGGCAGAACTGGGCTTAGTATCTGAGGCTCCCTTGGGATGGGTCCTTTCTGATCGACTCCCTGTGCTGATTGATGTTAGAGTGAACATAAAATCAGACTCTGCAAAAACAAAATCCGAAGTTTTTGGATAGTGCTGGCACTTGGAAGTAACTGGGCTTGCTGAAAGCAGATGTTAAAATGCTTTCTTTCTTTCCTTCTTTTATTTCTTTCTTTTTGATAAACAGTTTACAGCTGTTCTGAAATGCTTGTCAAGTTTATGTTTAAAATTATAAAATTATGCCACTATACAGCACAATATCTGTGCATAACCTAAGGAGGAGGCTCTGTGATTTACATACAGCTCAGCACTGGCGCCAGGTACAACACCAGGTACAAATTTATTACAGTAAGCAACACTGCAGCAGAGGCTTGCACCAGTGAAGCAAAACCACCAAATTCATGCTATCATGCACAACACTTCTTTGTTCTCATCCTGACTTATCTTTCTGTGTCTCTCTCAATTATTTTCTTGTTCCAGGAGCAATAGGAAGTAAAAGCCACTCAGTTCCTCTTGTACCTAATTAAATACAGGAAAGCCTGCACATATACAAATGTACAAATACTGAATCGGCCTGTAACAGTCTTCTCGTTTCAGGCCAGGAAATAATTTGAAATCGTAAGAGGTGATGTTATTACTTCAGATGAAAAACTAGAAGTAAGATACCATGTCTGAGCAGTTAACAAGTACCTGTGATAAACTTGTCAACCTACAGGATTATATTTTGCCATTTGATGTAACTGTGATTCAGAGGCATAGTCAGAAGACAACAAGAAATTAGGAGTGAAGGATCAGTACTTCTGCAATAAATATTGCTGCTGGACTATAATATTTAGCCCCTGAGCAAGATGAGAGTGAGAGTGAGCTTTGTCTTCAGAGGCAAGTCCGATTTTAACCGGGAGCTGCCACATGGCCTCGCCTGCAGGCAGGATGCTGCTTTCCCAGAGGATCTGCCTGGGTTTGTCCCTGAGGAGCCATTAGGCAGCTTTGATGGACAGAACAGATAGGAAAAAGCATTACCCTGATAAAAGTGGCCATGTGGGGGGATGACATGCAATTTGAAAGAGGCTTTTGTGAAAAAGCAAGATAAGAACGCTAGCAGCTTAACAGAAATAAACAGTACTTTCAATGGGCAGCATCAGGTGAAGTACCAGCAGGAGTAAAGCAAAGCCTAAGGGCAGTTAAGGTTGGCTCTGGGGAAGACGTGCCAGGCTTGTAAAATGCAAATCTGTTTTGTTGTGAAGCTTCACTCATTCATTTTCACAAAGGCCTATGAGTTTGGGGGAAGAGTAAGAGCGATGATAGGCCAGAGGAATCCCTTCCCCAGAACTCAGAGAAGGCTGGCAAGTGAAAAAAGTTCAAGGGAAGAATAGAGGAGTCTGTTTATCTTTAACTAACATTCACAAAGGATAAAACTTTATCCTTTCTAGGAAACAATGTGACTTATTGCTGAAACTGCTGGATAACACTACAGATTCATCATCTGCTGATGAGAGCTGTCTCGTCCTACATCTCCTTTTCCACCTAATCTCTGGCTTCACATGAGGCTGTTCATCTTACAGCACAAGTAAGCAAGAATGTACACCACATGCAGCAATAAGCCAACATATATCACATGCATGCCTTTATCAAGTACTTTTTAGACCACAGATGCCCAAGCAACCACCCACCAACATTTCCCTAACCAAACTGGTCATCTCCTAAAAATATAGTTGAGAATTCAGCTGTCTAGTTTTTGTGATGGAAGTTGTTGTTAGACCAAAAACCTTCAGGACAAAACATTAGCCTTCGACTCAAACACAAGACTGCTGTTACAGAAAAAAGCACATGATGCTATTGCACATAACCTAGTGAGTTATTTTTCTGACTGGACAAGCAGCTAATGCTCTTGAAAAAATATTCTACTGCCTCTTATGTGAGGCAAAGATTTTTTGGAAGAACCATTATAATTCACCTACCCTTTTTGCATTATTTCCTGGGCGAGATGGTGTTTGTGTACCTGACTTCACCTGGAATTAAACACAGCATAGCATGTGGTCCCCTCACCAAACAAAATTCCCACGATGGGCAGACCCAAGGAAAGGAGGTGGAATCACATTTTGTTCTCCTGGTCTGTTTTTCATGTGGATTGGCTATACAGAAAGCGTTAATCTAAATTATGTCTTTAGGATGTTTAGGTAAGAATCATCCATATCAAACACACTATTAAACTGCACTCAGATCATGCAGGTGTATGACTGCCAGAACTTTTCTCTTGGTATACCCTTCCCAGCCAGTCACTGACCTGAGATAACGGTTTCTTCTGTCCGCAGTTTATGCCTCCAATGAAAATCATATTGGGCATTACAGGCATGGGATAGTCAAAGACAAAGTCAAGTCTCTTCAGCCAAATGGATCCATGACTTAAAAGCTGCGTAATTGTCATCGGCTTTTGGAGAAAGTCTGAGGCCAGGTTTTCAAACGGTGAAAAGACCATACTGCAGGTGAAAGACTCTGAAATGCTAATCAGGAAGTTCTTCACTCTCTGAGGGAACGTCATATGATCTGTATTGAGTGAGAACATTCGTGGGACATAGGACGGTGGGTCCGGACTCTGAGCAGCATGAATGTCTATAGCGCATGGAACGCCCCGCAAGAAGAAAACAGTAGGGATAGAAAAGTGCAAAGCAATTATCTGTCCACAGGGTGTCAGAGGATCTGTAAAGATGGCATCAAATTTACTTTCTTCGATGTATTTCATCATATCTTTGTTGTACAGTAAGGAACGGCAGGAAACTTGAAACATAGCAGAGCTCTTTCGGAAATTATCCCAAGTATTCAAAAATCTAACCAGGAAAGGCTCTTTGCTAAAACAGTTTGCACTAAATGAGCGAATAAGTTCTTCCATCGCTCCCTTTTTGAAAGGTACAGGGTACGTTTTCAATTCATACATCCCCGAGGAATCTATCAGTATTTTGCTGTCTGGTGCGATAACAACTATTTCATGCCCTCTCTTGCTCAGCTCAGCCAGCACTTCCTTCATACTGAGCCAGTGGCTGCCCTCCATTGGGATCACCAGCAGTTTTCCAGCAGCAGCAGGACTCAGGCAGCACAAGAAGGGAAGCAGCACTGCCACCAGCATGTTGTGAGCTGGACAGACAGGAACTCATGCACGACAGGCCAGGGGTGGTTCGCAAGCTTTTGTAGCTACGCTCCACCTACGCAAACACACCACTTGGCAATGCTTTCTAGTGATACCTCTGCCCTTTTGACTTGCCTCACATTTCAGGTGTTCAAAAGTTTGCACGCAATGGAGTCACAGTAGGTGATTAATAATTATAAAAGGTTGAGACAAGGTTTGTACTTCAAAAGCAGGTTTACATGAGCACGAGAAAGGTGTGTCTCCTATCATAGACTTTGCTCACCCGAGCTGAGACTACAGTTCAATGCCTCAGCCTTCTCTTCTTCTTCCCATAATAGGACCATAGCCTCATGACACTTCTTACCGCCAGCAACCCTGAAACTTTTGCTGACATTTGCTGACAACACGCTCTAAGGCGTACGGGAATCCATGAAAGAAACGCATACACAGAGTGGATGGACAGAAACACTGCTGACCCCACATGGTAGTACTGGGTATATAAAAAGCACACTAAAATTACTGCCATCTCGTGCTGGAGTTCTCTGTGCCACTGAAGGCTGACAGTTGTCACAGAGTGTACAAGTATTTGGTACAGTATTTGGTATATTTATACGTATTTTCTTCTCTAATTAAGCTAAAGCAAGTTGTACAGTGAAACATAACTTATAGTAAAGATAAATATGAGAAATCAATATTGAAGTACCTGGGTTTTGGGTTTTGCTTTTTTTTTTTTTTTAATAACCAAACCCAGTTGGTACAACTGAGAAAAATGAATTATTTTTTTCATTGATGCAAATGTGCATTTTTTTGAAGAGATGTAGCCGAAAAAATCTTTCCCCATCTCTACATATAATTTCCATCTACCCTCTTATCCTATGGGGTATAAAACTAAATTGCAAAACAGCAGTTCACCGTTGTACCTCAGATAACCTAAACCAACAACACATTTCTAATTCATGAACTCATGAGTTCATGGCCAATATCAGTTCAGTTCATGACTGAAACAGTTCATCAACTCCATGGGTCTGGATTCTTCTTGGTTATAAATTGCTGCGTTTTTAAACGTTGGTGATAACCTCTCACCACAGAAGTTTATAAGTAGGTGACTGGTGCCTTTGGGATACAATTTGCTCCTCCAGGGCATTCAGGGCTGTACATCACTGGTGGAGCTTTCTTTCACATGCAATTTCTGTATGCTTATTTTCAAGCCTGGTGGGAAAGCCTTGACTTTATTCAGAACTTGCCCTCCAAAAAAAGCAGCCAGCTCCATCACCCACACCGTCCTCATATTGGTAGTTTACAACACATTATTAACTTAATGGGAGTTTTCAAACAGCTCAGGAGAAGGTGATGCACAGAAACAGATCTGTTGCTCTTAACCTCTAAAAAGGCTGTCAAATGAACACTAGAAGATGCAGATGAAGAGAGAGAGTCATGGATGTCTGTGGGGCACTTACAGACATCTGCTTGAGTCTTTAATATCTGATCAGCAATCTTTCCTGCTCCTGACTCCACACCCTTCTGAAAGACCCCTTGCGAGAAACTGCTGCTCCTTTTCCTTCATTTGAACAGATATAACCAGTCAGAGAGAACCAAGTGTCACTAGAGACTGTCCTGGTAAGAGGATTGGCTCTGCCACTTCCAACACAAGCACTAAACATACCTACTTGGACAAAAGCAGAGGATATTAGGGCTTTCTTCTACACTACTCTGTTTTGGGGGTACTCACAATTTGCAATACTTGAATATTCCTTTCCCGCTTCGATCTGCTATAGAATATGCTGTACTTGATTCAGAGTCCTGGTTGGTACCCAAAAAACTGAATAGGAATTAACAGAAGACATCCACACCCAGAAAAGCTTAAAACCTAATTAAATAGCCTATGAAAAAGGGGAAGATACATTTTAAACAAGCTTTCTTTGGGGGGTTAAATATCGACACCTTGACATAACAGGGAAGATGTAAATGAATCAATCTGGCAGATGGACATGACAGAAAAAGAACTGATGAATACCTAAAATCTCAAGTCCTATAACCTTCAATGTCCATGAAAGGAGAATGGGTATAGAGAAGTATGGACGGACAATTCACGAGACAGATGGAAATGGAGGACACCATAAGGCAGACAGAGAGTAGACTGTCCTTATGGATGTTCTTCAGTGTCTTTCAAAGAAATACAGCCAAGTCCTCTGAGCCTGGCTTTGGTCATAGGGACAGCTCTTGTGGAGATGGACACGGCATAAGAAACTTAGATGAAATGGAAGCTACCAAGTCTGACTCCTGTTGGGAGAAAAGTTTGCAACTCACCAAAATTCAGGTGAGCTTCAGTTCAACAAAACAGCTTATCATTTGCATAAAAGTTACATTTCACTTAAATTTTCATATCTGATAAGACTTTAGGTTTGCCAGGATATGATTTAATCTGAATGCTGGATACTAGGAAATAACATTTCTGCATCGTGCAGGATTTCTCATTAGCTTTCTATCTATGCCAAGGTGTTGTCAGTTAGGTTTTGATGTAATGATGTTTAAACATTTATGTTCTTGTCTTTTCAATAAAAACAAAATAAAACTTTATACCTGAGACAGTTTTTTCTTCTGATCACAGTTTATCCCTCCAACAAAAACCATGTTTGGCATCACTGGTCTCGGGAACTCAAACACAAAATCATATCTCATTAGCCAAACAGATCCATGGCTTAGAAGATCTGTAGTTGTCACTTTCTTTTGAATAATCTCATATGCAAGTTCTTCAAATTGAGTGAATATAGGCTTACAGTAAATAAACTCCAGCATACGGACCAGCACGTTCTTCACACGTTGAGAAAATGTCATGATATCTGAATTATTTAGGAAAAGTCTGGGGACATAGGAAGGAGGGTTTGGACACTGGGTAGCTTCAGAATCCATACCGCAAGGAAACCCCCGCAAGAAGTAGACAGAAGGAACTGAAAGATACTCAGCAATTATCGCTCCGCACATCAGAATTGGATCCGTGAAAACCACATCAAATTTGCTCGCTCTCAAATAGTTCATCATGTCTTCGTTGTGCAGAAGGCTCTTACAGTTGGTGAAAAAGAACCTGGAAATTTCTAACATGCTTTGATACATTGTAATAATAATACTCAAAACAGATTGTTCAATAAAATGAGCATTAACAAATGACTTGAGGGCAACAGCTAAATGTTCATCTGAGTAAGGTACTGGATATACTTTCACTGTATAATTCTGAGGCTCCTTTGGCTTCATATACAAACTTGTTGATGGTACAACTACAACAACTTCATGTCCATTTTGCTGGAGTTTCCCCACTACTGGGCGCATGCTGAGCCAGTGACTTCCATCCTGAGGTATCACCAGGATCTTTCCACATTCAGCAAAGATTAAAGATGATATCAGAAGAAGAAATATCCCAGTACGTTGGTAAAAACAGTGAAACGGAAGAGCCATTTCGGTGGAAGTAAACCGAAAAAAACTCTGCTCTGGAGGCATCCAACACAGTACTTTATATGAAGGTCCACGTAAGCTTTAACTTTTCTGCAGGGAACTTATTGACTGCAGACATAAATATTTAACTTCCCAATATTGTTGTGGTTATCCTTTAATATTGCAATTACCTATATAACAGGGAAGGGGAGCAAACTGTTCTTGAAAAAAGATGTCCCCCTTTGTACTTTTTGTTAATTTTTAAGCTTGGAATTATGTCAGCACATTCCTTCTTTCATGAAACTAAGACCAGGGATGTCATCTTGTAATAATAATTGTGGTTAATACGATTGGCTTGGTAAGTACCCAGTGAGAAAATAAGCCTGGTTTTGCTTTCAAAAGGCAACCTTTAAAATACACCCAGCAGAATGAATGGAAATTGCAACATCATTTCGTTTATGGACTAGCCTAACTGAGAACACCTACTCTGTATTTAGAAGGCTGACGTTAAATTCCCATCTCCTGGAAGCAGTCAAACCTGCATGTCTGATGAATAGATCACAGCTACCAGGATGTACCATGCAATCCCAAATCTGAGGAGAACAATAATCCTGTTTGGCTTTTCTCTCCATGGTACTAGAAAAAAAAATAATTAACTAAATGATGGGTTCAGGGCAAGTGAAGGGACAGGAGGCTGGCGTAGACCTTTTAGGACACAAAGAAGGAGCCTTGGTCTTTGGTCACTGTCCTGAAAACTGTTTTTATATATTGTGAGCAAGACAAAATTTAGGAGGACATATGATATCTTTTACTAATCCCACTGATACACACAGAGAAAACCCCAACAAGCAAACTAGGTTTCTGAGCTCTCCTCTCACAGCTACAGCTGGTAATGCAAGCAACCACATATAGGTGTCTCCTCTTCAGCTGTGAGCCCTAACAGACCTGCAAACTCACCTTTCATGTTCCATGTTCACTTCTGAGCAGCAGCTCAACTTTGATGAGAAGAGAGATCCTCTCTTGATTAAATTAGCCAGGAACTTGGTAGTTGGACCAGTGGGTTTGAATCCACTCACAGGGAGGCACAAGCTGTCCCTAGGGTTCATGTTTCCTGAGGGAAGAACTGATTGACGGGCTGTTATACAAAAACTAGGTGGTAATACCCCAGCTTGGGTTTCCAAAGAAAGCTCTACTAGGGTGGTGTGACCCTTTGTTTGTTGGCATTTGCTGCTATCTCGGGGCTTTGCTGAAGGAATGTTTGTCTTTATGCAAGCAAAAGCAATGCCAGACCAAAGTCTTTTGGGTGGTGCTAAGGAAGAGGTCCTAGTGAAAAGTGCTGATGCAAACCCACCAGCAGTGAAAAGTTTCTCCTGTTCCTTCCTTTTATAAGTGGTGGTGGGATTCCCAGCATCTTCAGCATGGAGAAACAGGCCCTTTCAGTCTTATGCAATGGGGTTTGTCTCAGTAGGCACCCAAAAGGTGCTAGTACTGCTCTGTGTATTTCCACGCTGCCATGCTGACATTGAGGAACTACCTTTAGACATGGAGAACTGATTTCTAGAGAGGGCCAAAATATGAGAGAGTGAGAGGTGGGAGACAGTTTTGTAAGGCACAGACTGAAAGCATGAGACTGAACAGATTTATAAATAATTCTGATTAAATGCTGGAAATTTGGAGATAAAAGAGTTTATTGCAATTGCTGTGACAGGAACTGACCAAATCCGTTTGGAACTTGCTACTTGGTGTTTCTTACTCTGCACTTAGCAGCAAAATTAGCTGGCTGAAAACAGCCAATACAAAGTTCCAATGACTATAAGAGAACAAGTCTCTTGCTAGTATGGCTACACTTTCTTATGGACTCAGCAGGCTCCCTACTTTTTGTACCAGGCCATCAAAGCAAAAACTGTGGAAAAGGTGAGGCAGCAACAGGAAGGACAGGATTTAAAAAAAGATAAATCAGAGGTAAACAGAGAACAGACAAATAGACAAAGAAGGAATGAAGTTCTTAGGTTAGCACAGAATCAGCTGAGGTCAGATCTAAGCTGGATAATTATTATTCAGAAAATTAACAGACTGGCTTATTTTTCAAAATAACATGGTAGGTTTACATGTGTTTGTTGTTCATTATGCAGTAGCAAAGGGGGCCTGGACCCCTTTCATGTTTGAAGGGTGTGGTGCTTAGTACTGACTCCTGCTCTATGTGCAAAGGAGCACCACAGTAGTTTGATGACCAGAGGTCTCAAAGAGTGAGAGCCGTGTGCCAGCTCGGAGGAAAGGCTTCCCCACTGGATACTGAGGAACATAAAATTTATGTTAAACAAGGCTGAAGTTTGGGTGACCCAAGACTGCGGATTTGTTTTCCACTCAGAAGTATCTTTTGTTGTAAGGCTTGTGTGGGTTACTCCAGGGTGTCTCTGAGCTGGCAACGAGCATTGCAGCGATGGAGTAGCGCTGCACTGACATATAAGCAGCTCTGAGGAGTTGAGACTGCTCAGACCCTAAGCCATAACCATGTCGAAGGATTTGGGTGCAGGTGTGCTTACGCCTCACCCTATGATTGCTTCAGCTGGAAAAGGTACTAAAACTCTCTCAAATTGCTTATCTCTGAGTTGGACTGGTTGTGATGTGTAGAAGTCTTCTAACCTGGAGCAGTAAACAGTGAGTGGCACTAAGGGAAGAGGATAGCAAATGGATACCTCAGCAGCTACTTGTTATATGAATAGCACTAAAACTAGAACTAAAATGTTTGTTGAGGCAGCCTGAAAATATTGGGATTATCTACTGGATTTGTTTTCCTGTTGCTCACCCCCTTATCCTCTGGGTCTTGCAAGCAGGAAAAAGTTGTTCAAATGCAAGGGTGTGTGGATGATATAATCTGATTTGCCAGCTTTCTGGATGATGGATCAGGCTTATATATTTTGTCAGCAGGAATCCTTGTGTAATTGAACTCGGTCTTTTTTTGATGCTAAACAGTGTTAGGCAAAAGCACTACAGTAAAGTGCAGATTGGTAGCTGCTAACATGAACTTTCCTGATTCCCCCCTTACATTTTACATAGCTATGGAGATATACTGGCATTCACTTACACAGGATGAGGTAGTATCTAGTTTGGCTAGCGTGACTTCAGAAGAAAAACAACCTATAAAAGTGATTATATGTTGACTGCAAGTTGGAAAGTAACCTTACTCTAAGTCTTTGTGGTAGCAAGAAGCAGCAGGCAGCTAAGCAAATCACAGAACACATACAATTTCTAGAGCAGCTCCTTCCTAAACAGTGAATAGAAATAATATGAAAATGATAATTTGTGATCCTGAAATTAATGACTGTATCCTAACAGACAGACAGGTGACATTTAAGGTTGCCCAGGTAACTGTAATTGGAACATTTCCTAACTTTTGTAGGGCAGTGTGTTTGATATTTCTAAATTTAATACTCTTGTAGCTTTCTAGATTTTTGTGCATAGACCTCTGTCAAATACTGTACCTTTAGACTCACATTAGAGATGGTGTTTTAATTTAACCAGAAGACAAACTTCCCACAGAAAGGGAAACTAAGGCAGTAGTTCCAAAACCGAAAGAACGGTGTTTTACAGCTTTCTTCAATATCTCTTCTTCAAAATATGGGAGGCAGAGGGATGTGGACAAGAGCAAACTGAAGAGGACAGTGAGATAAACTGTTTGGTTAGAGCAGCCATTTCAGGTTGAAACGTACTGTGCACTGAAGACATACAATGCATGACAGTTAAACTTCCTTTTTCAAAATTAGCACTGCTTTTACTTGCCTGATGTTGTGTATTTTGCCATTGCAATACAAGGCAGATGAACAGTATTGTCAGCTTTAAAGGCACTCAGCATCTTTTACAAAAGCATAATAGACAGATGCTGACGTCATATCAGGCTGCTTTTAACTGCCACTAGGTTCATCAACACCTTGAATATTGCACATAAAAAAGCAACCCTAGTATTTAGTTCATGAACAGAGTGATGACTACTGCTCCAGTGCTGAAAATGAAGAGCTCCCCTATAGTTGTACTAATCTTAGCTAACCATGTTAACAAGTTAACACTACCGACAGGCATGACGGGATCCTTCTGAGGTGACACGAAGTGACATTTGGGTTGAGCAGTGTTTGAAAGTGTGTCTCTGTGTACCAGGTATGTGTGCACACTTTGGTACTGCTTACTGTATTCTTTGGCTTCTTGCCAAAGTCTTTGAAGTCCACTTTAATTGCATATTTCAGAGGACCAGTTAGAAATGTCTCCTTATCAGAGCTTCCCAGATGCTACTGGCTCTGGCAGGAGGGTTTCACAACAGGACCTGTTTTCTTAATCCTTGTGCTGGAGGGACAAACCACAGCATCTTTATTCAGTTACACTTAACTACCTACTTAAACTACCCTACTTAACTTAAATTTTAATGTTTTAAGTTAACCAGTTGTTTAAAGTAATGGGTGTTTTAGGTTAAAAAAACAGGAACAACTTTGGAAGGTTGCTATAGCTTACATCTCTGAACTTTGCTTTGATCAAATCACATGAACTTTGGTTTTTACGAGCTGCCCAAAAAAGCAACTTTGCATTAACTTTGGCTAAAGATGAGACATTCATTAAAGTGTCTCAGGACTCACAGTTCATTTGCGATGGCTCCCTAATGAGGGACCACTTACGGTGCCAGCCTTCAGGTCCTTCTGGAGCCATTAGAAGATGAGTTGGCACATGACCTCTGCTCAGTCAAGATATTGGGTCTGATTTCCTTTGAGCTTTGTATTAAACCCCCAGACACATTGGGACTTGGCAACTGGATTTATATGTCTGTTAATTAATATGTAGTTGCTACTGAGACAGATGCCTGTGCAAAGTGGGACAAGAGGAAACAGAGGCTGAGGCAGCCAGTGTGGTTCTCTTAGTCTGAATAAGTACAGTTTGTGTTCCCCCAGGCCCAGTCCTGTAGTCACATGTTCTCCCTCTCCCTCTGAGACTGCAGGCTGTGGACAATGCTTATGGCTCAGGAGGGGCACAGAACTTGGGATTTAATTCCCATCTCTGTGCTAGATGAAACACACATGCCCAGTTCTGCAAAAGCATGAGCTCCTCAGCACCCTGACACCTTCAGCTCCAGAGCAGGTACTCCACAGGACCATATGTGATACTGCAGGAAGGAGCCCTCTTCTGGAACGAGGCCTGATTTTTCTGCCTGTGGAAAACTATGGAAAGTAGTGTAACAGAAAGGTCTCTTAGAAAGCTCCTCATCTGAGAAAAGAAACCTCATTTTGAATCTCTTGTTGTCTCTCCCTTTCCTAGTCATCCTAACTTTTTGTTTTCTTGTCTGTTGAGCAATGGGCTACTGGGTTTCGGAGAAGTATCTATTCTTATCATATGATTATATTCCTGAACAGTAATGATCAACCCAAGGCTTACCACTGTGTATGGATTAGTAGATTTTTTTTTTCTCGCATATGACTCACTTCACATTTGTTTACACTCTACTTACTGTATTATTGCCTTGTTGCTGGGGACTGTTCAAAGCAAAACAGATGAAATTCCTCTGCTGTCTGTAGAAAATGTAGCTAGAAAAGCTAGACTGAATACAGGAGGAATACAAGAGGTTCTTCAAGATTTGGAAAGTATGATTTCCACCAAGTGACAAACGTCAATGTGAAGACACGAGACATCAGGTATAAAATAAGGACACCCTTATTTTAAAAATTTCCTCTGTAGCAAGTTACAAACTGTTTGTAGCTCTGAGACCTTCAAGATGCAAAAGTAAAGACTTGTCACGCAACCAGCAAGGATTGCCTCTTAAATCTCTAACTACAAAGTGCCACTCTCTTAAGCCTAATATGAGAGAATGCCTTATTTATGAAATTATTCTAAGATTCTAATTTATAATATTATTCTTTATTCGCCTTTTTCTTTATTGAGTTTAGTAGACTATGCATAAACCCATCAAAGAGTATAAAAAAAACCTGAAAGAATAAAGAAAAAACCTTCAGCTCAAAGATACTGTATTGCAATTGTGCAGTGATATTGTGTGACCACAAGTCAGAAGTGAGGGAATAATTTCAAAGGAAAGATGTTTGTGTCCTGCATTGTGCCTGGAAAGACATGTCTAGCACTATTAATTGTTTTGGAGGCTATGTGGTAACTATCAAAATAGATTTTAATTTCTAGATTAGCTTCAAAAACCCTGCAGAATAATTCTGGTAAAAGCAAATGTGAAGAAATAGATACAAAAACTTATCTGAGTTTTGCATACAAGTGTCTTTCACCAAATACACTATTTTAGATTAATTCTTCCCATTTCAACATAACATTTATGTTTTACCATAACCTACAAAGAGAAATAACTTAACATAGACAGGCAGTTTGGAAACGTATGTCATGAAAACACAACCAAAGCAAATTAACTGACTTTGTTGAGGCTAGAGTTAAAAACAAAAGATGACACTCAGAGCATGGTCTTTGGGTTTTTGGTTAGGTGAAAAAAATATACGTCAGACTCCATGAAAACTAAATCAAAACTGCAGCTGATTGGTGAATAATATACATTCACTGAGGACTTCAAATAAGTCATCTGCCTCCATCAAGGTAATTTGATTTCAGCCTGTGGAAAACAACTGCCAAAACCTGGTTGTATTAAATCATTACCAGAAATAAAAAATATCAATAGCACTAAACTTCCAGAAATGATGTAATCACATTTCATTGGAAATTGTATAATTTGGAGGAAAAAGAACATACCTTAGACAGTGGTTTCTTCTGAGCACAGTTTATACCTCCAATAAAGACCATATTGGGCATCACTGGTCTGACGTACTCAAACACAAAGTCAAATCTCAGAAGCCAAATGGAAGCAGAGTTCAGGAGGTCTAGCAGGGATACATCTCTCTGAAGAACTTCAGAGGAAAATTTTATAGCATCTTCATAGAAACCATTACAGTACCCAAGCTCCAGGAGGGCAACCAGTGCATTTTCCACTCTCTGGAAAAAAGTCATGTGGTCTGAGTTGAAGGTGAATAGTCTCGGGGTATAGGACAGAGGGCTTGGGCACTGCGGTGCTTCATAGTGTAAGTTGCAAGGAAATCCTCTCATGAAAAACACAAAGGGAAGAGAAAAATAATTAGCAAGTGTTGCTCCACACATAAAAATGGGGTCTGTTAGGACAGCATCGAAGCTGCTTTGATTCAAGTACTGCAGGGTTTCCTTGCTGCTGAAAAGGTTCTTGCACTGAACAAAGAACGTACGGAAAACGTGCACTGATGTGTTGTACAGCGCTAGAGTCTTCAGTGGGAAAGGCAGGTCCTTCAGGTGAGTGGCAACGTACTCATAAAAGGCATTATCCAGCTCTTCTAATGTGTAAGACACTGGGTATGTTTTCACTGTGTACGCCTGTGTTGTCTTCATCCGCCAGCTTACTTCTGGTACAACCACCACCACTTCATGTCCTCTCTCAGTGAGCTTTTCAACCACTTGCCGCATGCTAAGCCAGTGGCTTCCATCCATGGGCACCACCAGGAGTTTCCCTCCATCTGAGAGGCCAGGAAGGAGGAGGATGAAAATCCAAGCACAGCAAAGCTGCAAAGTCATTTTCCTGTGGTCAAAATATGGACTGTGAAAGAGTTTTCTCCTTCAGTAGCTTGAAGATGCTTTTGAAGGAAGCCGATGGGTTTATCTGTTCAGTTGTGCTGCTTTGTCATAATCTTCTAGTTAATGATTCACCGCTTTGAGTTGAGGGTTGTTTGGTTTTGTTTTTTTTTTTCTTTACTTGTAAAGCCAAATGTGGTGACCCTTTCTTGTGCTGAGTCATTGGAGTTCCTCAGTGTTCAATGGAGAACGAGCTCCTCAGAATGCTAGTCAGACTTCATAGGACTCTCTTGATCGTTGATGTGTCCTGTGTTACCCCTTGGCCAGGGCCAGGGAAGGCAAGTCTGGTGCAAACAACTCCAGTACCACAGTAACAAATGAAAACAGCCTCAAAAAATTTCATTGTGGTTGGAGACATGGATGTTTAGATAATTTCTCTGAGGACAGAACAGGAGACGCTCAGGATAAGGGGAAAGGGCAGATGAATCAACTCTTCTGAGCTATCAGGAATCTCCACAGTCTACAATGACACCAATAAGAGACACTGAGAGAGGCTGACCTGGCAGCTGAGGCAGAGATCTGTGAAGCTGAAGCCCAAGTTCTTGCTTCAGAGCAGTAATGCAGTTGTTTCACAGCCTACAAGATGGCCCTCAGGCAGTTGAATACTCACCACTTGCCTATACAACAAGTAGAGGCCAGACAGAAGACACGTACTAAATGTGTTTTAAGGACTACTACTCCCTGCACAGCTTGAACTTTTCAGTAGAGACTTGGGTGTGAACCCAGGTATTGAAACTGACTTAGCTAATGAGCAGCTTCAGCGCATGAGTTTGCAAGAGCCATCAGCTTCACAACATTCCTTTTCACATTATCAATGCTGAAAAAGATTAGATGCCTAAATAGCACTGTGACATGGAAAAATAATGAAACACAGGATATTTAGAGCCACGCAGACTCTGTCCCTCAGGCACACAACTTCTTTTCTCTCCCTTCCATACCGTGGTCACTGCAATGAAATTAATTACGTATAGTTTTCTGCATCTTTTTCGATCAGCCTTTTTATTTCTTTTTCCCACTTCACCAATGTCTGTAACTTCTTCCTTGTGTAGGGAAACTACTGAGTAATGGCAAAACGCAGTTTTCTTTCAGGAACTTGATAACTTTTCAGAAAACAAAGTATTTGAGCTTCAGAGTAGTGGGAGAAGCTCTGAGGTAAAACTGAAAAAAATAGTCTCACAATCTTTTATGTCATTATAAACTGTAAGGTAAAAAAAAAGAGTAATAACTAAAACATTATTTCCAGCTTTATATAAACTGCAATTTAAAATTATCTTGGAAAAATGACTGGTTTAGTAAACAGCATTCTGTCATGAAAAGTTTTTTTTTTTATTTTTTTTAAGGGTTTTTTTGGTGGTGGTGGTGGTGAGGGGTGTTTTCTTGGCACTCCCCGATTTGCTGAAGAGGGGTAAGCAGACAGCTGTTACTGAAATGTCCTGCCCTCCCCTCCCTTCTGCAGCACAACAAATTTGCCATCCAAACCTTGCAGCACCCTTAATGTGGAGTGGATGCAAAAGCAAGCGCAGGACAGATTAAGTTAATTAGTACCTTAGAGGCATTTCTGAGTGTTGGAAAGTTTGCCAGTGACTCCCCCAGTTGGCTTGGTTATCTGGCAGGGGTTTCTTGATGGGTTAAACTTTGCTGGGTTCAAGGGAGTGCGAGATAAGAGTTGCTTACCTTTCACATGTGGTCACCACATGGAGGGCAGTGGGAATTTCAAATTTGGGCAAGAAGCTGCATAGCTGAGGGATGCCGGGGGAGGAATGGACAACCCCAGAGGACGAGGGGCTGTGCTGGACAGCTGCAGCAGGAAGAAGTGACGTTGCGTCAGCATGACTGCTGCCTGTGGCCCTGTCAGCACGATTTGTGCGATCACAGCGGACCACAGTGAGAGTCAACACTGGCAGCAAGTGAGGTGCCAGCTAGGCCACTCTAGGCTTGGTGGCAGCATTAGGAAGGCATCTGTGAAGACCACCTTGTTTCAAAGAGGGAGCTGGTCTTCTCTGATTACTGGCCAGGCTCATCTGTATTTGAAATCCCAATGCCTGTACAAGCCCTGGCCTGCACCTGGTGGGGCCACACAACCTCGGGAAGTGAACTGGACCAGAAGGGGCAGGAGGAGAAGCAGTCCCAGCCTCTGTGGGGGTTCCTCCTTGCAGCAGAAGCCCTTGCGCTACAAGGCTGGTACACTGAGCTTCATTCCCTAGCTGTGTTTTTCAGAAGGCTTCAGCAGGGCCTGCCCATGATGGTGGCCTGAGAAGTCTGAGCCTCCTCCAGACCCTCAGGCTGGCGAGGCAGCGCAGGCCCCGGCGTCTCCATGGCAACCCCCGTCCCCTCACCCCTGCGGCGGGGAGGTGTCACCAGAAGGCTGACTCCCACCATGCCCTGCGGCCGGCAGGGAACTACAGCGCCCAGAAGGCTTTGCGGGGAGGCCTGCCCTCCCAGCAGGCACTGCGGCCCCCCGCGCCAGTACGGTGGCGCTCCGGCGCCGCACTACGACTCCCAGCAGGCTGTGCGCGACTGCCCGGCCGCCCGCCCCGCAGCCGCGTTGCCGGCCGGCCTTCGGTTCGCATCGGCGCCCGCGCCCCGCGGTTCCTTCCCGCCCCTTGCAGGAGGCGTCCCTTGCTCTGTGGAGCGGTGGAGCGAGGGGGCGCCGCTGTTCTGTCTCCGGGGCTGGCTCAGGTGCGTGAAGTGCCGGAGCCGCGGCGGCCTTTGGGTCCCAGCGTGCTCTGCGCGCCGCCACAACAAACATGGCGGCGTCCGCGGGGCCGTGGCGGTAGGCGCCGGTCCGGCTCCAGGTGCTGGGTCTGAGCGGTGAGTCGGGCTAGGCGGCGGCGGGAGCCCGTGCCCCGCCAGCCCTGGCGCTGCGGGCTGGCCGCAGTGCGGGCGGCAGGCCTAGGGTACCGCTCCTCGTCCTCTTACCGTTGAGACCGCGGGTGAAGGCTGGGCCCAGCTCCGTGGGGTCTCCGGGGCTGGAGCACATGGGAGGTGGAGAGAGGCAGGAGGAGCCGGGTGAGTTCAGCCTGAAGAAGGGGAGGCGAGCGTACTGCTGTTGGGAGGGCATAGGTGCAGCCTGATTTTGTAAGGGGTGCACTGCGATAGGATGAGAGGTGCCAAACCCAAGTTACAACATGGCAGGTTCTTGTCAGAGATGAGGAATATGAGGCAGGGACTTTGACGAGGTTTGGGATCTCCTTTCATGGAGGCATTCCAGCTTTGATCGGGCAAGGCCCTAATAAGCAATGTGATCTAAGTTGGCCCTGCTTTGTGAGGGCATTGCACCAGAGACATCATCCAGTGATTCGTTCTAATCTATATTACTGTGTGATTTTTTAAGGGAAGAAAGTTTCTAGCAGCAGTGCTTTGAGGATCCAGAAATAAGGAGCGAGGGAGGATTTGGCACTGTCCTGCTGAAGTGCTTCTCTGGAGTGGTGGTACAGCAGACTGTCAGTAAAATGATAGCTGTCTCCTAGATACGTGCTTTTTTATGGTGAACAAACCTATTAGGAGCTAGCTGTTGTGTGTTTGGATGCAGAAAATAGGAAGACTCATAATCTTTGGTTGGTTAAATGCTAAAGTGCAGTAGGCCTGACTGAAAAATAAACAAAGGTTGAGAGGCAGTTTGGAAAGAGTGCTAAACCTGGCAATTACATCTTTAAGCATAGGAGGTGGGACGTTTATAGGTTTTGGGGGGGGTTGTAGGTGATCAAGGTATAAGAGCTGCATTCAGAGGAGAAGAACATAATGCAAAGAGATAAAATTTTTTTTCTGTCTGTTCATTAAGAAGGATTTTCAGCCACATAATTTTATTTTGTGAGGATTTATAAGGGGATATCTATCTATGAAGTGCTGAAGAAGCACTGTAGAACAAGCACAGTGAACGTTGCCATGCTGCATCACAGTCAGCTGCTCTGAGCATAGCCTTTTGCCTAAAAACTGCTCTACCATGGGAAGGACTAAAATGAGCTTAATGTAATGCTCTTTTTAAAAAAGAGTTTTAGGAGATGCCTGAAGAACTACTGGTTGGTTGAATGGGGAGCTATCAACTACATTTGGATTTTCAAAAGGCGTTCAACAAGCAAAGACTCTTAAAGAAATTAAGCTGACACAGGAGAAGAAAGTCGTTGCTTCGTTTAATAATTAGCTAAAAGAGGGGAAACAGAGGATCAGCTGTTCACAGAGGGGAGTGAGGGGGTTTTTTTTTTGTATCTTTGCGAGGACATATCATATCAGCATGTCATAAACTGTCAGAAAAAAACCAGTGAATGCTGAGATGACTATCTTGTGAAATAAACTGATACATTGCAGTAAAGACAAGTGCCATCAGCGAAGCTTTAAAGTCTTTATGCTCATGGATGGCTGAATGACACAGTAGCAGATAGTACTAACTGTAGGTGAGTGCAAAGAGATGCAGCATGGGGCAGAGACAATCACAACTTCACTGTTATGTATATATACGCATATTTATTTAAAGTGTGTAATATATGGGATCAAAGTGAACATACAGGAGCAAGACCTTGGGGTAATAATAGACATTTCTTAAAAAAAACCAGTCTAGTGCTCAGTAGTTGTACAAAAAGAGAACAAACCAGAGCATTATTATTTATAAATATAAAAATTATATATAAAATACAAATTATTTATAATATATAAAAATAACATTTATATTATATATAGATAGATAGCTGTGGTTTGCACACGTCTTGAACATTGTAGGCAGATGTGGTCCTCTCAGAAACATGTAAAGGAGAAGTTTAAGGTGTTTATAAAAGGTGGATAAGGGTAATTGAAAGTAGGGCAGCAAGTTCAGTTGTAGGAATGAATACGTCTTTGTGGAAGCTTTTGTCTGGAAGAGATGTCTAAGTGAAATATGATAAAGATCTGCAAAATTGCATGCGGAATGAAGGTAAATAGGGGAGTGATTATTCCCTGCTTCAGTATAACTCATTGATTACTCGCTGCTAATGCAAGAGATACAGCATACCAAATGAAATTATGGGATGACAACTACAAAACAAAAGGGAGCTGGCTTTGGGAGTCCTGGTACATGCTAAGAGGTCGCAAGGCTTCCAAAAAGGACTGAAAAAATTTCCATAAGAAGACTTAGTTGCCACTGAGTTTCTGGCTCAAACATCTGGAAGCAGAGATAATATTTTCATAAAATATCACTGTATTTTTGACTATTTATTACAATTCTCCCATCTGAAGTGGCTAATAATAGAGACAGGTTACTTCTGCATGTGAATTTGTTGAGAGACAGTGCAGGGATTTTAATGAGTTTGAGAGGCCTTACATACCTTTCCTGCAGGAAACCGGGCAACTTGAGCACTAGTTAATTGTAGGTGTTCAGAAGGACCTATTAATTTTGCTATGCATGTTTTTGCTTATGCAAATTTCAAATGTCATGTATCTGACTCTAGTTAAAATTCTCTTCATATCTGTGCTTTTAATTAATCTCTTTTTTGTTATATTAGTGTACACTTTTGTATGGATCGGACATTCATTTTTAGAATGAACAGAATGAGATGAAAAAAGTTATAAACAAATTCTTCAGTCAGGGCTGAAAGGTTTATCTTGGAGGATTAGAGGTGGATAGATTCAACTGCATTTTTTATAGTAAATAGATTATTTTTTTTTTAAGGACTGTTTTGCCTTCACAATGTTTGGGGACTTATTTGAAGAGGATTTTTCCTTTATTTCAAACAATCATTGTGGAAAAGGGAAGAAATCAAAGCCCAGAGATTCTGAGCCTCCAGCTCCCAGGGATTCCACCAACCTAAGTGGTATCAAAAATCAGGGTGGGACCTGCTACCTTAATTCCCTTCTGCAGACTCTGCTTTTCACACCCGAATTTAGAGGTAATGTGTTCAAAATCTTCTTAAAGTAATTTTGGAATTGATATTTTAGAGTGACGTGCATTTCTAGTTATTTATTAAAGAAACACCACAAACAGATTGTTTTCAGCAACAATTTATTTCAGTTAACTTCAAATGAGTTATTACAGAATACTCAGAGCTATTGTTCTGTAGAATTAGTATTGTCACTTATGCACAAATTGTGTGGTAAACATTACATTTTCTTCCAGGTAGACAGTCTACAGCATGTGTAAATAAGAGAGGTTATTGCTGTCCATAAAGTGTCATTCATTTTTTTAATGCACCAACTACAGTTCCTAAAAAAAAAAAAAAAAAGCTTTTTTGTTATAGCTTTATTGTTATAGCTTGAACCAGTTGAAAGGATGAATGATGTTCAGAAATGTTATTTATTATTATTATTATAATGCTTGGCAGTTAAAATACAATAAACCTTTAAAGAGGAGACTTTTTTTAAATAGGCACTTTTCTTTACATTTACAGAGGCGCTGTTCTCTCTAGGACCTGAAGAACTTGGAACTCTGGATGATAGCAGTAAACCAGATGCAAAGGTATTTAAACTTTTCTTGTCATTAATCACTGCTGAATGTTGATTTGGAAGAATATTGTTTCAGTTTGCATGAAACTTCTTGTGAGAATGAATGAAAGCTTAACTTTGATGCTGAAAGGCAGTTTGATTGGCCAATACTTGATTTTGCAGACAGGTGTAAGTTTTCAGTGCCATAAGCTTTTGCTTCAAAAGTAAGCTATTGAGCCTATTTCGGCTGAAATTGATAACAGAGATCATTTTGTCTTCAGGGGAACCAGGAACAATTTCAAAGTCTGTATAGTCCTTTCTTAGATTTTCCTCTTCTGTAATTAAAGCTACAGTGCTACGATTTATTTTTCAGCAGGAAAAAAAAAATAAAGTAAATGTGTGCAGCCTAGATGACTGCACTGAGGCTGTCTGAAGGTTTAACAGCCCACCCATGCACAAGATGGTATGGGACTGGTATATAATCTTGGTTTAAAAAGTGCTTACTAAAGTTGCCTACAGAATTTCATTCTTTAGTTCTCGTGTTAAAGTGACACAACTGGTTGGTTGGAAAATTTTTTTCTTTGTAAGTCAAAGATAATTATAGGTAGCCGATCAAGCTTGTTGACATTAACCATTCTCCTTCCTGTCTTGTTCCACCCCACCACCGAACCCTATACTGAGCAAGGAGTAGCATGTGTTAAATCTGTATGTTGTGATGTCTTGTAGCTGAGAAACTTGTCCTTTTTTACTATGGTGATGGCTTAATTTTAATCTGTACAGTTTTGCTTTATCACAAAATGTGTGTTCCATGACTGTGTTTGGCTGAGTAAGGTGAGGCACTGTAGATTTTTGGGAACCAAGTGTGACTGATGTTTTGGTGTGAATTGAGTAACCTGTGTTATGAAAGCCATAGACAGTGGTGGTTTATTACAAGTTTTGTACTAAATTATTTTTCTTTTTAAATGATTGGTTTGAAGACTCTGATCTGTTGGGTGTATTTTGTTTTTTATTTCTAGGTTCGAATAATTCCATTACAACTTCAACGGTTATTTGCTCAACTTCTGCTCTTAGACCAGCAGGCTGCATCTACAATAGACCTTACCGAGAGCTTCGGGTGGAACAGCCATGAGGTACAAATCACTATCAGTGACACCATTGATAAACTTTTTCCTGAATGGAGAAGGTTGTTTTTGGGGTTTTTTTTGTTTGTTTGTTTCTTTTTAAGTTTGACATTTAAGAAATACCTTAAAATACTTCAAGCTGCAGAGATAGTGTTGAATTGGGTCAGCTATTGTTGTATCTCCACATGAAGTACATGCCAATTGTTTACAGTGAGCAACAGAAGAAAATTGTTCTGTTAGATAAAGTTTCAGTAGATTTTCCTTTGTTTGTACAGGAACGTTTTTCCAACAGTAATCAGAGTTCTTGTCCTTCAAATACTTTGATTCTCATCTAAAATGAACTGTGTAACTCATCTCAGCGTTTAGTCTAAATCTACCCAACTGCAAGTGTCTTATTCTGGTTATAATTTATGTACTTGTAGCTACTCAGAGAGCATAACTAAATTAAGAATTACAAATAATAATAAAGGTACTACTCAAGGTAGTAAATGTATGGGTAGTCATTGAGGCAGCTGTCTTTGTCACAGTTAATATATGTTGTTTTTAACTAATAAGCAAAGCAGGTGGCACTATTTTATTTCTTCAAGTTTGGGTTTTTTTGTCATGCAGGAAATGAGGCAGCATGATGTGCAGGAATTAAATCGGATTCTGTTCAGTGCTTTGGAAATGTCCCTTGTGGGGACTTCAGGTCATGACCTTATTAACCGATTGTACCATGGGATTGTTGTCAACCAGATTGTTTGTAAAGAATGCAAGAATATCAGTGAGAGACAGGTAAAGCCAGATGATTTTCCGGGATAGATTTCTGTTCAGTCTGTTGAAGATATGGTAAATGTTCTTTTTTTTTTTAAACTCCCAAAGTAATGGCATTTCTTGAGTGTCACTGGTGGCCTTGTTGAATTTAGGTAGTGTGTATTGGTTAGAGCGCTGCAGACTTGAAAACCTGAAAATTATGCATGACTTTGTTAAGTCTTGGCTGGCATTTTCTAAACCACCTACATCAGGCTGTGACTCAGAGGTAAAAAACCAAGTGTTATTGCATCTTCTGAGTTGACAAATGTTGCCTTTAGTAGATGTAGTTTGCAGAGAGCTGAACAGTGGGGTAACAACAGTCAAACGTATCTTTACAGTCTTTTATGCTCTTTGTAATTTAAAAAAGTCTGTTTTTTTTTTTTAATTAATTTATCTTCTGTGGATGTATGGTTTTTTTCCCCCATCAGCAATGAAAGCAAAATGAATGCTTACATCTGTTGTGGTGAATGGGATGAGTATCTTTCTAATGTACCATGAACTTACACCGCTTACTACCTTACTTTTTGTTGTACTTCTGGATAGGAAGACTTCTTAGACCTAACAGTGGCGGTAAAAGGTGTTGCTGGCTTGGAGGAGGCCTTATGGAACATGTATGTAGAAGAAGAGTACTTTGAAAATGAGAACTTGTATCAGTGCGGAGCCTGTGATAAACTTGTTGAAGCTTCAAAGGTAACGCATTGGTGATTCTCAGTGTTCAGTTTGCTAACAGTTAGGAACTTTGTTTACATTGCTGTGTCTGCCCTCTAACTCCGAAACAGACATAGACAGCTATTAGTGCACTGACATATTTTGCCAGCTTCACAACAACGAAGCTCTTTGGCCTACTGCGGTGGCTCTCTTCTGTAGCAGGCCAAGTGCAGTCCAAACCTTGCAGCACCCTTAATGTGGAAGTGAGTGGGTGCAAAGGCAAGCTGAGGATAGATGAAGTTAATCAGTGACTCAGGAGTTCAGAAACATTTGCCAGTGCCTCTTGTGGCTTGACTATAAGGGCTTATTTGAGTTAAATTTTTCTGGGTTCAAGGGAGTGCGAGGTAAGAGTTATTTACCTCTCAAATGTGCTCATCCATGAAAGAAAGACAGGGGGAACTCCGATACTGGGTGAGAAGTCACATAGCTGGGAGATGCCAGGGTGTGAATGTACAACCTCAAGAGAGTGGGACTGTGCTAGAAGGCTGTAGCAGGAAGGAGGGACATTGTGTCAGCCACTGCTTGTGCCTCTGTGGCCCTGCAGGCATGATGTGTGTGATCACAGCAGACTATAGTGAGAGTCAACAGTGGCAGCAAGTGAGGGGCCAGCTGAGTCACTCTAGGCTTGGTGGCAGCATTAGGAAGGCATCTGCCTAACTATGTGACCACCTGCCCACACCTAGCCTGTTTCAAAGCCAAGATGGCCCATACCTACCCACTCCATTCCTCTCTCCCTTCAGTACTCAGTAGGTCTTTGGATGTTATTCTTCTCCTTTTTTGTCTTGGCCTTTAGAGATAGTAGTAGCTGAAGAATCTCATGTTCCAGAACTTTATCAAATTTTAATTGTACAGTCTGATTTTCACCCTAAACTTGGAAGAACATGCAAAATCCTTTGTGCCACTAAGCTCTGCAATGTCTTTGCAATTGATGCAAATGAAATACCTAATTCAGGAGGTTTCTTAAACCCTATGTGTGTTCCTGGGAAGGTCTCTGTTACGGCTCTCCAAATGGAGAGTTGGATGGAGACATTGCAAAGGCTCGGAAGCATGTCTGTTGAATCTACGCTTACATTCAGAGGTGATACAAGATGGTTGGTTTTGCTTCACACCAGGGTTCCTGATGTGCTCACGCACCAAGTTGTTTGATCTTGATTAATATTCTTCCTTACTAAAATGGATTATGTTGGCTTTCCTGTCTTGAAGGTCCTCCCCTGTATAAATGAGGGAGACTCTTAACACTTGCTTGTTTGTTCTGTGGCTGGCTGTAGGGTCTTCCAGGATATGCCTACCCTATACTGCTCAGGCACAGCATTGTGCTTATTTACCATAGCCCACAGATCTTAATCAAGGCCCTTTTCTTCAAGCAGCCTGGCAGATCTTAAGCAGAATGCCACCATGATACATTCTGGTGACATTTTTCAGACCATTTCTGTTACATTTGGAGGCAGCCCAACAGTCACTGAGCATCAGGCTGCACAATACATGTGGGAGTGATCTCTTTTTCTCGATAACATACACCTGTCATAGCTAGCTATATTACAGATGGGATAGTTTTTGACTTCCATATTTGAAAACACTGTGCCTGTACGAGCCCTGACCTGTAGTTGGTCCCATACAACCCCAAAGAACTGGAAAACTCCACAATGGTTATTTGAATAAACTTCAAGTGAAGTACAAATGCTGTGATTGGAGGAGATGATCCAAAGGGGCCAGAAGAGTCATAGCCCCAGCCTCAGTTGAGGTCCTTTCCTTACAGCAAAAGCAAGCGAGTAGGCTATGTTTGTAGGCAGAGCTTCATTCATAGCTTTTTGGGGGGGGGGGGAGTGGCTTCAGGGCCTGTGCCAGATGCTGAGTGCCCCACTGTTCATCTGGGAATGGTGAACTACCATGTGTTGCTGTTCTGCAGCACCTGCTGTTCAGCAGCAGTTGAGTGTTTGTGTTTTTTCTCTGGGCTCCCAGGGTCTGTGTGGGACTATTGGTGGCAGGTGCTGTGCAAAGGGCCAAGAGCAAAGTTGTATAGTCTGACTTCATGTGTAAGCACAAATCCTTGGGTTTGAAGCAATTGCTTCTTAGTATAAAATTCAGGAAAATGCTCTCACAAAGAACATGTGGGCTATGGAAGTGTAATTACTGACTAGCATTTCAGCTCTGTCCTCCTTCGTTTTCTGTAGGAGGAGAAAGTATGGGACTGTGATCACCATTCAGGGAAGGTGTAGGGCTTTACAGAGGGGAAGGATCTTGACTGCTTTTAGGATGTCTAGTTGGTAGGGAAATTGAGAATTAAGGAAGACATTTTAAAAATTAAAACACTGGTCATGTCTGCCTGCTTGTAACAAAGCTTTGTTGGAAAGTGAATAGTTGACCATAGCAAAGTGGAAACATTATTTTGTATAACTGCTTACAATTTTTAAAAATCATTTTACAGTCTGCTAAACTACGCAAGTTGCCACCCTTTCTTACTGTTTCTCTCCTGAGATTTAACTTTGACTTCGAGAAGTGCGAACGATACAAGGAAACAAGCTGCTATACATTCCCTATCCAGATAAATCTGAGGCCTTTTTGTGAGCAGGTTTGTACTGTTATTTGTTAAAGTTTCTATGTACTCTGCACAGAACCCATATCTCAAAGACAAGTTATCTTTTATTTTGCATTTTGTTAGGGCAAGGTGTTCAGGAAATCTTGTGGGGTTTTCTTCTGTCCCCAATTCCAAATATTTGGAATTCCAATATCTTTCCAAAAGACCACTTTCTAACTGAATGGGAAATACCTTGTAGCTATACAAGGGGAAGTGGTATAATAATTACCTAAAACTTAATCTGACATTTGCTTGAAAGGAAGATTATCAGCTGGAAATTGAAATTAAATTTGGTTTTGTATTGTCATTGTATAAATTTACCTGTATATTTTTTATGTGCCTGTAGTTATTTCATTTTAATAAGGAATCTGTCTTTGCATTCATCCATATGTATTTTGATTATAAACTGAGCTATACTGATGCTTGGTGACAATTTTTGATCTTTAAAATATATAAAGAATATACTTAATAGAGGCACTGTTATTGGAAAAGCCATTTTCTTATTGAAATGTTGCAGTGCAAGCTTGGAAATTTCTCAGTGTTTGCATTTGAGGAGGCCTTTTTTTTTTTTCAGTTGGTTTGTGTATATAAATGTGTTGCTTGTTTTTTCTCTAGTCTTTTAAACAAAATAAACCTGGTTATGAACAAACAGGTTGAGCTGTTCTATTATTTGCATCAATATTTCATTATTTTAAATTTCCAGTATTGTTCACAATCATGCTTAAAAAGTTGCTTAATAAGTCTGTGACTTGGTCCATGGTTTGTTTCAATCCATACTTGTGTTACCCAGCACTGAAAAGCCAGTTCAGTCTCTGCACGTGTGAATGTATACTGAGAAATATTCAAAGCTATGCTGATGGTGTGAAACTGTCCTTGTGTTAAAGAGTTACTGATACATATTATTGTTATTATTGTTTTTCTTTTTAAAGACTGAAATGGATGATTCAGAGTACATGTATGAGCTCTTCTCTGTTATTATACATAAAGGTGGCTGCTATGGAGGACACTATCATGTTTATATCAGAGATGTGGATGAATTAGGAAACTGGCAGTTACAAGTAAGTCCTGAAGGTTTTTCTTCCTTGCTTGATATGTCTCATTTTTCAGAAAAGTATTAAGAGATAGTGGGTAAAATGCACATCCAAACTAATTAATATTTTAGTGAGGCATTTTGTCTCTTACCTCATTGAGAAGGCTAGTTTTCCACAGTATGTGGCCTCTTTTAAGATTTTTGCAGCAAATTTTAGCTTTCCTTTTCTGCTAAACTATCTCATGTTACCAGGCTCGCTATAAATGAATTAATACCTTTGCTCAAGACTGGCACAGCCATTTTAATGGATGACTCTGTCTGGCTGTTTGTAAATAATGCAAATGCCTTTTCTGTTAAAAAACCTGATAGCGGATATTCTGTATGACATTATACAGTCCATAGCAGGTGGCAGAGGCAAGTTATCAGAACTGCCTTTATGCTTCTAAATTGTGCATGCTAACGTTAGTACAGAATAGAATAGAAAACAGTTAGTTGTGTGTGAAACAACAGTCATTTTGAGTCTGTTACTTTTCTTATACAGGAAGAAGAGCATAGGCTGATTGAAGATAAGGCTTTAACAGATACTGAAAACGCCAAAGAACCAGAAAATCCGTTGGCAGTGTTGAAAGGGATTTTATCAGAGGTATGGTATGTAAGGAGTTTACTGCTTTGATTTTGATATTAAGGAACCTAAAAGGCGTTAGTGTATGCAAGAGTAGGCATGTATAACTGTACAAAACTATTCTGAACTTACTGTAAAGCATATATAACTTGTAACTTTAACCTGATTTTAATACTAATCGTGGCTCTTCATAGAGAAAACAGCCCTTTTTGAGTATTTCCTTAAGTTGCTTACCTAAGCTGTTGTAAAATGTGATGCTACCTTGGCTTATTACCAAACAGGAATGATTTAAGCACTTCAGAATTGGCTTCTTTGTGTTGATCCCTTGACTTTTGTAGCCTTTAATTTCTCTGTAGGAAGAATCTAAACAAATTCCCGTGGATCAATTAGGGCAGAAATTATTGGAGAAAAATGGTGTGTCCTGGAATAAGAAATACCGAAAACAATGTGGAGCATTACGAAAGGTACTAGGCATGTATGTTAGTTTGGTTTTTACTGTTAAGATAACTTTACATTTATATTCCTATTGAATAGTCAGTAGGATGTTAATTGAAAATACTGGCAATTGGGACTAGCAAGATAGAGCACATGTTAGGAGAGGTTTGTAAGATAAATTAGTAAAATGGGGAACATGGACAAGATTCTGAAGGGATTGTCTGCCTGAAAGTGCAGCGTGGTTGATGTCCCTCCCATCTGTCGAGAGCCACGATTTTGTTTTGTGCAATTTGGCCACCAAGCTTGTTTGAAGTATCAGGATGCTGCTAAAATGAAAGTAGAAAACAGTGGATAAGATGGGTGAAACTGGACGAGTAGGTTTTAAGTTCTTGAGATGCCATGATGGGCAGTGTTAATTTGGGTAAGGTACAGCTCAGCAGACTAGAACTGAGCTCAAGATCCCTCTCTGGTAAATATAGAAGGGAGCACTTCTGTGGAGTCTAGGGAGTGGAAAGTACCAGTGCTGGAGGGCTAAACTGGTTGGGACAGTAAAAGCAGAAGCTTTTAGATTGCCTAGAGCATCCATCACTCCCTATGCTACCTTTCCAGGGACAGAGCATATGGACTTGTGAGAAGTATTTTAAAAGGATTCCAGTGTCTCAAACAATGCTTGAAATTCAGAAGTTAGTCTCATTTAATTCTTAGTGATGCATGTATGTTAAAAACAATTCTTTTGCAATGTCTTACATGATAGTTTGAAGTTATATAAGAAACAAAGCCAGCAACGGCATATAAAAGATCAGGCAGATAAGTGGTGGTAGGAAAACTACATTTTTCTGTCTGAACTGAGGAAATACGTGAGGAAGCATCATAAAACCAAGTTTGAAGGGATGGGGTTTGTGTGTCAATTTGCGGATGAATTGGGTGAAGTAGCTAATGCAGGCTGCTATATTTAAAACTGGGTATCTTCATCTTGTCCTTGCTTTCCTTTTAGTATTTGCAGAATCATCCTCAGATATTTCAGTTCAGTCCTGATGAAAATAAGGTTGGTCTGAAGGAAAAACACAAGCTTGCATTTAGGTCAGATTCTCAAGGACAAGATCTCCAAAGCCCTCCTCAGAAGAATGATGTCCAGTGGAATTCAGAAAAAAACCATGCAAGGCTAAGGGACAGTTCTGCTGGTTGCCATTGGTTTGATCTGAATGATTCAAAAGTCCAGCCAATCAAGGAGAAGGATATTGAGAAACAATTTCAGGGTAAAGAGAGTGCCTACATGCTGTTTTATCGAAAATCTCAGTTAAAAAGACCACCTGAAGGTACACAAAGCTCATCTTGATATTCTGGGAGTTTCCTTCATCAACAGTTTGTTTTCTGGAGGGCAGAGGCTGTTGGGCTTTTCTGTTCTTCCCAAGACCTGAAGATACAGTTTTCTTTCTAGTGCTTATTTGAAAAAAGGGTTAACTAAAATACTTGGAGGTTACTTCCAAGGAGGTAGTGACCAGTTAATTTGCTGTGGCTGACACTAACTCTTTCCTAGTATGCTTCATGAATACGAGCAGAACATCTCCTACTGAAAGAAATACAAGTCGTTGCTAACAGCATTCATATATCAGTTTCCCTTAGGGAAAGATTGATGGGAAGAAATAAAAGCATTTGTTTGTTCTTTGTATCATCTTGCAGTTTAATTTTCTCTATTGCAAAAGAATGCAACATTATTGCTCTGAATTTTCAATGATTACCGTACTGTAATGTCTCATCTTGATCACTTTTCTTGTTTGCCAAAACACGTTAAGCAGCTGAGGCCAAACTAGCCTATATTATTTGTTGCAGCGCGAGGAAATCCAAGGTACCAAATTCCTGAACACCTTCTGAGTGAAATGAATGCTGCTAATACTGAGCTGCAAAAAAAGAGGTATATTAATGTAAACGTGCCAATCTCTTAAACAGCATTCTTAATCTGCAGATCTCCAAAGTTATTTAAAATGAAACTCACTGAGTAGAACCAGATACTAAAATGATTCAATGTCATAGAGGTTAATCAAGGAATACAGCTTGTAGGTCCAGATTCTGCCTTCTGCTGGTTCCCTGCCTCCCTGTTAGTGGTGTAATTAGGCGTTCTACAGAATTTCAAGGGACACTTAATTACAGTTTAAAATTGCACCTTTTTTTTTTTGTGAAAATCAGTGCAATTCTGGAAGGAGAATGGAATACATTATCTTAATTATGTTTGTAGAGGGGAGTTCTCCATTGGGAGAGGGGGAATGACTTGCTTTACTCTGAAACACGGATAAATGGTGTCCTTTGCCAGAAACATGGAGAAAAAAGCTAGTGGTATTCAGGTTGCTTGAAACTTTTTCTTTTCCTTCTGTTGAGGAACCCACAGAACTGATGATATACCTGAATCACAGTTAAGGTACCAAAATATAGACACACACAAGAGACGTAAG
The DNA here is from genome assembly GCA_008711295.1 of Anarhynchus alexandrinus. Lineage (NCBI taxonomy): Eukaryota > Metazoa > Chordata > Aves > Charadriiformes > Charadriidae > Anarhynchus > Anarhynchus alexandrinus. Next base: position 322,085 of record VUYV01000221.1, read on the forward strand.
TCTTGTGTGATATCTCCATACTGGGCAAATGTTACTGCTTTATTTTTTAAATTATGTATTCACTGCTACATTTAGCTAATAGAACTGGATACAGGTATAAAGTTGGAAAGCATGGCTGTGTCTGTCCTGATTCAGTTTCCGTGCAGTTTTGTGCTCTCTGCATTTCAAGAGAGTACTGATCTGGAACACAGCCTGATAAAACCTACAACCTGCACATTCCTAAAGATAAGTTTGCTGTTTTGTTTAGAAAGGTAGAAGCAAGGTATAGAAACACACAGAACGTGCTGTTATAGTGCTTATGTAGAGGATGTCTACGCTAGCTCTGTATTGTACAATGTGTAAATCACTGTCATCTTTGAGCACCTCTTTGCACCCCTTGATGGAGAGAGGGATGGGACAGTGAATTTAGCCGTGAGGGTATTGGTTCCAGGACAACTGCACAGAAGCATCTCTGAGATAAGCGAGCCATTTGTCAGTGTTAAATTCACTGGTTTATTATTGTGTTATTCTTTCAAAGAGCGGAATGTGACTCAGCAAACAATGGCATTGATTTACATCTCCATTTGAGCTCATGTTATAAATTTCACAATGGGGCTTTGCATCCTTCACTTACTTGGAAAGAGAGTGTTGTGGATTTGACTATTGATAGAAGAAAAACATTAGGAGACCTTCGACAATCAGTATTCCAGGTATTTGCTATATTAAATGAACTCAAACACTTAATTTTTACTTGAGCAACAACAACATTTAATATGTATTTATGCAGCAATTTTTATCTCAATGAGAATTTTCAACAGTAAATGTTATTTTAGGATGCTAAAAACTATATGGATTTACGCAGAAGGAAACATTGGTTCGAGGTCTGTTCTGGAAGTACTGAAGAAGCCATGAAGTTGATGAAACTTTAACTATGTAGACTTTAAAGCCCTCATAAGCGAATTATTTGTATTTGGGCAGTGTGTTCATGGGCATGGATTGATGCTTTGCCAAACTCCAGGCTTATTCTTAACATTTAAGTTTGTGACAGATTTGTGTTTGTATTTTTAAGGAGCTAGCTGGCTTCAAAAAGAAATAATTAAGAGTCGTTTTAAGAAAAAAGAAAATAAGTTAAAAGAAATATTTAGCTTTGCATTTATTCTCTATTATGTTACAGGAATATGACAATTGGTAAAATGCTTTTTCACAGATATCCAAATCAAACCTAACTTAATGTCAGGAAACACTACTTTTCCTGTACCCCACAACCTTTGGTTAGTGTCCAGTTGAAACTTTATTTTTGTCTATCTGGTGACTAGTCTGGAATGTCAAGTCCTAAATGCTTGACTGTTTTCTGTGTTAATAGACTTGTTGAAGTAAATAGCTGTGACTTGTTAAGTGTCAAAGTGAGCTTGGTAGCCAGGCTGTAACAGCTTTCAGCAAAGTTGTAATTTTGTGTGATGTGAGTTATTGCTTGCCATTGTTTTTTTTTATATATATATATATATATGTATTTTTATTTATTTATTTATTCTTCCCAATTAGATGTTGGAATCTTGGGAAGGTGACATGATTCTCAGTATTGCCAGGCCTTTACCAGCAGGACTACATCTTTACCAGATGCTCGATGGTAAGACTACTACATACAAGGTTTAATGTTATTTATATGTTATATTTACTGCAGACATTGAGGATTCCATATGTAAAACATCTTGGACGTGTATTACTGAACACTCTTCAAACTCAAATAATGTGCAAGTCCACTGCCATTATTTAGGACACTCTTATTAGTGAAATGAAGGGTTTTGAGACCTTTATATGTAATTTTTGTTGTGAAGTGCAGCGAAACTGCAGATCTTATGCAAGTTAAACACATTTGCAGGCAAAAATATATCAGTCTGTATTTTGACCTTGATTTGCTTATGAATATTATTTACCTAGTAGGTAGAGGATAGGATAGAAGAGAGGAGCCAGGGTGACATAAAAGAAAAATGTAGATTAAACCTAAGCTGAAGTAGGAATTTTGTAAAGGAAAATGTTTACATAAGGAGTACATTAATTTGTTAAAAGTACATTAGTATTTTAAAATCATGACTTCTGTCTCCAGCAATTCTAGGTGCTAGTCTTCAAAAACCTATTCAGTCATTTTTAGATTTTATAGTCTTTGTGGCACTCATAGCTGCTGTAAATATTCTTCCACGTGCTAGTACAGTTCTTTAAATGACAATGACTTTTAAAAAATCTGAATCTGACCTGTAGTAGGAAGGTAAAAGAAACTGCAGCATGGGCATTAGTATTGCAAAGAATGGGCTTAGAACGTAGAGTATGTAACTAACTTATTAAATCCAACCTTTTTATTTTAAACCTATTGATTCACTGTTAAATCTCATGTAGATAATCCTGACCAAGCAGCTTTGCCAAGTGCTAACTTGGGTCTCAGTTTGCAAGGGAAATTGAATTGAAACCTTTGTGCTGCAGCTCTCTTTACTCAGTGAGAGTGCTGTGGGGGTGTGTACCCACTTGTGTTGCTCTTGCTACTTGAGTGAACCCTAACTTACCCTCTGTAAATGCTGATCACACGGCAGTTTTCGTAATGCTACACTTGAGCCAGAGTAGAATGTGCCAGCATGTTTCATTTGGTCACTGACCCTGTCAGTCTGTTTTGTGGGGGGCAAGAACTTGATGATTTGCTCCTTTTTAGGAGATGAGCTGACACTGGATGGCATTGGGCTGGCTGATGGAGCAGACATCTTCGTGTGGAATGGGAAGGAGGTAAAAGAACCAAACACCTTCTCTCCTTGACGATCCTGAAGGGATAAGATGCAGTCTCCAGACACAGTTTTGGAAATGTTGATCTGTTCTGCAGATGTGCTGCTGACATACCAGTGTTGGCACTGGGGACACTGTTTCAGCCTCATCTAGGATATTATGATTTTACAGCTTGTCAGCGTACCTTGTGTTATGTACAATGTGCTGCCTGATAAAATTATAAATAGAATTATACTATGCAGAGCGTGATACGGTCAGATTGATAGGTGCCTGTAGATATCCAATGCCAGTTACATTGGAGTGTATTCTGCAAATATCTGCTGCTCTTGGAAGGAGATTGGTTGATAGTAATGTGATAACAAAAACATGCCCTGTAGTGAATCATTCCATGTATAAAATTAGACCTGTGAATGACTACTTCTGTGTATGGTCTCCCTAATATGTTGTGCTCCTTTTCTAGTGTTGCATCTTAATTTTAATATTAAGTCTTCTGCATAACTTTCAAATATGTGCCTCAGTGATTATGCAACACAGCGTTTTATTCCATCTGTGTAATGGAATAATTTTACTTTTGAAAGATTTTTGTTATAGAAGTATACATTTTCTTTGTGATTTTTCTCACACACCCCTCAAACCCAAAAGAAAACATCTAGCAATAGAATTGTTCATGTCTTGGTTGTACTTTTGGTATGGTCTTAGCTACTCCAGCTTCCTGCATGATCAAATTGTTTTTGTCAAAGAACTATATTTTTGGCCTAGGTTGAATATCAGAAAGGACAGATTTAAAAATCTAACTCTTTTGATCTGCCTCAGTTACAGTTTGGGTAGTTCTTTTATATCATTCCTCTGTTCTAATTCCTCTAAATTCGTCTATTCTTAATCTGATGGAGACTGAGTGTCCACTGCTTTCTCACCTATTGTTACTGATATATTTACTGTACATGCAGACTTGGAACAGACCTCAACATTATGCCTTCTCTTCACAACACCTGTGAGTTACTCTAGTTGTTTGTTCAGTAGGCATTTGGTCACAGGTTGTTTATTTTTAATGAGGAGAGAGGGTCCATCTTTGCATCTCAGTAATTTTATTGTTGTCATTTATTGCTGTCCAGTCTTTTCTGTATTTTATTGATGACCACTGCGTAAATCTTGCATTCCTTACTTCAGGTTGGTGGTACAAAGGTGATGACAGGCCCTGATCATGAACCTGTGGTTGTAAACGTTCTTCGTTTAGCAGAGTATAACGAAGGAGGGAAGGGTCAGCATTTCACAGAATCGCAGCACGTCTTTCCATGCAGCACAAAACTAGGTGATCTGCGCAGAGCCTTAGCACCGTCAGGAGGAATCATCTTAAAGAACGGCTCAGGACTAGATAAAGAAGCCAAGAACTGGGAAGTTTTTCTTGAAGAAGATATGAAGGAAACAGTCAAAAGTGTTGGTTTGACGGATGGATGCTCAGTACTAATCTTAGACAGCCATGACCAAAGGTAACCGTTTTGATAAAAAGTACAATTAAACAAAAAATCAATTTTGGAAAAATCTTTACTTAAATTATGCTAGCTATATATATTCTTTTTAACTAATTGTCACTTTGAGCTTTTTAATTCAACATAATGCAATCTTAAATTTTGGGGATTGGGTACTTATCAACTGTTAGATATTTCTTTGCTCTTGAAGTGCAGATGCAGTCACATCCTTTGACTTACACTTGTAAAGGGAAAAATCTAGTGAAAACAACTTGTGCCCAGTGTGTTGGCACATCTTTGGCATAACCTGAATTTCTGAGGTTTGAGTTGTGTGGTTGTCACGCCCCACTCAGAAGAGAGGGAGGGAAGTGACTCAGATTGGCAAATCCCCAGTGGTGTGGACTAAGGTGAGACAATTCTCAAAGTCCGTACAAAAACATTTATTAGATTCCCACAGTGATTAATATATGTCTTAACTAGGTCCACGATAATTGGTTAGGTACATAAGAAATCATGGCAAACGGTAAAACAAAGTATGGCAAGTGGTAAAGTACACCTTGTGTTACTTAGCAACAGATATACAACAAATTATGGCAAACGGTACTTAACAACAGATATACAATGAATTGGTAAAGTATGCCTTGCGTTACTTACTTAACAACTTTAAAAGAAAGAGAAACAGAGGGATGGAGAAGGAGACAGAGAGAGAGAGAGAAAAAGGGATCACCAGTCCTGGTTCCAGCGTTGGTCCAGCCAAGGGGGGTGTCTGGTTCGTTGAAGCGTTCCTCTGTGTAAAACCTCCCCAGGGAAAAAAGTCTCTCTAGGGGCACTTATTTTCCCCTTTTATTTTCGTGGTATCAGTACAACCCACACACTGTTACAGTGCTCAGGTTTCTCCCCCCACCCCCCCTCCGCCAGGTGACATGTAGCATGATTTGGGTGGAGAGACGAGTGCGATAGTCTTATATGTTTAACATGATCTCAGTAATCTTCATTAACATATGCATGGGTGTCAACTTTCGTATGGATCATATTTCACAGATAACGAGGCAAAGGTCATCATCGGGCATGGTAGCCTTCCAAAGAAACAAAGGACTACACAGACTCTTGTTATCTCGTCCATGTCCACGAAAAGCAGTGCTGTTCTGTTTCCCTCCTCCATATTCAGATGAGTTTCTTTCCTCCCTGAGTAAGCAGGTGTCAGCCTTATCAGTTCTTTGAGCATAAGGCCTGCATTGTTCACCCTGTGGCTACAGCTACATTTCAGGGTACTTGCGAGTGTCGTCTATTACAACAGTTCTCTGAGGGCCTTGGTGGGATGAGAGAACACAGGAGTATCAGAAGGGTATGCAGCTCTGCTGAATCTCACAGTTGAATCTAAAGGTGCTAGAGGCAAATTTCTGGTCTCATTTTACCTCCCAGTGTATAGCCCTGAGGTTAGGTTCCTGTTTTCAGAGACATATATATGTACATAAATTCTGACTTTATAGTTGGAACAGTATTGAAAAATTGAGATTAAATCAATCAGTGAGAGGGTTCTTCACCAACAACTGTTTCTGTATTTATATATAGTAGCAGAGAGACAATCTCAAATATTAGTTGTGACTAGGTATGTTTTTACCATATTTTTACCAGAAGCCTTAAATCCAGCCTCAGAAAGTGATTTAGACTCTGAAGTTCTTCTAGGAGCTCAAGTTCCATTGAAAGCCAGTTACCAAAACATAGCCCAGAGGTGCCTGGATGCTGCCTGAGGCCTCTGACTCTTACTCTGCAACATGCCATCACTATTAATGACCTAGGCATTATTGGTTTATTTGAGAACTTTAGTATTTAGCAATCTAGACCAGACAATGTGTAGTTTTCCTGTCTGTAACCATCTTTGCACTGCTCATTTTTTACAGCTTTGTGAATGTGTCAAGTGGCAATTTGACTGCTTTTACGTATGACATCAGCTGGCTCCAAGTTAAAAACTTCTGCAGAATGGATGATGAAGAGAAACACGTTAAAATTACTGCCACTATTGAAACAGTAAGAAGTCTGATATAACACAGGCTGTTTCTGTGAAAAGCTTGGCCAGTGCACTTGGGCCGATTAATGAGGAGTGGTTTTAGCCTCAGGGCTGAAGTTTTTCTGTGGTGAAAATAGTGTGCAACTTGGAGTTACTGTTACTGGAATACTTTGCTGTGTAATAAGACTTTAATGCTGGTAACTTAAACCAGTGCAGTCTACACTAGTGTGTTGTACTGTGAAACAATTTTCTTTTTGGACCATCCTGTACCATCCTGTAAATCTACGTTTGGTGAGGCTATGTCAGTAAACAAAAGCTAAAAGAGGAGTAAAGTATTATTTCTTGCTTTCAATATTGGATAGGAAAAAATGCTGTTTTTCCCCAAGAGTTGGACTTCTCTGATACCTTTTCTGCCTTTTAAATTATTTCCTGTTACAGAAAATGTGAAGTACTACTTAGTTTTGCTCACAAAATTACTATTTGTGAAATATTAGTCTTTTGATAAATCCAAAAATTAAATAACACTTTATTTTCTTTGGAATACTGTTTTTAAGGAAAATTTCCACAAATGTGTTCTGATATCATTACATTTATTTATTATATGTGTTTGGGATGATAATGTTAAGGAAATGTTTTTGCAGCTATGTGTAGTCTTAACTGGAATAAGAACATAACTATGATGCATTTCAAGTGAAGGCTGCCTTTCGTGGACTGGCATTTGAACAGCAGATGTGTTACTAGTATTCTGTATTATAGGTGTCATTCTGTATGAGAGGTGTTAATATTGCTGTCTTTTAGGTGATGTCAGATATCAAAATGAAGGCAATACGGGAGCTTCAGCTAGAGGAGGAACTAGGTAAGTCTTCAGCTGCTTTACTTCTAGATCTGATAATGGTAGAATTTAGTGGCTGGCTTCCTGTTTGCATCAGTCTATTCAAAACAGCAAATCCATTGCTATTAGGAGTCTTTTTTGGGGAAGAAAGAGGGTGCAAATGACTTAAAATTCATCTAATTTTGAAGAAAATTATTATTTTTCCTAGCTTAAAAAAATAAATCAATGTAAGTCTTGATTAAAATATTAACATTCAGTAGGAATTATCTATTACACTAAGAATTGAAGAAGATTTTTTTAACCTTATTTCTTTTTTTTAAGACACTTCAGTTTTCTTTCTTTAAAGGTTTTGTTGGTGTCTGCCTTTTGAAGCACTTGATCAGTTTTATAGTATTTTACTGATTGTGGTTAACAGCTGGCTTCAAAGTAATATTTCACTAAAATAAGACTGTTCACGAAGTCTCTAGGAATCTCTCTCCAATTGTATTTTTGATGTAATACTTCCAGAAGGAGGCCTCTAAGATAAACCTGTTGTTGTCATTTGTCATTAATTTTAAATTTGTTATCTGTCTAAATTTCTGAGCCAAATTTCTTCATATTTGAATTACTACATCTCTCTTTCCTGCCCTTTTTGTTACAGCAAATGACAGCTGTCTTAGACCTGTTAGCGGAAATGGGAAACTTCTTTCTCCAGGTAAATTTATTTATTTAATCATCACTCTGTAAGAAGTTCAATTGGGAGACTTTAAGCTTCCCTTTGTCCTTTCCTGGGAGAAGTACACACATGTAACTCCACTAATTTCCAGGCTTAACTAAAGCAGTTGTGAGGTTGGTTTTTTTTTCCCAGTTTTACTGTTTATTAACAGTACCAACACAGAGCTCGAGGTTAAACTTTTATGTTTAGCTTGGGTTTACTACTTGCATTCTTAATGAATAAAACTGATTAGCACACCTGCTGTTGTTTATTGACCACTGGCCATGTGCTTCAAGACTGTGGGAATTAACAGAAAGTTCTGTTTCCCATACTTATTTTATAAATTGAAAAGTCTCTAAATGATCTGTTTTGAATCATATTTAGTACATTACAGAGCAACTTTCTGGATGTTCCAGGAAGCAGAGTCATAGTTAAATGTCTTTCTAACTTACATTTCCTGAAACAAAATGGACTAAATGAGTTACAGTATTGATGTGCAAGGTTGGATTTCAGAATAGCTTGAGCAGCAAACTTGAATCCTGTGGTTATGGAGGAAGCACAGTTAGGTTTCTGATTACTGTGAGAAGGCAGCTTGTGTCTGTAGTTTATGAAGCACACTGAATAACATGTGGATTTCTGCTTCCACAAGAATGGAGGAACATGTTCATGCCATAGCCTGCTCTTTTATTTGGGTGAGCATGTGATGCCACTTGTCAGTATATAACTGTGCTCCTGATGGCCAGCGTTCAGTAAAAAAGGACCCCCAACTTTGCTTTTGCCATTGTTGGGGCAGTGGTGAGAAACTGAGTGGATCAGCTTTGTGTTTGCTGGGAAACATTTTCTGCATCTTTGCTATTTTGCTAATATATTGCATCAGTAAAACATGGCCAGGAAGCCAAGGAGAGATTAATTCCCCTCGATTCAGCACTTGTCAGACAACATCTGGAGTATTGTGTCCATTTTGGGGGCTCCCCAGCATGAGAAAGAAGCCCTTACAAACTAAAGCCAGGCCAGAGGAGAACACCCAGTATGGTCTGGGAGCTGGAACATATGAGAGAGGAGGGAAGCTGGATTCTTCCAGCCCAGGGAAGAAGAGGCTTGGGGGGAGAAGGAGTAATTGCCGTCTTTAACTCCCTAACATGGATCTGTATAGAATGCAGAGCCAGATTCTTCTCAGAGGAGCATATGGAAAGGATCAGAGGCAGCAAACACAAGTTTCAGCAAGGGAAATTCCAGCTGGGTATGGTGGTGGTGGAAAAGGAATTCATATTGGGAGTGGCTGAACAATAGACATGGAACCCTGGGAAGCTGGGGGACATCCATCCCTGGAGGTATTCAGAGCTTGAAAAAGCCCAGACTGAAGTGATGTGACTTCAGAGCTGGTTCTGCTTTGAGCAGAGGTTTGGACCAGGCAACCTACAAAGATCCCCTTCCAACCTAAATTCTTCTGTCACCCCATATACCAGAAGTGGTGGGGAGGAACCTTTATACAAATATTGTTTTGCTTTAGTTGTAGGAGGCTTACAGATCTGATTTCAACACTGTGGAAGCAAAAGTTCTCTATATGTCCCTGAACATTTTTATCTTACTCTAAAGAACAGCATAATAGAATGGATATTTTCAGGAAGCAGCAGCTTATGATGTTCTCTCTGTTTTTGTCCTCCCTGAAGTACCTGAAGATTATACTGTCAAGGAAGCAGAACTGAAAATGGGAAGCTTGCTAGGCCTGTGTCATGGGAAAGCTCCAACTTCCACTCAGGTATAGTAGTGCTGTGACTGAAAAGAGCCTTGTGCCACTGTTATGCTTTGCTTACATTTCCCAATATTCCATGTAGTCCTCTTTTTATCTTCTAATGGTTGTAAACAACATGGAAAAAGTGCTCAGTGACACTGAGAACTATACATATCAGCATGAACACTCACACCATTTATCTCGGTTGCAGAAGACCGAGAGCATATACATGACCAGTTAATATAGCTCATTTGACTAATGGTAAATCATTTATCATTCGTCTGTTTGTGGTTATCCAACTTCTGTGTTCTGATGTGCTTTTGTAAAGAGCGTAAAGAAAGAAAAGGGAGATCTTGCTTTTGATAGCTACAAGTTGCAAATATTCAAGAAAAAAAATAGTTGTATATTTCTAAAGATCAGAGTGCTAGCAGGTTTTATCTCTCATTTGCAGCAGGTAAGTATGTGGATAGCTGGTTAATGAAGCTCTGTTGATAGCCATAACTAAATTACATGCGCTCCTCTTTTTGTCCTGCTTAAATTGCTTTAGCCCAAAGGAGTTTCAGTGCTGTTGACTGATGACAGGCTTGCAATGGCTGGTGTATGTGAGCAGTAGGAGCTGTTACTTCGCAGTATTTACATACGTACTTATGTATTCTGATAGCTTATATTTGCTTTTTTAGCTCTTCTTATATTTTATTGTTGGGAGTGACCAAAACGTAAGCCCCGAGATGGAGATAGTTGTGGAAGAGACTGCCTCTGTCAAAGAGGTAAGTCTAGCTGCTTTTGAAAGCTTTTGCCGTGCCTGGGTCAGGTCTGCTGCTTCTGGAGAACTTTGCCTTACACCCATGTATCACTTCAGGCCACCAAGAGACACTGAGGCAAAGGAAGTGTTTCGACTCCAAAAAGCCAGTGGGAAGAATGCCTTGATCTTTCACCAAGTAGTAAAGAGACATCCTTGCTTTTTCCCCAAGGATGAACATAGCCTGACTGCTTCATGCCTGGGTAGCCACTCCTTTTATATGCAGCGGTTCTCAGCATGATACGCAATCATGGCAGAGCCTGCCACAGTTCTCTTGTAGTTCATCAAACTCTGAAAGCACAGATTTGGAGTGAGAGGAACGAGGAAGAACTCTGCACAGAGTGAAGGAAGCTCTTCTCAGTACTGCCAGTCCAGACTTCTGGCACAAAGTGCCAATATCTACAAGTAGTGGCTGAAAAGTGTTGAATTTGCAGGTTGATTTCTAAAAGGTACACTTTTAAACTCTGGGACAGAATTTGTTCAAGTACTCTACAAACTGACAACACAGATTTTTATTTTTTTTTTTTAAAAGCAGTGTAAATGCTGACTCACCTGACATTGTTTTCAGGCAAGAATTTACTATCTCATACTTGAAGGGTTTAATATATAGTTCAAATATACCATGTTTATGTAATTATATTGTTTTTAGGAATTGACTAGGAATCAGTCTTTATGTTCGAAAATTCTAGTATAGATTTGGTGAAAACTTTATTTCCCAACCTATGTATTGAGACAAGTCTCACTGTATGTTTCTTTTTTCAGTGTCTAAATTTAATGCTGGAAAAATCTGGATTATCAGGTTAGTTGTATTGTATTGTTGTTTAGTTATTTTTTAAAAGGAATTTCCAGATTTCTAAGATAGTTCTTGCTACCCTAAAAGTTACAAGTCATAAGTTTGTTACAATGATATGTGTGTCATTGTCATTGTAATGTGTGGAGGTGAAAGAGCAGTCTTGCTTTTTAAAAGCTGGCTGTGCAGTTGCTCTTGAAAATCAGTTTCAAGCTTTCTATTTAATCAAAATATGGCAAAATTCACAGTTCCTAGACTATATGCTTGAGTGCACGTTCAGGTGGAGGTGTTTGGCTGTTTTGGCAAATTTGCTATCATAGTGGGAGCCACTTCATGAGATGAACTGTAAAAAATCATTTTTGGTTGTTTTGCAAAAGCAAGTTATTCAAAATGAGATCACAGTTTGGCCATTATTTGGGAAACTGAGTGGTAGCAGTTCTCATTACGAAGCTTTTACGTGAGGTTTAAGGAAGTGATCAAGACAGCACTAGCATCACACCCAAATTTCCCAGCCAAACAACAGGTTTACTGCCAAGAAACAATGGTTCTGTTTTTCTTGCTTTATTTCATACTATCATTTTTGAAAAATTGAATTTGGTGTTGTGTGAAGATTCGTGATCTGACTTCTCTAATTCAAAGAAATGTCAGACTTCAGTTGATTTTCTGTTTAAAAAGACTGCAAAAGACACCCCACCCCCCTCCCAGCATAATTTATCCTTCCGGGCTTGGGTGTTTTTTATTATGATAAAGTCAAATTTTGTACCTTGCAAAGAATAAAGTGCATCTTCATCAGTTATTTTAGTCAAATTAAAGTTCAATTGTATTTGTTCCTTCTGTACCTGGTGTGCTTTCTGTGTAGGTGCTAAATCTAAAGTATCAAGTATTGTGGTTTCTGGACTACATCATCTTTCCCCCCCCTCGCCCCCCCCCCAGTGTGAGGTCTCCTGGTAGACAGTTGGGGAGAGGAAGTTGGATTTTTCCTTATAGTATAGTTTTTATTTTAAATAGCCTGTCATTGATTCAAATGGTATATTGACATGGGAATTTCATCGTCAATTCACACTCAGTGTTTCCAGTATTTTTTTTTCTTTCTCAACATTTTAATTTTCTTTCCCCTGCAGTGCTTTTATTTTTTGGCTAAGTGTTGTCAACCCAATTCCTTTGCTTTCCTATTAAACCAGGGAAATCAATTAAGTAGGTGAGGAAGAGATGTTTATACAAATAAAAGAAGACCATTTTCAAACAGCAAAGTGTTTCCTAGGGTCTGGGGAAGGACACGAAAGTGGTACTGCATTCAATTTGTCAGAGTTGTGTTTAAAAAACCCCAAACAAACAATAACCAAGCACAAGAACCCCTTAAAATTTACTAAGACTTTTGTAATGATTTTTTTGAAACAGTGTTGTTGGCTTTTCTATATGTATGAGTTTTCTATACGTATGTTTTTGTGTTTTGGTAGGTGACAACTGGCATTTGAGAAGGATTGACTGGTGCTATGAAGCAGGGGAACCATTAAGTCAGGAAGTAAGAGGATCCTATTTTTGACCTGAATCACGCAATAGTTTATTTACTTCATGTTTCTGTAGAGACTTTCCCTGAAGAGAGCTGCATTAAAGCAAATGCTTGGTGGTTTTGTGCATGCTACATTAGTACATACCCCGTTTTATTTTCACAGTGCCTTAGGAAGGCAGTGTTGGGACACCTATGGCTAAAATGTAAATCTTGCGCACCTGCCTCTTATTTTCAGGGACTAGGATTAAGCCATATCCACATAGCTTTTTCTAAAGTCTAGGTTTACAATACTTTAAAGACACATCTACAAAGAAGCATGGGGTGTTCAGTTAGTGAGATGTGGAGGTGCAAAGAAAATCCACAGCTCAACAGGATGCTCTGGAAGGACCCCTGCAGAGCAGACTCCTGTAGGTGCAATACATGTGTGCCCCTGCAAAGCTGTCTCCAAGCAGGGGGTGTTAAATGGATATTTCTGTGCTCTTTGGTGGAAAAGCAAACCACCTTGGACCTTTGGCATGCATGGCTTAAAAAGCCACCAACGTAGACTTTAGGAAACGAAGGACAAGAACATGTAGACTTACGAGTAAACTGTGCTTTCTCTTTCTACAGAATGCCACTCTGAAGGAACTTAATGTTTGCAGAGGAGATACTTTGGTTATAACTGAAGGAAAGCTTCCACCAAAGGTAAAATGAGAGAGATTGTGTTCTTAGGCAGTTGACAGTGTCTGGAGACTGAATATGCTAGTAGTTTCTTTTTTTTTTTTTCTCTTGCTTATTTTGAAAATATTTCAGTTGAAAAATTCTGGTCAGCAATAATGAATAAAGCTTTTTGTAGTTTTACAGCTTTTTTGATCTCAATTGACATTTATAATGTTCTTTGTCTATATTTATTCTTCTTTCAACTTCTGTAGTAAAAGGCTGGCCCATTGCAGCTTCTTTGCTTACAAGTATGTTAAGATTGACAAATCTGGAGGAAATCAGTATTTCTGGCATGCAAGGTTCTTGTGAAGGCACAACTTTTATACTACTACTTCCTCACAAAATCGTAAAGATAGAGGAACTTAAGTGCTTGCCTTCAGTTCAGATTTGTACTGAGGATGGCATTTGAAAATGGAGGACCCTACTGGGGGACCTTCTTGTCAGCGATGGTTATACAAATGAAAGGATTCTTTGCTAACAAACCTCAAGCAATATCACAGGATGGTTTGGGTTGGAAGGGACCTTTAAAGATCACCTACTTTCGATCTTTCACTAGACCAGGTTGCTCAAAGTCCCATCCAACCTGAGCTTGAACACTTGCAAGGATGGGACATCCACAACTTCTCTGGGCAACCTGCTCCAGTGTCTCACCACCCTCATGACCAGAGGCAGTTCCCTCAGCCTGCCCTCCTGTGCCATGTACCCGTGACCCTCACCATCTTGAAGACCCTGGGCTGGGCCCACACCCCACCCATCAGTGTCTGTCCTGGTCTGGGGAGACCAGGAGGAGACAGAGGAGTCCAGATGCAGTCACTAGAGTTCCAAATAAGAGAGGAGGAAAGTATCTTTACTGTTGTTTCTCTTGTTTTATTGGGTTTTTTAAAATTAGGTAATAACCAGTCTTGAAAAGAACTCCTAATGAAGCAGCTAGAAGGGACCTTAATGCCAGAGGCCAGCTCTTCTTCCTGGCAGATCTGTAGTCTTCTGCTTCTCCAGAGGAACAGCTGTCTCTCTGACTTCTTTGCTTGACCTGTTGCTGTTCTTCATGCACTGCCAAGGAGAGTTTGGCTTCATCTTCAACCACCCTCATCCTCAGAGTGAAAGGACCCCACCTCCAGGCCCCAGGGAACTCGGAGGCCCTCTGAGGGATGAATACTGCCTCCTCGGCACAGCAGCCCCGCGAAAGCCAGGTTGTCTGGTCCCCTTTTCTTGGGGCTCAGAGCAGAGGAGTTGGCACCCCTTCAGGACGGGAGGGTGTAGGGGAATGGGAGAGAAGGGCTCACACTACCTGTGGCAATCAACAAAATAATTGCTAATTGGCAGGAGCTGGAATTGATGCGCCTGTGGGATGGCTGGGCACAGAGACTGGAGCTCCCAGCTAATGCCAGGTGCGGAGGCTGGGCCAGTAGTAGGGTGCTGGCCGGGCGTTTCTGTGCTGGTGTCAGCATGGTGTCGTGGAGGGGAGCCTTGGCACGATGTAGTGGTGCCACAGAAGCCATGCTGGAAGGGGATCCACTTCCATCGTCTCTTCCTGGTTTTAGGGTGGATCCGCTTCCATGGGCTTTACACCATCAGCTGCATAAGCGGCATTAGAGAGCTTTGAAGCTCAACTGTGGGGTCGTTGCCAGGCTGCCTGTATTTATAGGGCCTGGAACAGAAGGCAGTGAGGTGGCTTGTAACATCAAAGGGCCACTGTGATGGCAATGTGTGTAGCTAAATATGGCTGTTCTGGGAGTTGAGGGGGGGGCTGTGAGCTAAAAGATACCCTAATGTGGGTCTGGGGGGTTAAGGGCCACTTTTCTGGGCATCACTCCCCTGTGCCATTCTGTTGCCCTTTGGGCACAGGGACTGCCTTCCACCTTTCCTTGTGTGCCCTGGACTCCAGCCCCCTCCTCCTCATATGCTGGGGTGCCCTGGATGAGATGATCACAAGACTGTTCCAGGGGGGTTGGGGGATCCTCAGTGTACCTTCTGCCCATGCGGCTCCCTGCAAGTGGCGCAGCCACCTCATGCCCAACAGTAGCTAAGAGGAGGCAAAGCATCCAGACACCCTGCAGGCAGTTGAAAGGGAGACACAGCTGTCCTGCACAAGGTCTCCCACCACTGTCTAAAAGAATTGTCATTGCCAGGTGTTGTATGGGCTCTTTTTCTCCATCCGTTGGCCCTGCCCTGAAGCATGGAGAGATGCTATCTCTTCTGCGTTGAGCCCTGAGGGAGAGGGCAGAAGAGGGCTTGACATCGTTGGGGCTGCACTGCTGGTGCAATGCAAGGAGCCTGTTGGAGGGCTTCTTTGCAATTGAGTATCTTCAAAAATAACATCAGTCAGGTCCTAGGACAAATCTGAACATTGCCAAGAGATTATCTTCTACAGATGGTTGTAGGGGAAGTTATGGTAGGCCACTGATACGGATTATTCCTGTTGGCATGTTATAGGACTAGCTACAGACTTAATCTAGTTTGACAGCTGTGGTATACCTGTCTCCATTTCCATCAACCCTTTCCCTCTGAACTTGTGTTTTCATATAGATTGTGCTTTCATGATTCTCATGCCAAAGGTTTTCTGCAGAGATGTAGTGGTGTTACAAGATTTCTTGTTTATCCAGAAAATTTTTGAGTTCTTCACAAATACTGTTCATAAAGCATCCAATCTTTACCTGCTGTGTGAATTACTTGAAGCTCAGATTTTTGCATTGCATGGACAAAAATCTCATATAAGTGACTGCCATCCCACCTGCATATTTTCCTTAGACTGTGACCTAGCTATGGCTGTGGAGGGGAGGGAGGGAAATAACCATACTTGCTGTCTTAATGACCAAATACAAGAGACAGGGAAAAACATGGGTCTGTACCCGTGCGGTGGATGGACTGATCCACTTCCGTTTTAAGAGAGAACTAGGAATATATTTATTGATACAAAATAATGATTTCACAAGGTTTGATAGTAAAGTAGATCATATTTTAACAAGATTCTAGGGCAAGGTACACTTTGTTATTTACTACATAGAGGACAGGGTCAGATAAAGGGAGACCCCTGCTTGAATCACGAGGTTCGGAGAGGACCCCCTTGCTTTCTAAACTCCTTCTCAGGGAGGAGTGTAGGCATGGCGGGAACCAATCCTAGTCCCAGGCATGGTCAATGGCTCATGTCTAAAGGATTATAAATCTGCAATCAATCCTATCACTTAGTTAAGATTTCGAAGTTTAGTATGCTACTAACCACTTAACCAAGGATTTGTTGTGGCAAGGAATCTCTGAATCTCGAGAAATAGCCTTGAGTGGTGTCCCTACTCAGGGGGAGATCCCAGCATGCAGCCCGCTGCTGTGCAGGTGAGCTCCCAGGGATGTGGGCTATCCACTATTTATAGGGTAAGACGATTGACCTATAGTCATATTTGCTTACCAGTGAGACACCTGGGTCCCTGTTCCAGACAGTGTTCGGCTACTATGTTGCTGTCCATCCCCCAAAATCCTGCAGCCGTCATTACTGCCACTGTTGGTTGTGGCTTGAGCACCAGCCCCTGGTGCCACCACAGCCTGCTCCACCCGTGCTCTACCCCTCAAGTATAGGGCGTTGTAAGTTGAAAAGGAAAACTGAAAGACTTCCCTAGAACCTGTGGGCAGACAACATGGATCTTGGCAAGTCCATAGTGAATAAAGCTTTGTAAAGTAAAACCAGATATTTTAAATGCACTTGTTCGCAGAAAAAAAATGTAGGCTAAGAGCTTACAGCAGCAATGCAGTGGGTATTAACAGGCCAGTTCAGAACTGTATCTGAGAGAAAGTGAGCCTCTCCTATTCAGGAAAAGAGAGAGGTAACAACTTAGCGTCCTGTCCTGGCCATGCAGAGCAGGTAAGAAAATCAGGAGTTTCTGAAGCGGCAGAGGAGCATTGCAGTTGGTGAGATTAGACAAATCTGGCTTCCTCTGGCAAGGCAATATCTGTGTCCAAATCTTCAGACAACAGTGTCACTGAGTTGCATAGGTAATGTTGGATGCCAGGACAGCAGAGCCAGGATGGCTGCATGAGGCTGGATTTTTTTCACTTTAGTCCCTGTAAAAGTTGATGATGTGTGATCTTAGATGAATGTCAATGCCTTTACAAAAGCTCAGAATTGAACAAGTCTTTCCCTTCTTCCTGAGATGAAGGTAGACTTTTTCATTGTGTTGAAACACATGAGCTACCCAGTATTTTGTGTTCACTTTTCAGGGTTTCCTTAAAATACCCATCTGGTGGTTCAAGTCTTCGACTCATATGAAACATGGAGAGAATGCACCAGACCAAGTGAATGGGATAACCTGCAAGATGGATGCTTTGCAGGTGTCTCCTGCAGGAGGTGAGCTTAATCATTTTTTTAAAGGAATCATATGGCCTGATTGTCCATGATTGCACTGAGGGCTTTGAGTCAAAACCACAGTTTTAATCCAAAACCTTAAAATCCTCCGGAAACCTATGAGTTGCTGTACAAGTTTCAGCAAGTTTATGGTGAAAGGAGCCACTTTGGAGACAGATGCAAGTTTTTACAGGATCATGAATGCTGGATGGTACTGTTCTGATGTTTTTTAGCTATATTTGGTCAAGGGTGAGACCTCCACTAAATTTTGAAGCAGGGCAATTTACTTCTCAGTAAATAAAATGGCTCTTCTGTACCTGAAAGCAGTGGAAGTATTGTAAAGCATCTACTTAATGAGCGTACAGGTGATTGGCTTCAGATGCCAGTCTCCTAATATCACATTTAATTTACTTCAGACTATGTTGCTTTTTGAGAAGTTGTAAAACAGAGTGATGAGTAAATCTTACATAGAACAAGAGACTTTACATTCAGTATTTTAACCTGCATTTATTCTTCTAAAGTTCAAATCCAAATCAAAAAACAGCTAGGGTAGGAAAATCTAGTGAGGGCTGAGAAGGAAGAATAAAATTAAG
Source organism: Anarhynchus alexandrinus (assembly GCA_008711295.1). Classification (NCBI taxonomy): domain Eukaryota; kingdom Metazoa; phylum Chordata; class Aves; order Charadriiformes; family Charadriidae; genus Anarhynchus; species Anarhynchus alexandrinus. The sequence goes on from VUYV01000221.1 coordinate 340,283, forward strand.
TGGGACAACTGCAAATTGGAAAATAGGAAACTGATTTTCCTTTCTACAGGAAAAATAATATTCTCCCTTTGCTACTGAGTTGTGTTGCAGAGCAGGACCCTTCTCCTTTTAGAAGCCTTATTTACATTTTTCTCCTTTTCTCTCAAATGTCTTCTGAGTTTTACTTTCTCCCATGAAGATTTCAGTAGCATAGATTTAATGCTTATTAAATTAAATTAAATCAGAGCAGATTTAATTTAACTTGCAACACGCTCTACATTTCAGAGTCCTAACCAATAATTAATACTATTTTCCAATGTGAATAACTAGTTTTAAAATTTGCAGTATAGTTTGAGTTGGAACTCTTCCTGTTTGGCAACTAACAATGTATTTTATCAACTGGATGTTATGTTTCTTGAACTGCCCTCCAAAAAAAATTGAGGTCACGTCCCTTCTCTAAGTGAAATCTCACCTTGAAGTGACTGTTACCTCTTAGGATGATAAACAAAGTCACGTTGACTCTTCTGTTGTTTTTTCTCTTCCTCTCCCCTCTCCCCCCATCTAAAGATTCACCAGAATACTTCCACACAGACATGGATCTTTGTTATGCTGGCAGTATAGAAATAGCGGGAGAAGCTTCTTTGGAAGATCTAAAGATGCAGGTTAGATGTTCTCCTGTATTGGAAATGTACAGCAACACTGTGATTAATTGAGCTCTATTAATACCTATTTTTTATTTCCTTTTCCTTTGTCTCCAGTATGTTCTGATATGGCATTTGCTTATATGCCATGTTCAGTGGTAAGTACCAAGAGGCAGTTGGAGCATGTAGCTCAGAGACTTCCTTAGTATGTCTCCTGCAGTTGCCATTCTACCTGTCATGTGTCCTGACCTGCAAAAGCCTTGTTGCACTTCATCTGGAACTTTGGCTTGCAGCCCTATCTTTATTTCACTATGTAAAAATTATTCATGAGAAGCACACACATACAAGCACTTCCTAAAAAGCCACTTTCCATTTCCACATTGTTCCTGTATTAGTTTTCTGCATTGGTTTTTTTTTTGGTGTGTTGAATCTAATGAATAAAGAATTGCATTTGATGCACAGAAGGCCATGTTCGTCATTCAGGAAGGTATAGCTTAGTTTCTTTGGCCAGAAACTAAGGTGCCTTTTTATGCTTTTTTTAACCATAAAAGTATGAATTTAATAGACTAAAACCCAACCCAAACAAACAACAATAAAAAAAAAAAACACAAAGGAAAACAAAAACCCAAACAAAAACCCAACAAAAAAATCCACCCCAAACCCACAAAAAGACATAAAACAGTCCTGTTAATAAGGCTCGCTATTGTTTAGCCAGTTAGCTGTCCTACTTAAACTGCATGGGGTAGGATATCTCACCTGATTCTGAGCCATACTGACACTTACTATTTTGGGTACGACTTCAGTTTCAGTCTCTGGCGAACTACCGCTATGCAAAACTGACCATTTGCATCTTGTGTTCATCTTGAACAAGGAGAATTGTCTTAGCATGGAAAGAACGTTGTGTCCTTGACAAGGGCTTAAAGGAGCTTGCTCAGCACTTCTCTAGAGATTGGGGTCGTGATTGTGTCAGCCTCATTCCCTCCCAGTTATACAAATCTTGGTTAAAAAAAGAAATTCAGTACTTTTGAAATGTAAGTTAAGTTGAGAAATGTTGGGAGGGACTGAAGTCCAACTTGCTTTGAGATTGAAAAGTAAATATGTCAATCATAGCCACCACCAGTAAGTCACAAGCAACAGCTGATGTGGAATAAATCTAACTACCTTGCCCTATTTTTGATTGCTTTAGTATTGCATTGAGAATTAATCAAGAGGTTTTCTTTTTTCCAATGAGACTGGCTGCTAAAATTATTGAAGAAATGTTTCTTTTTTCAGGCTATGACCCTACCATACTGCCAGGAGCAGATTGTCCCACTGCCCTCATTTCTCAGAGCATGGACAGTGGACAGTAAGCGCCCAGGCAAGCTTCTACGAAACAACAAGCAACAACTCAAGTAGGTTTGTTTCTGAACGCACAAGTAGCATTGCATTTGATTGTAGGGTGGATTGGTGGAGAAATAAATCAGCTCAGTCAAATGTCAACAGAAAGCTCATTTCTGGTTACTTATATTTTTTACTGAGCATGTTTTTTAACTCGAGAGCTGTGGAAGTGAAAAGTGTGATCCTACCATGCTTATTATGCTAAGCTTTATTTTAGGTGTTTTTAAATGCCATTTTTATACTTCTCCGAGTTTTTTATTTCTTCTTCCAATAGCTTCTTGCTTTGCTTTTCCAGATAAGCACGGGTCTACTTGACTAAAACAGCGATTTTTCTTCTCAGAAATTTAGAATACTAGACTGGAAATGTGTGTAATCTTTGTTTTGTTTTCAGTGACTATAAGCTGGGTGCCCGAGTGGAAATCTGCATAGAAGCTTTGCAAAAAGAAGAGCATCTGGGGTAAGATCTCAAGATACTTATGTCTTACAGCAGTGCATTTGAGATAAGACTTAATTGAGCAGCTTTAAATTAAATACTTTCTGTCAGGATTTTGGATAACTGTATGTGAGAAGACTTTGGAGGTTATTTTTTTGTTCTCCACAAACCAAAATAAGAGAGGGCAGGAGCAAGTGAAAACTGGGAATTCTGGATTCTGAAAGCATGACTCACAAGGACGGTCTATTTTCTCTTCCTGATGACAGCCCCCATGAACTGCTGCTTCGAGTCCAGATGGGCATACCAGGGGAGAGGGACTACTATGACTCCACGGATTTGGTGTGGGATATCTCCAAAGAGTGCACAACCTGGGCACTGAGACAACGAGTGGCTTCTCACTATTGTCTCCCTGTAGATAAAATTGAAATAGCCAAATACTTCCCTGAAAAATTTGAGTGGCTGCCAATATCTAGCTGGGTAAGATCTGGTATGAGAGAATACAACCATTGTTTTGAGAGAAGTATGTGTTGTTTTGTGCTGCAGTTCTTGAGCAAACATATATAAGCAGGTTTCCAAAATTTGCCATGTACAAATCTTCTGTTTTGATTTTATTCAGACACAGCAAATTTCAAAGAAGAAACGGAAGAAAAAACAGGAGAGTTTACAGTCAGCACCTTATCACCTGAAAGATGGCGATATCATTGGGGTGAAGGTAAATTAACTTGGCTTTAATTGTTGCACAAGGATTAGGTTCAGGCACTGCATACTTTGCAGTATCTGAATTTCTTCCTGGTTTTTCTGCATCCTGCTACATCTCTATGAAAGTACTGGTATGTGACTCTGGACAATACACTGTGTGGATAGGAAATTTGTTGCTGTTGGTGGTTTTTCTTCTTTTTCTCCTGTTCTTTATCAACTTGATGGAAGTTTCATCCTTTTCCCCTTATACCTTGGTACATGCATTAGAGGGCAATACCTTAGAGGCTCTTGTGCCACTCTCAGCCAGTGCAAGCAGTCAGTTTCTGTTCTACCTTTGAACACTATCCAGAAGAAACTGGATATTTTTTTTTCCCCTAATTTTATTGACTTTTTTTTTCCCAACTCTGAGTAAAATCCAAGAACTGCAACCTTTAAAACCCTTACTGTAAGTTTAAACTCAGTACATTTTTCCAAAGAATTATTACAGATCTATTTCATTATTTAAATAAGAATTACAGAGCAGCATATTGAACTCTGAATTAGCAATAAGGCTTATTTAGGAGACCTCTGAAAGAACATACTCACTGGTTTTTAAAGCAGTAGGCAAAAAGTCTGATGTCCTATCCTGATGCATTAGACTATGGAGAGAAATCTCTGAATAACGCAAATTCACTGTTAAATGCAAACCTAGAGAGGAGTCTAAAAATTTTTTTTCTGCCCTTTTGAATTTTTGCCACCTAGTTAACTTGAAGTAATTGCTATAGAACTAGTTTGAAGAAACACACTGAAAATTGAATGTGTGAACTGAGTAACATGTGGGAAATAGTTTTGGTAGATAAAAATTATAAGCTAATACACTCAATCCTTTTTCACAACAGAATCTTCTCCTTGATGACATAAAGGACTTCAGCACAGTGAGAGATGATGTTGGGAAAGAAAAACAAAGGCAGCTTGCATTAGAAAAAAAGAAAAGGTATTGAGTATTTACATTTATTTTTCTTTAGAAATAATGCAAACTGTTCTTTGCTACTTTTCAGACTAGCTTGATACCTGGATAATTTTTTGGGACAGTGCTAGCTGGGTATTGTCAGAGTACACAATTCCAGTAATCCTGAAGTAAGCACTCAGGTAATTCAAATTCAAACATGGTTTTAGATGCCATGTTCCTACACCGAGCCTTAGTTTTTCCTCTTGCAACACACTGCAGAATTTGTCATGTCCTCTGGACATGAAAAATGAACCCCTTGGCTGCACTGGCCCCGTACAGGTTGTACGTGTGAGCTTGCATTGTCACTCTTACAACTACGTGGAAATTGGGTTGCAGTCCAGGCTCATGCTGCTGTCGGTACTAAGGCTCAACACTAACATTAGGCATCTTAATTCTATTTTTTTTAATAGTCGGCAAGCCGAACGCTTACAAGACCATGTTTTCTCTGAGGAGAAGCTGAGTATTAAGCACCGTAAACCAGAAGTGGCTCTTTCTATCAATGTGGGAGTTTTCAGATAGCACCTGGAGATGATTTGCTGACCAGACCATACTACCAATGTACTCAATTGGAATAATTGGAATGGAGTACCTCAGCTGGACCAGAAAGAGGGTCTGTCCCAAAGTGTCTTCAGGAATCACCAAGACAAACTGGATATAGGATTCAGGATAACCCTGATTTTCTTCTAATCTCTCTTGGGGAAGTGCTTTAGCATCCCTTTATCAATGTGGTACTTACTCTCAGGCTAGGAAAATGCACTTTATCCATGAGAAAACGGATTAATGTATTGTATAACATTTTGGTGACTGTTTTATAATCACCCTAAATGCTTTTTTTATTTTATTTTTTTTTGGTCAGATGCTGATGTCTTGCACCATCACTACAGAGTTTGCTGGGGTTTTTAATGCAGTCATAAACATCTCTTTTTAGAAATATTTTTCCATCTCTGATCACTGAAGTTACTAGCGATATTAGAATTTGCTTTTCTCTCTATAAAATCTTAAGTCTGTAGTAAAAGGAGTCAGATTTCAGAAAAGAAGGAAGTGTGGAAATCTCTGCACAAAGTGTACTAAATTGGCTCAAAAAATGGCAAGTTCAGAATTTGTCAAGCTCTAAAACCTGAAGACCTTTTGTGATACGAAACAACAGTGTGGTAACTTTGTATTTTAAAGTTTTGAGGGCTTTTTTGTTGTCCTTAAGGTTAACTAACAAACAAAAGGGATGGAAAAAAATGGCAGAGCTGATGTTTGGCCTGAAATGGGTTTTATTATACTCAGGAAAAAGGCTTGTATTTATTTTCAGTACTCTTATTCATTCAAACATGTTTTGAATGATAAAGTGAAAATGGAATGGTGGAAGATAACACGCAAGCATTTCTGTGCAGCAGTAACGTGCTGGTGGCATCTAACGTGTTTGCCTTTTGGGGCTGGGAACCTGTGCAAATGGATTGCCGTATCAAGTGAAGTCTGCTATCAGACACACTGCAGAGCCTTGTTGAACTACACAAATGTGAAGCCTGAAACCTGTTCTGAAATGAGCAAAGCAATTGTTCAAAAATAGCTTTTGAACATAGCCTGAAGTACCCTTAATTAAAACTGTCATAATGAGAGGACAAAATACCAGTCACTTCTGGGGACTGTCATAAATGTTTAACCTGTTTCATACATGTGTAGAAGATTTTGTAGTAGAAGATGCCAGTACAACAGACTTCTAAAATTTTGGCTAATATGAGAAGATCTCTCATTTACCCTTTTTAACATTATTCTGGTATTCCAGACAGCTTCAAGACAAAAACTGACACTCTTAGCTATAAGGAAAAAAAAAAGTCAAAAGCACCTTGAAGCATATGGTTAGTATTTATTTCTTTGCATATCTTTAAAGTTGAGCAGGTGCTTCTGTGCTTTCTTAGGCCAATTATTTCAGGAAGGGGATATTTAAATTTCCCCACTGTTTTGGTTGTAGGTAGTCTTTACTTGAATCTTGAAATCCTAGTTTTATGGGTAGATTTTTTCTGACTGAGGTGAGGGCAGCCAATTGCTTTCCTCATCTTATTTTGCATCGCCTTCTTCCATATCAACAAGTGTTCTTGTGAGCCAGGGTTTACAGAAATTATCACGCATACTGATTACTAAGGTAAGCAAGAAAGGTTTGTGTTTGCAGATTGTTCCATTGCATTGCACTTACTTTGCTGTCCCTTTAATTCCTCCAGTTCCTTACCGGATAGCTGTACTAAGCTCAACTTTCCCACCTACCTTTAATAACTCTAGTCCCTTCTTGAAAACGCAAAGTTTTGAGAAACATAAATATGGATTCCAAGTACTGACGCAGGGATTTGAGTATGTGCCTTTGTTAAAAGTGTAATGTAGCAGCACCTGCACTGATCCAGTCTTGGATTATTTCTAATGTTGGCTCAAAGTCCATATTTTTTTCTTAAAAACATTGTGGGTCATTCCACAATGAAAGAGTTCATTAAAAATGGGGGTGGGTAGAGGGAACACCTTTTTAAAATGGAGTTTTTGTGATTCCATAGTTTATGATGGTTATATTCCAAAGCCTGAAAAAGCTTTCATCTATTTTTCAAGTGTTCTTCACAAAATAAAAAGTCATTTCTATATGTCTGTTTGATTTGTCTATGCATGTCTCGTCGATACATGTTGATTGGACAGGGCATAACCTTCATTAAGCTTTAATTTCCAAATCTTTTCCTAAGACAGCATCCTGATCTCTGTGCAAGAAGTTTCCCCAACTCAGCTGGGGTTGTGCTGTGCAAAGACCTGTGTTCATTTGGAGGACTGGGATTTTGATGCAAGTTCAAGTGATTTTTAGCTTGTGTTTTTCCTCTTTTTCAGAAAGCATGGTATAGTATTTTTATGGTTTGAGAAACCCTTTACAATTTATTGTCGTTTAGACATCATTCTATCACCCGATGACCCCTCCCAACCTGGGAAGGGGAATCGGGGGGAAAAAACAAGCAAACCCGGGGGTTAAAATATAGACATAATAGACTAAGATTAGATAATTAACATTAATAGCACTAAAGAACCAGTATTGATCCTGATACCAATACAGAATATGCAAAGATTATACTCAGCCAATTCTGTCAATAGGAAGCTGTGCATATTAAATGTTGGACAGTGCGAGCGCTACAGCTTTGGGAGGAAGGGAAGGCCTCAGGTGTCTGGCACTGGGGCAAGAAGTTCTCAGGATGGCAGCCATCAAGGGAGAGAGCACTTTGCAGCAAACTTTCTAATTTATATTGAATGTGATGCTCATAGTATGAAATAATCCTCTTGGCCAGCTTGGGTCAAGTGCCCAAGGTCTCGCTCCTCCTCATCCCTGCATCTGGCAAGCTTGAAAACACTGAGACCTTGAAACCCTCACACCACAGCTGGCTAGAAAGTAAGTATTTTCATAAATTCAGACACTAGTGTCTTCTAAAAGTGCAGTCTTCCACATTATTAGAAGATAAATTAGTTCTGTGTTGCTCAAACCAGGACAAGTATCAACTGCTCATTATTTTAACTCCCAGTTTGTGCACAAATATATTCATCTGGTCTGTATTTCAAGGGAACTCACATAAATCATTTAGAGAACTGTGACTGTGCATAGAGCAAGAAACACGGATTGCTGAGGAATGGTTATCTTTTGTGTCTGCTCCTGGTGCAGTCCCTGTAAAAGAGCAAGTGTTCAGCTCTGGGAATTTTATTATGAGAAAATAGTGGGTTTTCTTTTTCTTTTCCTCATAACTCATTCCAGTTTGCGTAAGCAATTATGGAGTAGGAGGAAGTGGCCTGTTAAAAAGCAAAGTCCTTCTCACTTGCTTTAATTCTCCCTCAGTGACCACTGAAGAGGGTGGTAACATTTTGAAAGGTTTTGCAGGTACAAACCCCAAGAAGGAAGAGTGATGGCGTGGGGAAGTGTAACTGGGACAGGTGAGCAATGGCACAGAGGCTGCAGCCAGTGCTGGGGAGAAGCTCCATGGTTCTGGGACTCACTGGCTGCTTTGGCTGTTTCCCTGTGCTGAAGGGTGGGGGTGCCAGGAGTGCCCTCCAGCGCAGTTAGCTGCAGCTTTGGGATTTTGCCAGTACTTCTGCTGACATTGCCTGTAATTTGAGGAGTTCATCTTCAGCCCTTGCCTTGTCAATGCCACCACATCTGGCGGAAACAGTACCAATCTGAGTTTGCAAGAAAGCTTAAAGAGACTGAGAGGTGTGAGCTCCCAGCCCTTGAGTCAGTGGCTGGAAAGCTAACAACTGTTACTGTTCTGTTTTCTGACTGACCCTTGGTCAGTGCAGCTCCGTGTGCATATAAGTGCAGAGGACATGATAATGATACATCCCTTTCCATGGGTCTTTATTACAGTCAGGCAGTGGAGGCCCATCAGCTGTGCTTATTGAATGCAGTTTGCACGTGCTGCTGCTTCTGCTCCTGTTTGATCTATGTGTTCATGCCTTACAAGAGCATCAATCTTCATGCTAGTTTATGGGTTTGTTGCCAAGAGAGTATCAGCTTCATGGTTAACAAATCTATAAAATACTGCATTACAAAGCTTTTTCATAAACTTTAACTGCAGCCCAAACAGATTTTGATTCCCAGTGGTTGTATTCGGATGATGATCAGTAGGGCTTAATCACCTGCTTTTGCTAAATGTTCTTGCTAATCACTGGGAAGAAGTGTGTTTAGAAAAAGGAAAACAAAACAGGCCTTAGGCCCTCCTGCTTGCTTCCTTGCTGACAAGTTTTACTGGCATTTAGTAACTGTTACTGGTTCCATAGATTAACTGGTTTTCATTTCCTGTGTGCATTTACTCTGTGGTAGCATCCCAGCCCTGGGCAGGCATCGCTTGCTTGGCTCAGAGGTGCCTTCTGCCCCTCTCTGCTGGTAGCCTTCCTCATGCAGGTACCCGCCAGGATGCTCCCTTCTGACCAACTTGGGTCCTGTGGCTGTCATCAGCCCATCGCCATCCTTTCTAAACTGCTGCCGCCTCTGCTCTGAGCCTGTACCAGCCCTCCTGTCTCTGCTGGGTAACCCGAAGGTTGCTTTTGTCCCCTACGACTGATCTCTCTCCTTAGTTGCCCTTTTATTTGCCTCGTCTGCAGCTTCTCCCAGGGGCTCAGTATACTGCAGGCCTTGTCTTCAAATTCCTCTTTAATTCCTTTTTTTCCTAATGATCACAGGGAATTGCTGATCATAGTCTTCTGTGTTTCACACAGAAGTTGGTGAGACCACTGTGTAATTCTGGCTGCCGTTGCTGGTCAGAGCCACGTTTTGACCAAGCTCCTGCCAGCAGCACGTGCTTATGGAACAGGTCCCTTGTGACTTCTGTGAATTATACCTGTATTCTTCATGCCTAAAGAAGTTTAACCCTTGTCCCACCCACCAGCCCTTTTACTCATAAAGAGAAAGGTATTTGTTAGCTAGTGTGGTTTGTTTTGTTCCCATTGGATGCTCATGAGAGGAACAGGCTGTGATGGGTTTTTGTGGGGTTTTTGGTTTTTTTTTTGGATTGTAAGTAGGTACAGCCACCGTAGTTACTGTTAAACTGACACCTGGGTTCCTTAACAAATGTCTAACTTGGCTAATAAACTTACTGCAGAAAGAATACAGCTGTAGCTATCATGTATCCATGGTCCATTAAAGATTCTCCAGTCAGAATTTACTTGCAGTGATTTACAAATCCTTGATTTCCGTATCATAGACTTGGTGTGCACTGCTGGAGGCTGAATGCACTCGGGTAATGGCCAGGTTGTGATGAGAGGGACTTGCTCAGTTCTGCAGAGTATCAATTTTTTTTATTATGGTGGTGCATATAATGTGAACAACAAGGAGAAGATATTTGGAAAGGAAATGGGCTGATCCTTTATTTTTGTTGTTTGAATTATACAGCAAAAGTTTTAACAAATACTAATAAAAAAATTTTCAGAAATTCACATTAGTGAGCATGACAATTCACAAAGCAATAAAAATACAAACCCTATCTTAATATAGACTACAGTTGCATGCTTTTGTTTCTTACTATACTAAAAGGCTTTCAAAGTAAAAGAAATATGGCTTAAATAAAAAAAGAAATTTTGCTGTGGAAAACTCACTGCAACAAGTACAGGGTAGCTAGGCGCACACAAGACAAACTTAGAAAATGTATTTATAATCTAAGTATCCTTTTTGGAATTATGGTAATTGGAATAAAGAAGAGTTTGTACTAGCAAAGAAAATTCTTCTGTATTAATGGTAATTGTAAAGTCATTAAGATAAACTGTTTAAACTTAAAAATCAGTGAGCAGTGCTTCATGCTGGGTATCTATTGCACGGTGGGGTGCACTGAGTTTTCATGACTGTGGCCTCTCTGTGAGAGGTCTGCGAGGGAAGATGCAAGGAGGGCACGCGTGTGCTGTGCTGTGTCTCTCGGCACTCCCGAGGCTGTTGTCTCAGTCTGGGTGTGCTCTGTGTGCAGAAGCAACTTCGCTTGTCTCATGTTTTCAATCACTGCAGAGAAAGCATGAAATTACTAAAGATAACAGTAAAGTTTCCTACATCTACACCGCTAATGTCAGAAATTAAAGTCACTTTGGATAGCTAGACTTCTAATAGGTCTTTAATTTTTTTTTCAATTTTAATGAGTAGTTTTAACTAGTTATTTTGTCTCAGCAATGGGTTTTGACTGCAATTAGCTTCTAGAAAATATTAAGCCACTAATTTGGGAGAAGAATTCTTTTCTTTCTTTTTCTTTTTTTCCCCTTTCACTGGATGATTTCGTTAACTCCTGTTGGTGGCAGAAGTGTCTAGAATGCGGTATTTTAATCAGGGCTCCAACAGTGTGCCATTAGCCAGTTCATCTGATGGACTTTGTGGGTGGTACAGATGCTCTTTTCTTTATTCTGCAGGTGTCCCTTGAAGTTCAAAACTTTGCTGGAGTGTCAGACAGAAGTCTGCGTGCTGCTGAAGTGGAAAAACTAGAAAAGAGGACTGTGAACCCAAATGACAGGATTGTTGTTAGCCGGCTTCTCTGTGGGAAGGGGTGTGTTCTGTTACCCACAGCTTTTGAATCTGGCTCATCCAAACTTGCTATGATCGAGATCCTGCTTATGATCTTGCTATATGATCTTGCTATCACTGAGACCTTAGAAACATACAGTTGTCTAAGTGTTATTAAAGTAGGTAGCCAGGAGAGGGGACTGCAGAGACACCAACCCTTAGGAATTAATTCCAGTCCTTGTGGAATATGTATTTTTAATCTTTGGTTACCTCTAGGGTGAGAAGTTTTGAAACAGCTTCTGCGGTTTGGGTTATGAAGCAGCACAGCAGTACACTCAAGCCTGCAAATGCCTTGAACCAAAGCAGGTGGGGTTTTGGGGCCAAACTTACATGGCGTTTGGAAACTCCACCAGCAGGGTTCAGACACTGAGGACAACTCTTCCCATACTTTACTGCACAGTTCTTCATAAATATTTGGCAATGTTTTTTCCTGGAAGTCGCTTACACTAAATTTACTTCATTCATGTTTATAAAGGGCTTTAAGAAGTTTTTACTGCAGAAATAAATACAGCATTTCTCAAGATTCTCTTATAGCCTCTTCCTTCAACCATATTTCTTTTGCATAAACTTGAGATGGCTAAAAAGGGATCAGTAAAGTGCCCATTTCACTCACAGGTGTAAATATCTTCTGGTTCATAAGTGTTCATCCTGTTCCCATATTTGCCAGTTAGATCAGCTTGAACTGTTGTACAAGGATCTTAAGGGGGGAAAAAAAGTACAAGACATGAGCAACTCTGGCTTTGTGAAGTGGGGCGGTGGTGAATAATTTTGTGAGGATAAAAGCCTTTTAAAATGGTGTTGATTAACTGGAAAGGTACATCTGGAAGCACCAGGCTCTCAGCAGCTGTACATTAATTAAGGAAGTCTGCTTCTGAAACCCATCATCCTGGGTTTGTAGATGTAGATCATCTACATACAAGTCTTGTCTGGCGGCTCAAGATTATTGCCCATTTTTCCCCTTTGTACCCAGCAGTTTAATGGTAAGTTTGCCTTTTGTATAGTTGTTGGTCACAATCAGTGATGGGCCTTTGCTCTGCCCTTGGACAGAGCATTTGTAATTCATCTGAGGACAGGCTTGGAGAAAGAGGCTTGTATTCAGATGTTGTGGCATGGTGTCACATAGGCAGGACCAAACTCTTAAAGGATATATGTTAGCCATGACATACTGTTCATTTCCACTAGTGGAATAAGACTGTCATGGTTCTGTTTTTAAAAAGATGGTAGTGGTTTTGGATGCCCGACTTTAGCTCCAATTGCTAAACAATTTGGGTTTTTTTCCAGTTAAGCTGTTCCTTTTGAAAGTCTGGGTTATTTCTGCAGTTTCAGTGGTCAAAAGAATAGAGCTATTACTTGGAGCAACATGAATTTAATGGGGACCACATAGAAAAAATGCTGCCTTGATTATTTCCATGACCCCAGAGATTCACCCACTAAGAGGATCTGAGGGATGTAATGGCCGTCAGATGCCATGTCACCTCTGCTGGAATGCTGTCAGAGTTAGACAGTGTCTTAGTGATGGGAAACTGTCTGAGCACCAGAAGTGGACTGAATCAGCTGAGCTTGCCTTGTCTACCAACAGCTAACGATTCTGATTTGGTCAGATATGGAGTTTCCCTGTTGTGTCTGAGTTGTCCTATGCTAGATGCTTGGGGATGAGGACAGAAACCCCAGGCAGGTAACTCAGAAAGCCTGATGACTGGGTATTTTTTCATTGTATCAGAATACCACCTGTTGCTGGAGTATACAAAATGGTACTTCCATACCAATAAGTATGTGTATATGTCTATGGAAGTGTCTCCCTGTCCCTTCTCCAAGGAGGAACTGTGTTGGTGTTTTGCAAACCCTGTTGTACATCCCCAGAGAAGTGGAAGAAGAAAGAGAATTTCAAATGCAGCTTCAAAGCTGTGCAAATTAAATCAATTTCTGCTTTTAATATGGCTTATTCCACAGCCCAATGAACATTTTGATTAATATTTTAAAATATTCAGACTTACCACCAGATTGAGCGTGATAAAGTCCTCCTGACCCATCTGCTGGATCTCTGGGCTAGAAGCAAATGCTTTTCTTAAAGCTAAAAGAAAGAGAAATACATTATTTGTGCAGAAAAAAAAAATTCTGGATCACTGCTTTTCCTGGTTTTGCATCATCTTATATTGATTCTAAATACACCAGTAAATGACTGGCACTGCTTTCTGACGTGCACAGGTCACACAAAATTTGGAGGACTTGATTCTCATAAAGTAAAATGCAAAAGACATTTGGTCCCCGAGAAGCTGAAATGCTGGTGTACAGACATATTTCCTACCCAGTGGCTGAACAGGTCATGAATGCATACACCTTGGCTTTATTCGGCCATCTGTGGCCCTGCACTACAGAGCGTAGGAGTCATCTGCACAATTTATGCTGTATGCATTTGGGGGAACAAATACTTACAGAAGTGTCATAAGAAATGGTGGGGACAGACTTCCCTGACAAACCTCACTTGGTTATCGATAACCTAGGAGGCTATCAAGTGATAGTGAGTGGTCTGACACACTCTTGGGCCTCATAAGAGTAAGAGGAAGGTCTATACAACAGATAGTAGCAGATACTCTTGCAGGCCAGAAGATGACTTGAGCTTTCCAATGCTGTAAACTGTTGCACTTCTAAGGTTCTTGTCTGCAGATGAAAATGTGCTGCTAAAGGCTGCAAAGATAATTTTCTTGGTGTCTGACTCTCCCTGCTTGCAGGATACTGTAACTTCAAAGCCACGGTATAAAACAATGCAACAGAGGCAGCACAATACCTAACCTCTCTGGCTTGATACAGTTTACTTTCAGGGTCTCTCTGGGGGGGATACAACTTCCTCAAACTTTAATTACATGAGCTGATAAATATGCATGTTTGCTGGGGCCCAGGACTGGAGTTGGGAGTAGGCAGGAAGGAGAATTAACAGGAGTTTGGGGGGAAAGAAGATAAAGGAGGAAAGCTTGGTGTCTACCAGTCTGTTCCGTAGCCATGTGTCTCTATCAGGGAAGTTTTGACCTAGTGCACATTGCTGCCCAGAAAAACTTTACAACTGTTTTATTCCCCAACTCTTCTCAAGGGTCCCCAGAGGATTTACTCTCTCCACCATTCCCTGCATGTGCTGCAAAGGCTTCACACCAAACAAACAAACAAACAAACAAAACACCAAGCAAACAAACAGCTGATAGGGAAGGGGGGAGAAACCCCAGCCTTGCTAGGGTTCAGGTGGTGGATTAGGATTACAGACAATACCTTCCAGCCACTCGAAAACTGGAGCCCAGGGTTCCTCCCAGAGCTCATCCACCCTCCCAAAGAGCCGAACCAGGCTTGCTGCTTGTGCATGGCTTCCTGCAATAAGGGATTGCTTGACAGGTTGGGGGCTAAGGAGGGTGGGGATGCAAAAGTGGTTTTGGCATGAGGTGCCTGGATCTTACTTGACAGAGCAAAGCTTGGACCTCGGTCTGGAGCCCCTTTCAGTGGTTACAGCACCCTGCATGAGACCTGCATCACCCAAAGGAGACCCCAGGAAGGAAGATGATGTACCTGGTGCCTGTGCCTGACCTACAATGCTGGCAGGAAAGCAGACAGCAGAGGGGTTGAGCTGGCTGCAGCCTGGCTGTGTGACTATGGTCTCCTGTGTACACAGCATGCCTTTGTAGGGGTGGGAGCTTCTGGTGGGGCAGAAAAGCTGATCCAGCAGCTGATCAGCAGCCAGTGTAGCAGCTGGTGTAACAGCCTGGCTCTTGGCTCCATCCCCAGTCCAGGTTTGGAGCAAAGCACCTGTACCTATTCCCAAGCACAGAGCATGAGGACTTCTCCCCTGCTGAATGCACCAGTGCTCTTGGCCGCGATGGAAATGGCACCTGTGAAAGGTAGGTTTGGGCTTTTGCTTCTCAATGGGAACACAGGGGTGGATCTCCCAGCTGCTGCTCTCAGACGTATTCCTGCCTGGATATATGGGTGGAGGTGTGCACTAGCCCCTGTGACAGAGGGAAATAGGGGTGCTTGAGGACTGCCTCAAGCATTCCGGTCACTCACCTTGAGAGAGAGTCTGAAAGGTCCGTATCTGAGCTGGGCTTTCTTCCTCCTCATCAGGGAGCTTCTGGATCTGTGCAGCCACCCTTACACCATTGCATAGAAGGAGGTAACACAGGAATGGAAAGGCATGCATGCTTCTGATTGATTGGCAACAACAGAGAGAAAGGTTCAACTCAGGCAGGCAGAACTTAACAAATACCCAAATCTTCAGGCAAAGAAAAGAGAGGCCTATGAAACATTTATTTCCCTGTTAAAAGTGGGCTAACTTCAAGGTTGACAGTTGAGCAGAAGCTTGGGGAGCCTCTGGAGTGATTCTGAGTTTGTCTAGCTGGTTGTTCTCATCAAGAAAAACAGCTGTATCTGTCTGCACTTATCTCCACTGCTTGCCTTGCAGCTGAATTCTAACATTGGTTCATATGTTTCCTACCACTCATTGAGATGCAGAGATAAGCTGCTCAATTCACTATGATATGAAGTGGTCTATATTTTCAGCCAAGCATGGATCTGCAGGAGCTTCAGTTAGGTTTGATGGGAGATAAGGTGGCAGAGAAGCAATACAGATCAGGTCATCTCTATCAGAAGGCCTGAATGCACTTGGAGCCTGATGAGTGACTTGGAAAATGCAGGCTGAAATAGCCATGGGGCAGCAGGTACCCTCTGTCCTGTCAGCAGCCCCTTTCATCACCTGATATCTCTATGCACGGTAGTTGTTTTTGGTCAAGCAGTCCTCCTCACTTGGGTACAGTTCAGCAGTGTAATAACTAGCAACCACATCCAGCAAAAGCCCACGTACAAGGAGCAGGTACCCTGGCAGAAAATAAATGCATGGTCCTCCTCAGAGAGAAGACAGTCTCATAAGTAGCCATTTATTTGGAACTAGTCTCTGAGCTGGCAGCTCCTGCTGACGTCTTGACAGGGGTGTCCTTGCTCTAGCCTCTCCCCTCTAGCCCAGGTAAGGCAAGGGATCTTTATACCTCTGTATTTGCACAATAGCTGGGTACAGACGTTAGCTGAAATTCCAGGATATCCTGCTCCCACCAAGGTGCAGAACAACCTTTCAAAAAGCTTTCTTCAGTCAGCCTGGAAACATGCATTCAATTGAAGTATATTGATTTACAAAAGGATTCATGCAGAGTTTATGCAGAGACACACCTAGTTCCCTGGGCATGGGTCTCCATGTAGATGAAGTCAACCAGAGTCAAACCGAGAGATACAGACAGGATGCATACACCTCTCTTGACACCCTTCACATCAAGAGTGGTACAGAATGCACTGCTCTTAGAAGACATTTAGCACATTCCTGTGAGGGGAAAAAAAAAAAAAAAGAAATGACAATGTAAAAGACGTGGTATGAACTGAACCATATCACAGTAACAGGGAACAGCAGCATAATGAGAGGGCCATGCAAAGAGGCATAACTCTATGGAATAAATAGGACTTGTGTCGCAACCTAAGGAGATGGTCTTCTCCCATCTCAATTTTAAGGAAGTGAAACACCAGCTTTCCATCGAGGGTTGCTAGGTCTTTGCAAAGCACCTGGTGTATCAAGTGAGAAAGACCATAATTTCCATTGCAGAACCAGCCACTGGTCTGTTAGGAAATCCTACCTTTGCTTCTGTATGCGGTCATATTGTGGTCTCTGTTTCTATCTGCTCTGTTATGCTGAGTAAGAGAAGGGCTCCTGGTGAGGACCCCCTTCTGGTGTTCATACAGTGGGCTTTAGTGTACCATATGGGCCCAGGAAGTCAGGATAGGGATTTAGAAGAGCTGGTAATATTGTGTCCTCTATGTTTCCAGTGCTTGGTTACTCAACCAGAGGAATGTTTGTTCTAATGCTGTTTTGTGTGAATGCCTTTCCTTGGCACTTTTTGAAGAAACGGCGTTTATCTGTATTTAAGGTCCAGCAGGACTTGGACTTTCAGCTTGAGTGCTTGCTTCTGTTGCCTGAATGACAAAGGACAACAGCCTTGGGCTGTTTCCCAGCTAGACCTTGGGGCTGGTGATGGCTGTGGCCACAGAAGGAGGCAAGCCCTTCTAGTTTGGAGTCTTCAGTGCAAAAGGAGGGGTTGGAGACAGCACAGCTCATGGGAAAGGAAAGATCCCTTCTTTCCTTTGACTTGCCCTCTGTTATCACCTCCTCATACCTTTTCATTGAGCCAGTGAACCGGGTCCCAGGTGTGGAGGGTCATATATATGTTCTCACACATCACCAGTGGTTTTCTTCTATCTCCAGTTCACTTGCAGGGTGAAGAGGCAGTATCCAGACATGGAGTGTCACAAGGCAAGCTCAGGAGCACCACCTAGACTTCACGCGGTGTTTTATCGCCAGTGGCTTACGGCACATTGCTAGCTTGAGACGGAGGATGACAGTGGCCTGAGTTACCGAAACATACAAACATCACATGTTTCTTGAACCAGAATGGTACTGCATGAAATCTAAATACAAATTGCATGGGAGGCTGAGTTGAACAGAGGAAGATGGATGGTTGTCGCGGTTTGGCCTCAGCCAGCATCAAAGAACCACACAGCTGCTCATTCAACTCCCACAGCCGTGGGAAAAATCGGCGGAAAAAAGCAAAACTCGTGGGTTGAAATAGTGCAATTTTAACAGAACAGCAAAAGGGAACAGAAAAGAAAAAAACAGCGACACCGATAAAGAGATATACAGATGCGATTACAACAACGCGCCGCAGCCGCCCCCAAATGACTGCTGACTGCCCCCTCCCCGGCTAGCTCCTCTTATAGCCCGGGCACGGTCACGTGGTATGGAATACCCGCCCCCTGCCGGCTCCTTGGGGAAAATAACCCCATCCCTGCCGGAACCAGGACAATGGTCGTTTCAGTAAAATTCAAAAGCTCTGCTTATTTGCAAAACTAGGCTATAAAAACACAAGTATGCTGCTGTGTTCTGAGTGCCGAGCTTTTCTGATTACAAGAGAAATAAAAGCCAGCATGGACAGCTTTAGCAGAGGTTGGCGAAAAGAAACTAGCAGACAGACAAAATGTAAAAAAAAAAAGGGATGGGGGAATCCAGTGAATGGAGTGACACTTTGTAGAGACCTAACTCTCATGGAAGTTACTGTTTTCAATTTCCGGCAGGGCACATAGAATAGATGCACAACATAACTGCAAGCATGATATATTACATGGCTTCAATAGGCCCAGAGGGACTTGTTTCTCCTGATAAAATAGATCTGATTGTGCAATACACACCCATTAATTGCTAAGTTCTTTTTATTTGATTTAACAGAATAAAGCAAACAAAGTTGTCCATTAACACTCCTTGGAGTAAACGTTGCAGCTTCCAGGCTGCTTACTGTGGTTTGGGTCCAAACACACCTGGCCAAACCAAATTTATGCTAGATCCCTGAACAGTCCCTCCATTACATATCTTAAGCAGGTAAAGGTAAGAAACCCAAAATATTTTTAAAAGTTTTGTATAAAATCTTTATTGAAATGATTGAAACCAGGAGGAAATACCTATCTAGGAAATCATACTGCTCTGTCTAGTCATTATAGAATCATAGAGTGGTTTAGGTTGGAAGGGACCTATGTCCACATAAAATGTATTTAAGATGTGTTTTATCAATTGATTGCTTTTGTATCTGAAAAAATAACTCACAAAGGCAATGCACTTCATTTCTCCCTTGCTTTCCACAACACAGCATTCCTGAGACACAGCATCTTTTTGTCACCTTGAGGATGGGAAGGCCACAGCAAGCCTGCTTCACCCTGATCCAGGCAGGACCAGCCAGCAAGCTGCATCTGTAGCTCTGGGACATGTGTCATGAGCTAGATTGTTGCTGGATGGTAGAGGCAGGGCAACAGAGCCTCTGCAGAGCTGGAAGACCTACAGGTACATCTTATGGCAAGCAGTCAGGAAATGAAACAAATCCCAGGGGCCATGCCAAGCCCCAAAAGAGGTATGTAGGAGGCCAGGACCTCAGCTGGCAGAAAAAATGTTTGTGGAGATTCATCCTGTATTCAGAAAACTAAAAAGGTGTAGAAGGTGCCTATCACTGCATATTACTTGTCACCAGGTAGGCTGGTAGAAAGAATTTCCCTCTGCCATAGATTTTATCCTGTTGGACGTGGTTCAGAATTTGAAGTGAAGTGTGTTTTGAAGTGTGAAGTCTGTTTCAGAAGAGATGCAGAGCAGTTTAAAATATCTGCCTAATTGTTTACAGTACCAGACTGAAGCCAAGCAGTCACTAGCCTCTGTCAGTACATTGTACTGGTGAGATGGAGCTCAGCTGCCTTGGAGGAGAGTGAATGTGCTCTGGAGATCTCTATCCAGCACACAGGGGAAAGGAGAGGAGTGGGTTCAAGCAATTGGTGGCTGAACCTGAATTTTGCAATCTGCAAGTCAGAAGTTTCATAGAATAAAATTATTTTTCTTATTGTAAGTGCTGGCTTTCCAGTGCAGAGCCAGCCATGAGGAACATCTTTGTTGTCACCATTTTACACCTTTACTGTCAAATGCCAGCTTCATTCTCCTTTCCAAACTTTGTAAGTTTGCCATCATTGACTTTTCTTGCAATTAGAATTATTTTGCAAGTGAAAATGAGAAATCATTAGCCCCAGAGTTATAGTAACCAATTTCTTCATGGCTTATTGGTGGGAGGACAGCTACATAATGACATAGAACACATGGAAAATCTCACTGGTTTCCATATTGCAGGTGTTGGGCTTGTGTCATTACCTTTTAGGACGAGGGAACTGTGCACACACGGGGACTGCATAAGTGGTCCCAGATGGGAGCTCTGCTCACTATGAAGGCCTATCCTTGGAGTCTGATTTCTGAAACATTCACAAGATGATGCCACATCAAAGTGCCTCTGGTATGTCCATGCCAAGTGCAAATGGTTAGTTTTCCACTGCAGTAGAGATGTGCTATTAGAGCAGCAGGGAAGAGAGGGGAACAGTCACAACCCTTAGTTTTCCATGCCAAGGTTAAAAATTTGCCAGTGAGCACGGAATGTGGATCAATTTGTCTGAGTTTATTTGTCAGATAAACCTGAGCTGCTGGTGGACCATGACTGTTCCCAACCTAAGAAGGTGTATAGATGAGCCCTTATGGCTTGTCTGGTAAGCAAACTCTTGTCATTGTCAGGAGGAGAACCTAGCTCAGTGCTTTAGACTTGGATACCAGTTTTAGGAATAATTTTGGAATCCAGAGACCATAGTTATGGTAAAGAGTAAATACATGTAAATAAGCTTTCTTGTAAAAGAATATAAGCTGCTCTCAGGGAGTGCAGCGCACACTCCTTGTAGCTTTAGTGACTGAAGTTTTCATGTGGAGATGTTGCGTGGCAAAGCTGGTATCAGTTCTGGAGTTGGTGGCAATAGGATAGGAAAGAGATCCTACACAGAATCAAGCATATCCAGAGATGCAGACAGCATGGAGTTCAACACAACTCTATGGCAGTTGTAGGCTGTTTTAAATCTACATTTTTTAAGGCATTTTGCAGAACTTGCCAACCAAATATTTCAGGTGTGTGCAGCATCCAAATACAACTACTTCAGATCATCTAGGAGCAAAGATGTACAGCACGACAGTAGTTTGTGTGTCACCAGTTTCCTTCTGATCTTCAAAACCATACTGTCTTCATAGTGAATTGAACTATACATTTGCTAGGTTTACGGGATGGTCTGGGAGTAATTTTGATGGTTGATAGTAATCCAAAATGTGTGGGATCACTGGATAAAATTCCAAATTCCACATTGATTAGCAGCTCGAAAGGCAAAACATGGCTTTTAAGGGGTGTTAGGAACTTAAAAGGGAAACAAACCCACAGCTGTTTAAAGGAGGAGAGTGGATTGGAGAGGTCAAGAGCACATTGAGTGCAGAAGGCTGTCTACCAAGCAAATGCCATTGTGTCCGTGTCTCGGGCTGTTTCTGTGGACTTGGTTTGGTTGCTGTTCTTGATGTTAGGGTAAGGGGTACTGTGTAAATGTTTATTTCTGCCTGAGGACCTGGTTTTAATGTAAACTTCCCAATCCTGTACCGTGGCGATTGTTGGAGAAATCCCCACTTTGTTTAGAATTCTGCAAAATTACAAACTGTTTGGTTTCCTGTTACCTTTTTTAAAAGTCTAAAACTGAGAAACCCAGTGAAGCATGAAAACCTGCTAATATTTATCATAGTCAGCAACAAAAATCTTGTTCTAAGATAATGTAGTCTGTATGTCCTTCCATGTTGCTGATGTCTTGAGACTAGTATCCTCAGGTCTGTACTAGATGTCTTTAACTGAGACAGACAGCAGGTGCTTTCTGTTGTCAAGCTGCATCTATATTTTACACCAGCATTTGGTAGCTCAGCTGATAGGGGTTGGAGACTGCATATATACATGTGTGCACTGAAGCTACTGAGTTCGTAAGGTTATTTGAGACTGGAGATAGTATCCTGCTGTTCGTGGTATGTAAAAAGATACAGGGGCAGGGAGCTTTACATTCCTGCTGCTGGGCAGTTCAGCCTTAAATATTTGGCCAGCAATATGTACCATGGTGCTGTCTTGCTGCATTCCAGCCTATTTCTGCCAAGAAGTTCTGCTGTATCAAGTCAAACTAGTGGCTGGAAAGGTCACAGTCCCTCGTCACGGGAGGAGGCAAACCCTGGAGGAAAAGGCAGTGTGTGTTGACATCTAATCCTCCTTGCGACAGTAGTGAACTGCTCAAAACAGCACACTTCTCTACCACCCTTTTGGTGTTAGGACGGCTTTTGGCACATGTCAGAGATCTGTGAATCTTCTCTTGATCCACTTGATACACCACTTTGTCTCTTGTTGGTGCTGTGTGGTCAGCTGAATTTCCTGCTGACATCTTCAGGAGGATTGGTCTCAGCTTGCCCAACGTCTGTGAACAATTCTAGTCCAAGGTCCTCCAAAAGACTAGGTCTCCAGACTAAAAGCTATATGTTTTACGGTCTTAGGGTACTTCTTTCAATTCCAATGCCTCCCTTTAGGTCCACAGGGATTCATGGAGGCTTTGTGGGTTGCTAGCTTTTGGTTCTTCAGTTAAATTGAGCTGTGCTTCCTCAGGGTACTGCCTCTTCAGCAAAACAAGTATGCCAAAAGCCACATTTAACAAAACCCCTGAGATTCCTCCTCAGGCATCTCAGACACATTCATGGAGAGCCAGTGGCAGAAATCCAGATAAACCACACGATTCCAAAATAAACAACCCTCTTCCCCAGAGCAGCTTCTTCCCAATTGCCTTGTTTCCTCTGAGACTTCTTCTGATGCCCTTGGATGTAGAAGCTGTCAACACCTCTTCTTCTTCCCAGGCTCACCAGATCCTGTAGTCACAGCCTGTCTGGGAACCTCATCAACCCACCAGTGTGCTGGGCTGGGAGAAGACAGAAATCACTTCCCCCCAACCACCTGCTCTCAGGAGCCCAGGTGTAATTGCCCCGTCAACGTGAAAGCTGTCCGATTCTCTTCCTCTGCTGAAAAAATAATCTCTTTCCTTGCTTGAACTAGTACCAGATAAATGTGCTTTGGTAACTGTGGGAAAGTAATGGAAGATCGGCAAGGACTGTAAATATGCTCAAGTGACCTGCACCTGGGGTGTTGGAAAACACGTATATCGTACTAATCATTGTTTAGTCTTATGTGCTCAACAAGTAGAACATCTGCACTTAGATCACGTAGGCCTGTGATGGACTCAGAGGCACCTTATCGAACAAGCCTGAGATTCCTGCCCTGCTGTCAGAGAGGATCAAAGCATAGTGGAAAACTATGCCTGCTTGAATTCCTGATATACAGGTGAGAACAGCAGGTTCAAACTCTCTCACTCTCTAGCTATCAAGGACTCTCTTGCTCTGCAGGGCCTGCATCCCCTGCTTGCATGCCTCTGCCCAGGTGCTGCTTCAGAGAACCCTTGATCCGCAAAGTATCGGATTAAATTTGTTCTTTGCCTTTCACCAGTGGTTTCGTGGTTTTTCCTGTGTCTTGCCTGTGTCAGCTCACACAGTAAGGTGCCTCTTTTTGTTCCTGTAATAAGTAATTTAACAAAAGAATTTTGCTTCAGCTAAAATGAATGTGTGCTTGCTATGGCTTCAGCTAAGATGGGTGTGTGCTTGCTATGCCTTTGGAAAAAGGATAGTGCTAGATAGGATATCAGACGAAAGCAACAGTTGAAAGTAGCAAACCCTTGCAAAACAAAGGCTAGTGTAGCTAGCAAAGATAACCACAGAAGTGTAAAGAATAAAGAAGCCACAAGAAGGACATGGTGATAAAGACTTCAAGCCTCCCTCCAACGACTACCAAGAAGACCCCTGAGGAAGCACAGCGCCTGCGCCGCTAGAAGGGAGGGGGCATGTTTGGGGTGGGTTGCATTCCAAGAACTCATTGAGTATGTATTTGGGGGTGGGTTGCATTCTAAGAACTCATTGATTATGTATTTAGGGGTGGGTTGTGTTCTGAAAACTCATTGATTATGCAAACTATGTTCCAAGAAGAAACATGAATAGGTATAAGGAATACGAAATAAAAACAGGCGTTTGTAAAGCGAAAATGAGCCACAGGAGGAGAAATCCCCTGTGTAACTCCCAGCGCTGTAATAAATATTCTTTGCTTCACTGAATTTGCCCCAGACTAAAATTAATACAGTGAGCGTGTTTCTCACATTCCCAAATCTAATTAATTCTTCCAAGGTTGTATAGCAAGGCAGGCAAGCTAGAGCACCACAGCAGGTGCTGTGCAAGCTAGAGCAAGCAGAGCACAACAGCCCCCATGTAGCCCTGTTGAAGTTCAGCTTTCAAACATTAATAGTCATGACTGGCCAAGCAGAAAAGCAGTATTTTCTTTCTCAGGTTCCCAAACCTGATTAGGGAGATTGGCAGTGATGTGGAGGCTGGGGCACAGTCAGGTTTTGCTTGCCGATGAGGGCTGTGATGGGGTGAGTACAAAGTGGGTTGAAGGGAGGGTGTAGCACGCTGACTGTTGGGAATGGGCCTTCAGAAGACAAGGGTGGTGCTAGGGGTCCTGTGCTGTTCTTTAATGGCCGTGGCCTGGCTTTGCTAGGGAGCGTGAGGTGGGATTGGGCAATCCTGACGCTGGCTCCTTCTCCCCCATCCATCACCCTTACTTTGTACTTCTTTATTTCATGAAAATTGAAAAGAAGAATTGAAGTTTCTGAGCACTGTTTATCGTCTGATTATTTAGACGAGGGGCTGGGGTGTGACTAGTTGTGTGGGACAAGTGGTTTTGGGGCTGATTCCAGGGACTCTTCCCTCCGGCCCAGGGCGGGGGAGGGCAGGGCCTAACCAGGCCGCCGGGCCGGTTGCTAGGGCCGCGTTGTGCCTAGCAACCGCCTGCGGAGGCTCTGCGCTTGCGCAGTGAGGCGTCCTGCGCCGCGGGGCAGGCCGGGAATGCTTGGAGTCGCCGGCGGCGGCGGCGGCGTGGTTCCGCCGCCGCTATGAACGAGGCGGTGGTGCGGCGGACGCAGGAGTCCTTGGGCCGAGTGATCCGCAAGCCGCCGCTGACAGACCGGCTGCTGAGTAAGCCGCCCTTCCGCTACCTGCACGACGTGATCACCGAGGTGGGCCGGGAACCGGCCTGCGGGCCCGCTCCGCTGTTGCTAGGCAACAGGGCCTCCCTGCGGGCTCCGCCGCCCTCTGGCGGGCGGGGGTGTGGCTGCCGCGGGGTGGGGGAGAGGGGGTTGCCCGGGCGGGGGGGGTCTGCCGGGGGAATCACCCGGGGTACTGAGCGCTCCGTTGCCCGGGCGGAGGGACTCTGTCACCTTTCCGGGACCCCGGGGCCTGCGCAGGGCTGGGTGGCGCACGCAGGTCACTGCTGCAGGGGTTACGCTCCGAGCAGCAAGTAGATCTCAGAGGGTTTAGGGTAGTGGGTAAATCTCAGAGTTTTTAGGGTGGCTGGTGGTGGTTAAGGCCAGACGAGGGGTCTGACTCTTCCTCGGTCTTCCGTGCATTTGATCTTTCTTGAAACCTGCTAGTAGGTTGTTTTTCCACCCTCCATTTAAAAACAAAACAAAACAAAGCAGTCTTAATTTTTATACCCACTGAGCTGCTGCTTTTATATATAGTCCCATGTAAAGGAGTCAATAAGGGAATAATGCAGAGCGACATTTAGAATGCATATGCTGGTGTTTATGTTGTGAATCTCCTGGATTCGTCATCTATTAAGGTTAAAGATGGAATTAAATAGGAAGGGAGGCCTGAGCTGTAAGCAAGGATTAAGTCTTGTTGTTCCAGAGCGTGTTCAGAGACGCAGCAGATTTCCACACCTGCTCTAGAAATAGTTCTAAACGAGGTATCATATCTGAAAGCAAATAAGGCCAATACATTTCCTATTGCCACACATGCTTTATTGAACAGAGGCCTTCAAGTGTTCTTAACTTACTCCTTTTCTTCTGTTTTGAAGGTAATTAGAGTGACAGGTTTTATGAAAGGACTTTACACGGATTTTGAATTGAAATCAGATAATGTTAAGGTGGGTATGAAACTTCCTTATTTATTTAGCTTTAATATTAGTATTCTTTGAAACTTGCCACAAGGTACTTTGGTCATTTCTGTGTTCAATGCCAAGTACCTGTGTTTAGTTTTGTGGAGAAATGGTAAAAGCTATTGACTGTTGGTTATATTATGCAATGCATGGGGTAAACACCTATAGATTGCATTTGTGGATGTGACACAAATAAGCTGTTGTGTGTAGAGAACTATTTCTGTACAGATCTCAAAACAGTGAGCTGTAGATCTATGACCAGATCTAGGTTTCCAAAATACTGTTGTATTACAGATTAAAAGAATCATTATGTAGCAGGGTTGCCTTGAAGTAGTAGTTGGGCAGTGATAATAAATCACAAACACTGGAAATCCACACACAGCTTTTTAAAGAGTCTTGTGGTCTCTCAATGGAATGTATAGTTTTATATTTATTGCTTTATATGGTGTGTGTATACACATGTATGTATACAGATATACATATACTGTATACATATATACACTAAATGTTCTTGCTTACTGTCCCAGGACATACCGAGGCACTCATCTAGTATATGCATTCCACAGTAGCTTTATTACTGTAGACAAATGGCTAATTACTGAAAGAGGAGGCTAATGTTATTACTGAAAAATGCTTTTCTTAAGTACAAGGGTGACTTCAGTCTCTGCTGCTCTTCTACTGTCTGCCTCTTCGCTGAGCCAGGGACGCTCACTTGTCCAATTACTAACTTGATTGGAAATTTTCGTCTCTTAGTCATGGCAAATAACACAGTGTTTGTATGTTGCTAGTTAGACAGCTACATCTGTTGGTGATTGTTTAACATAGCAACTGAAAGTATGAGGTCTGTGAGCCTGGCTTGTCATCCATACAGCCAGTTACACAGATTTTTTATGCACTTCTTGCAGCTAATTATCAGTCTGATATGTATGTTTATTTCTGTGACTGTTACTGTTGAGATAACTGGAAACTAAATTAGTTATACAATGGATTGATTGTTTTTGTTGGTACTTTCCCTGTTGAAGCTTGTCAATAGGTTCTGTGATGAAGAGCACCTTAGCACATGCTGCCTCTTCTTTGGAGAGTATGGTGCATTTCATTTGTCGATCAAAAAAGCAGATTTCCTAGCAACTCCTGAGTATGTCTTTGTATCTACATACTGTCATAGCTGTGAAGTTGCACCAATCTTGAATACCTCTCTAAGAACTTCTTTCACAGTCCATGAGATCATGGTTTTCAAGAGTTCAGGCTGAGGAGATCAAAATGCTGTAGTATGAGGGAAAATGTCTCTAGGTTGTGTTCTTCTTTTCAAAACACTGGTTAGGAGAAAGACTTGGCTCTCCCAGATTGCTTCCTTATTGTGATTTCTGTTGGAGTTGTAGAAAATCAGGAGCGTAATCTTTATGCAGAGACCAAAACTACTCACAGAGAACTAGAGGCTGAGAGCAGCAGCCAGAGTCCATGTTGTGAATAGCTGTATATATTTCTGTGCAAGGATGATCTGCTTTATGTAACACTAGGGAATGATACTCATCTGGTGTGATGATCTGAGAGTGGATACACTCCCAGACTTGGAATGGGCAGGATGCTTTCAGAAAAAAGAAAAAGTTTGTACCTACTGTGAAATAGTCCTGGTGCTGTAGTTCAAAGTCTGCTTGCTGTGGGCTGGAAAAAATTGACAGGAGGTCTTTGCAAGCTGGTTTTGCTGTGCTGTTGCAGATCATGAGGTGCATAGGCTGAACTTAGGAAAGCCCAAAGCTTGTGGTCCGGCGGCTGGGGCTGGCTCCTCGTCTAGACATCCCCTAACATACTACGCAGTGTCATGCACATGTACATGCAGCAACTGTTTTTGTTTCTAGTTTTAACTCACCTCTCCCACCTGGACATAGCAGTGGGATCCTAAAGTACCTACTGTTTCTTCTGTGCTACCTTTTATGTCTCCACTGCTGGGATAACACATACTGCATGGATAGCTGGTCCCCTTCTTCTGTGTAGAAAGAGGGGGGAGGCAGGCTGGAAGCATCCCATGAGCCAAATTTGGCCTGCAGAGCATGAACATTAACCTCACTGAGTTGTAGTTTGTTTCAGGGATGGAAGAGAGATGTAAGGGAAATAAAAAGTGTGAGGACAGGTACGTTGGATGGTATTGCTGTGTGCGTGTTTATCAGAAAAGTTTGTCTCGTTAGGTCTAGTAAAAAGTTGTTCTCTTATAAATGGAGATTGGATATCAGGCTTGCTCTTTTAATCTTCCATATCAGCTTTTTATATATATATACACACACACAGAGAAAAGTCTTTATTTTCTAAATACATATATAAAGTCTTACCACTTGGAATAGTGGAGATACCTTTGTTTGAAAGCTACCCAATAGAAAATATTTTCTTAAGCTTTCAGCACTGTTTCAGATATTTGTTTCTATTTTGATAGAAGTTTTATTTACTGATGCAGGTAAGAGCCCTAGATTTCTCACTGGGTTCATGAGGATTTCGTATATGGACAGAACACACTGATAATGTAACTGCTGAAAATGATGAGGATGTAGGAGAAAATTTTGGATCTTTATTTGAAAACTTGTTTGCTTTGGAATAGTGTCCTGTCTCCTTCCCTAAATTAGTAGATTGCATATGTCCTTGGAAGGACGGACAACTATTTTAATAGTTGCAGTGTTTCCTTCCTTTCCTTTTTTATTTGTGAATGCAGGAAGCACTGGTGAGGGTGAAGTGTTCCTGATGTTAATGGAGACAATCTGAAAATCCCAGCTATGTGGCAGTTGTTTGTTTTAGTCCTTTCGGAAGAGTCAAAGACGGGAAGTACCCTGACTCTGGAGACTGTCTTCCTACACGTTTAACTATCATTTACATGCTTGCAGCAGAATGCAGTTCTTGTTTATGGAGAGTGGCTCTGGGGCTTGAGATAACACATGAAGAGCTCTATTAAGCCGCAGTGCCACAGGAATAGATGGTGCTACCAGATGGCTTGTAAAGAGTGTTAGCCTTGCTCAGCTGAGGAAATACTGGCTTCCGTGGCTTTCCTCTGTATTGGTACGTCTGTCAAATTAGATCCAGGCGATTCTGGATCTGTGCACCTGAGATACGCAGACAGTAAGTGCAGTGCAAAATTGTGTATTTTACTGGATAATTACAACTGCTCCTTTTCTGAATTAACTGAAATGGCAGTGGTTCACTTTTCAGTTATCAGTTTGAATGCTGTAGTTTATATTCTTTTGAACTGATGCCTATTAAAACACGCATACAGAATTCTTCTCACACTGGTTTACTTTTTAACAGGCTAGTAAAATACTTTCTTATCTCCACTCATGACTGTAGAGGATGAGTGAGTAGACTTCTGTGCTGGGCCTAGTAAATATTCCTTGAATTTTATTATGTTTTATTAATAAAACCTTGTTGGGTTTTTTTCCCCCTAGTATTCCGCAGCTGCAGAGGCTTCACACCATGATTTCATTCTCTGGGCCAGGAACTCTCCAACAAAATTTTACTTGGTGGGGGTTGGTTTATTTTGTCTTTATTTTTTTCTTATAAATTTGCATAATCTCCAAAAGCGATCATCTCTACTGAAGGGCACTTGGGCAAAGTTGTTTGTAAAGTATAATTATAAAATTAAAACACATCTGGTAACTGTGGAGATAAAAATATGTGCCTGTATCCCTTTCCCACCATCTTTCATATGTTTTCTTTACTCACTGTTACGTCTGGTTTGTAAAGTATGTGTACAAGTGTGTAAGTCCCACAATTTAGACTAGTGTAAGTCCCATAACTTTGTGATACTCTGTGCTGAAAAATATTCAGGGCAAGAACTGTTCTGAGCAATATCTGCTGTAACAGTCCTGTTATAACTCTTTAGTGATTCTTTTGGTAATACTTGCAATCGTTTCTTAAACAAAACTTAATCTTCTTTAACATGTCATGCTTGAAAATAGAGTGCCAAGGGTCTTACAGCAGTCTGAAAATGCACTGGAGCTAAATGATAAACCTATTACAAAGGCAAAGTTACACTTTCACTTTGGTCATTCCAGTTCAATGTTCATCCATTATCAAAGCTGTCATTTCTTAATCAGAAATAAATAACTAACTATAAATCAGGGGGAGCCCTCTTTCCTGACCTTACAAACAATGTGCTGCTCTTGTACAGATGCCTTCTGCAACTATTCCTCCCATCAGAGTTTTTCTAGTCTTTAGGTGGTGTGTGGAATTGTTTTGGAGACTCAATATTCTTTCTTAATTGCTATTTTACCAGGATAAAGATGCCAAAATCAGCTTCCTTCAGAAGGCAATTGATGCTGTTGTAATGGTAACAGGAGAGCCATTGTCAGTAAAACCAGCGCGTGTTGTGGCTGGACATGAACCTGAAAAAACCAATGAATTTCTTCAAGCAATTGGGAAGTGTTGCTTAAATAAGGTATGAGGTCACATATATATTTTATATACGTGGTGATATATTATCAGAGCGTATTTGCAACAGACTTTATTGACACTCATCTGCTATTTTTAATTACACAAGATAAACATTGCGTCACCACTAATAATAACAACAACAACAATGAGATAGTATATGATCCCTAGCAGAGTTTGAGTCAGGTCCCCGTGCAAATACATTCTGGATATTTTAGTGCTTTTAATGTATACTGGTTTTTATTTTTCACCTTATTAATTGGTCATTTAGTAACATTTATTAGGTCTGAAGAAGAATATGAAGCTTCAGAACTTTTTAAAATTTTGCATTCAGACACATTAATTATATGACCAGATACTGCCACCTTTGACTTTATCTCCTCTAAAATTTCAGTCAAATCTTTAATTCTGTAATGAAAGTAGTTTTTCCAATGTCGTCCTTCTTTTTTTTTGGTGTTTGTTTTTTTTTTTTAAACTTTTTTTTTAATTTGGAAGTGAGGCAAAAGAGAAATTTGTTAACCTGTTAAAAATAACTGCAGGGGCAGTTCTTAAAGTGATTGTTGCATTAAAAGTAGTGGGGAATCTTTGCTTATAAGTGTTACAGAGATTTTTGAAATACAAAGGTATTATCTAAAACCCTTGAATTAATTACTGAAGAAATCATGTATATTTAACTGTGAAATACAGTATTTACAAGGCTGTCTGGAAGTTTAGTTTGGATTATCTTTGTCTGATAATCTACTCATTTAAATTTATGTTATTTTGTTTTAATTAGCTGAGTGCTGTGAGCTTCTTCCGTATGAATTGCTTGAGATCAGGAAGGGGGAAGCTGACAAACATATGCTGGATGAGTTAGAAAATGTGCTTGATGGAACAGTTCTGTAGAATGCTGTGATGATATTTAATATCCAGAAGATACAGTCTACCCATTTGAGCTAAGATAATTAGCCCTTTGGCTTTTATTGTGCTTAATGTGCATTGTGGAAAAGATTTCCTTCAGTCCCTAGCTTGATACTTTTAGTGCTAAGCTAAGCACACTGCTTGGACTTAGGTAGTTCAGGTAAATGTTGCCAATGTGCAGAAGTTTGTGTCCAAATGTGAAAACCCACAAAAATTCATAGTCTTGCCTTTACAAACCAGGAGAGAATCAGAAGTCAACGCCCAGGGCAATATCAGTGTTAGTGATCTAAAAGCTGTTCCTGTTTCAGGCAGAATTCCCTGGCAATGTGATGATTTTTTTTTTTTTGTTGTTAATATAGTCAAACTCTTTGCCACTTGGACATGAAAACATGTCATTAACTTGCTGTTAGTGATCTAATTAATAATTGCTTGTTGTCTTAACAAATGAACTAGATGTAGAAGCTTTTAGAACAGCATAACTACAGCTTATTGAAACTCATTCTTAAGGTAGTTTTCTTTTCTGTGCTGATTGAGCAAGTATTAGCTGAAAGTGGAGTGGTCTAAGAGTGGATGCAAATACAACATAATGTGGTTTTAAGAGTGTTTAACCAGTCTAGCAGTCATTGTATAAGGATTTGACAGTCATTTACCTTATAATTTTGAAAAAAATATTTAAGTTCTTGCAATGAGAATTGCTATTGTGCTGTAATACATAAAAAGCACCACATATTTATGTAGCTCTGGCACATGTAATCAAATTATTACTAGAATTAGAAGGAGGTGTTTGACATAAAAGCAGATTATTACTTCTCTGAAAGACAGTTTCCAAAAGAGCAGAAATACAAGCTTTATTAAAAAAACCCCAACCAATCCCCTCCCTGCAAAAACCCCAAGTCATGTTAATTACCGAGTTAGAAAGAAAGGAGATATTTAATAAAATGATTTACTCATTTCAATGATGTTTTTGTATTCCTTGCAGCTGTCCAGTGATGTTGCTGTAAAAAGGATCTTAGCTGGGGAAAGAGCTGATGCTAAAGGGAAGCCTCCATCCTCTAAATCTCAAGATAAAGAAAGAGAATCCAAAACAGAAGAACAAAAAAGCCATAGAGATAAAGAAGTAGGCATTTGCAACTCTTGTGGGGTACAGGGACTACTGCTTTTTATGGTTTGGTTTGTTTGGATTTTTTTTTTTTAGCTTACATTTTTGTCTGTGGAAAGTAACTGTGTGATAGAGTTGCCATGTATTGGAATTAATTTTTAGTTTTTACTTTGTTTTTAGGGTAGAGGAGAGACTGAAATTAAAGATAGAAGCTCAAGCAGAGACAGAAAACCCAAAGGAGAGTTGAAAGAGACCGAAGAAAGAGAAAAGGAAAGTGATAAACAGAAGGATAATGAAGACAGGCACAAAGACCCTGAAAGAGATACCTTTAAGGAAGGAGAAAAACAAGAAAGGGAAAGAAACAAAAGCAGAACAACCACGCAAGGAAAAGAAACAGAAAAAAACAAGGGAAAAAGAGATATAGAACGAGAAGATGATCTCGAGCATGATAAAACACAGGAAAGAGAGAAAAAAAATGATGGAGGAAGAGAAAAGGACAGACTGAAAGGAAGAGACAAAGATAAGGCTAGGGACAGAGAACGAGAGAAAGACAGAGATAGAGGAAAAGATCGGGAAAGGGACAGACAAAGGGACAGAGAAAAAGATGGGGAGCATTTAAGAGAACATGGAAAGGATAAAGCAGAGAAAAAGGTAATTGAAATGTTACTTCAGAGAGCAGTAACTTTTGGCGTGTTGTGGTAGGGAGTGAACATTTGTTATAATGACCTTGCATGTTTGTATTCTCTGCTCATTTAACAATTAAGTACTTTCTTTAACAGCAATTCTCTCATGAAGTGAAAGTGTCGGTGTGGATTTGATCTGGTAAGAGTGTGAATGAGGCCGTGTGTGTAACTTCATGTCTCTGTCATGGTATATTTTGACTTGAGCCATAAGACTTACCAGACTGTGCTTCCTGAACATCTAATAAGCAGTTTCTTTTCTGAACTCTGCATGATTCCGCACCCACCCCACCCAGCTCGAAAGAACTGTTGGGAAGCCCATGTAGATCAAGTCGTTTCCCTCTTGCAATGGTGCTCCATTTGCAGTGGACTCAGCACATCATGTTTCATCTTTGAGATTGAACACATCCACTGTTTCCCCATACTTCAGGCCTTCGCAGACTAAAGGCCTAAACTTCCTTAACAGCCATCTCTTCATTGCCTTTCATTTTGCTGTTCTCTTAATCTTCTCTCTTCCCCCTCTAAATGTTTCCTGTTATTGTTTTCTGTTGCGTGCTGGTTCGTGGTAGAAATTTGGGATTAATGGGCATTAAAGGTGCTTCTGTTAAGGGGTAGTTTAATTTTGTTAGATGTGAGAAGGCACTTCTGTCAGTACCTCTCTACTGGCCTTAAGGATTGTTGCCTTCCTGGTATTACTCAGAGAGAACAAAGTTTAACTGTTGATTTTGCTCGGTTAGTCTCCTACGTGGGAGAGGCAAGGTAAAGAGGGAAGGTAGATGGATAAGAATACCATTGTAATGTGCTCAGTTCTACTTTATGCTAATTTCGCCTTTCACGTCATTCAGGTAAGTAGCTCGTTTCTCAGCACACTGAATCTAAAGCAATTAATTTATTTTCAGTCCGCAGATTCTGAGGAATCCACACTTAGAAAAATGCAGAGGCCAACTAAAGACAGCAAGTATCAGCCAGATAATGAGGTTAGTAGCATAGATGATCTGGGAATGTGAATATTGAAAGTGTTGCATTTCAGAATTACTTGGGAGTCTGCATGAAAGGAATGTAGGTTTGAAAGATAGGTAGATGACAAGTTTTAGGGCTGTAAAATAGCTGCTTGTCTGGTTGTTTGGGTTTTGGGTGGTTTTATGTTTTGGGTTTTTTTTATTTATTTCTCTGAGCTTGGACAAAAGAAGGTCTACTCAGTTTATTTCTTTTTCCAGATTTTATTTCTGTGTATTGGTATGTTGGGTACTTCAGGAAAAATATTTAGTTGTTCAAAGTTTTCTATTCCTCTGAATCTTTCCTGGAAAGCTGTTACTTTTTTTGGGGTACTTTAATAGAAGTTACTTCTTTGGAAAGAAAACTAGTCCAATGTGGTGTGTGGGCCTGTGTTTTGCAGCTGGATGATGGCAGAGCAGAATAGCAACTTGCTGATTGCCTCTGAACAGTAGTTGTTGCTTGTGATACCATTGTGTCTGCATCTGCTGCTTCCTGATGACCTGAGGCAGTATGGGGAATTATGAAGCCGTATGGCTAAAAGTTTAAAGAGTGAGACTTCAATAGATTAACCTAAAGCAGCTCAGACTAGGGAAAAAATAGGCCAGGATCCCAAGTCTAACAGGAGTCTCTGTTGAGAGTCTGTGGGCCACTGACATCATCGTGTCTTCTACATGAGATGACAAATTTATAGCTATTCTTAGACTTAAATCCAACCAAACTTTTTAAATTATTGGCATTTGGAGGGAGAACTTATAAAATAGTTTTTAGCCTGAAGCAAATGTTCATAGCCAAGTTAAACTTCCTGCAAATTGGGTCTCTAATGGAAATTCTGAGCCTCATCCCAAACTATCGTAGTGCTCTTGGGCACCACAATAGTACACTAGGGCAGTAAAGTTTCATTTCCTGTCTTAAGTGCTTTTGGGAGGGATTCCAAGGCATGTGGGCTTATTACTTTAAATCTGGATGACATGCTTTTCATCTACTTGCTTGCGTAACAGTAGACAGTGCTTAGTTTTTAGGTGATGAAAACATACACTTTAGACCAGTGCATGACAAATGGTCATCTTCTTAAGACTGTGGAAGAGAGAAATGAAATGAAAATGTTCCCAATGAATTTTTAGAGCTGGAGAGCTGCACAAAGTGATTTAGAAGAAATTCCAGCATGAAATAATTGGAAAGTGCATCTGATGGACTGGGGTTGATGTTCTTGTCCTCACAGTAGTTTCACAGCACAGTGAAATTTATTTCCAGGGATTTACCCTGATTTAGTCTACTGTAACTCCATCTAAGTCACCTGGCAGTGAAACAAGTGTATTCAAAAGAAGCGAAACAATTTATGTCTTTATGCACATGAAGAGTATTGAATCATAGTTTGTAGTCTCTGCTGCATAATTAATAAATCTTCAGCATCTGTATTTAGCTTTTTTTAAATACAGTACAAGTGAAACAGTTTGAAGCAGCCCCTCTCAAGCTGTGCCTGATATGCCAGTACCTAACATGTCACCTTTCTGCCCCGAGGGTTAACCACTTCTTACTTCTGGTTTGTTCTTGTCCTGCTCAGTTACCCGGGCTCCTAGTCCTGCTCTCTTTATCCTCATGCTCCTAGCCACAGCTTCCTTTTCTTTCCAAGCCTAGTCTTACGTGGCTTCAAATTGTAATGAGCTATTTGTCATCTTGTTTCTTCCGTATTTGAATTAGGACCTTTCTTCAGACACACTGCTTGGCAGCATAAGGACATGAAAACAGTGGTGGGAAAAGCACTGGGGTAATGGGAACTTTTATTTTGTTTGACATGTCTATGGAATATTCAGGCTGATGGGTTTCTATGCTGCATTTACTTTGGAGAACAAGCTCATTTAGATTTTTGGTTTTGTTTTTTTTTTTTTCCATGTTCTGCATGTACAGAGAAGCTATTACTTAAAATTTAGTTCCCAGCTTTGCTCCTATGAGATTAGGAGTCTAAATAAATTCTACCTGTATTCATACAAGTTTTAATTTTTCTTACTGCTACTTATTGGAGGCCAGTTTTAAAACGCTGCTTAAATTTTGACAAGTTGACTTTTTTTTTTTAAATTTATTTTTCTGGTACGAAAGTATATGTTACCCAGTGTGTAATAGTCATCATATGAGTATCTGTAATTTTCTGGAACTAAAAGAAAGCAAGTATAAGTAGGAATTAAGAAGAAACATGTGGCTAACACGTGATAATCAGAGGAAGACTACTTGCTGCTTCAAGGCTAGCTTTTGCATACTACACTGTTTGTGATCAGAGCGAGTTGAGTTGTATTCTGTTAGCTCTCAGTCCGTCTCAGGTAAAAGTCTTGTTTAAAATGGATGCTTCGTAGCATGACTGATTGACCTTCTAAATAATAAAGATAACTTTGTCTTTTTACAAGAGGTTATTCAGGTCATAGAGCTTCTGAGCGTATGGTGCTGTTTATATGAAAGTGGCTGCAGGACAGGTATGTTATTTACCCATAAGGCCAAACATGTTGGAAAAGTCTCTTCCATTTTACAGATGGCTGCTGAAACTCTTGGCTAAAACGTTTTGTAATATCCTGTCACTTTTGGCTGCTCTATAATGACTTTTATTTTTGCCCTACAAACTGTATTGCTCTGGAACTGGTCGCTTGAATCAGCCTCTAAGTCATATCTAATGAACTTTGATTTCTGTTGGAACTCATCTCAACTGTATAATGAAACAACTACAGAATGAAAAAAAGGCATGACTGCCCTAGGAGCAGCAGAGAGAATCGTTCCATGGAAATCTGCTGGACGTGGCTCAAATATTTTTTTTCCAGTGCTGTGAATGACCCACTCTTTTGGGGTCAGTTATTCATAACTGGCTCATATAATAGAAATTAATCATTAAAACTTATATTGTAAAAAGTGGGATTTTTATAATAGTTCTGTTTTTGTTTGAAAGGTTTTAATTAGCAGAAGCTAATGTGAATAGAACACTGTCTTGTGAGCCTTCATTTTAGGAAAAGATAATTGATCGATATTTTCCTAATAGGTTTTATCACTACAGCAGTCAAATTGACCTTGGCAAGTAGAGATCTTTCCTTGTTGCTCCTGCACTCTAATAAATTCTGCCTGTTAACAATGATAGCTGTTTTAGGAATAAATAGTGGAAATACCGATAGTTTGAGGGAAAGAGCAAAGAAAGTCTTTGAGGGATACACAGTTTTCAGTAAAAGCATTAGAAATGAGCTGTGTTTATTTGTTGAGGAATAGTCTGTTGCACAAAATTAAAAAATGTATTTATATATGTAGTTGCATTTATATAAAACATATATATGTAGTTTGATTCATATATGCTTATACACACACACACAGAGTATTTACAGTATACATGCAAATATACCTGATGGCACTGTGGATCTAATTAGAAGAAATGTATTGTGGAGGGTTAATTGAATTAGATTCCTATTCACAGACTTGATTCTTGTTTATTATTAGTGGATCTGATGAATTAGAGGGGGAAAATACCAGTGGCCAATTTATATAATGAGTTGTCCCCCTCCCTTGGGTGGGTGTGCTTTTTCTGCCTTTGGCTGTTGAGGCATGGAGTGGCCGTGGCTAGAGGAGAAGTATGTAAGCATGTACAGAATTCATTATGAGAGCAGTATAAAAGTCACTGATAGAAACTGTTCATGACAAACTTTCATATAGAGGTCCTCTTCTTGACCTGCTGAAACATTACAAATCATTGTTTTCTTATGTCTTAAAGTGAAAGTCAACCTATTTAAGGTTAAAAATGAGGACAAAGCAGCAGATTGGACACTTTACAGCAGGCAGCTGTATCGTCTCCAAACAGGAATGTAATTTCCTCAAAACTGGGAAGTGTGCATGCATCCATCTAGGATTCCACTTTAATATGTTTTTTCCAGGATGGTGTGAGATGAAGTGTAAAATTTCTTTTTAATGGCTCCAGTAACTGCTTTTCAAAGTCTTGGAGCCTCTGAATTTGTAAGAAGAAGAATGACCTATTTTATCTCCCTTTGGAAAGACTCAAATCCTAAATATTGTGGGATTTATGTTTTTGTGTGCTACCATAGTGATTAAATTTTAGCTTTTACTTTGCACCTGTTGCCAGTGTGCACATGTGGCTCAATAAAGATGTTAAATGGTGTTTGTAGTCACTATCTGACATAAATAAATGACTGAATCCACTCCTCCAGAAGCCTCGGCACCTATTCTCAACTTCTTCCCCACCTGTGCTAATAATTACATCACCCAAAGAGCTGCTGAAGTTTGAGTGTACCAGATGCTGCCTGTGGGCCCGTAGAGCCAGACTCTGATGGTATGCGAGCTTTACTTTTGCTCCTTGAATAGCATTGTGATTGTGATTGTGAAAGATGGTAGTAATTAAGATGAACGAAGATTAAGATTAATCACTTCAATATTAGCTATGCATTTTGGACTTCTTTCTATGTTTCTTTATAACATGCCAGCATTTTCTAAAGAGTGAAACAAAAATATTGGTAGCTCTGGTTGGGAGTCAGATAATAATAGTAATAATCCAGTGAAGATAGTGCAAGTGAAGACTAGTTTATGTCAGAGCAGGGAAGTGTACTGTCCATTTGGCTAGATTTTTACGAAGCGTAGGATGTAGGGCTTTCTTTTCGCTGATCAAATACCTGAAATTCTGAGCATGCATGTTAGATTACAATCATGGAGGTGAAGGAGATGTAGTTTGTAAAGGACCTAAACTAACTGTTGAAGCTGGCTTTTGCATAGCCTGCTCGCTTTCCTTATAAAGCACCTCCAAATAGTTTAGCTTTTCAGTTTATCACAGTTGCATACTGTGATTGTCTGTTGTTAATAAGCATTTCCCCTTTGTCAAGAATGTCTGTTGAGCTGGTGGTGCATTACAGCATATAAAAAAAAATCAACATTTGCCTTCAAAGCAAACTTACCACCCTGTTCCTGACATGTCACTTTCATTCCCCTCCTTCATGTAGCAGTGTCTCCAGGGCCAGTGGGTACGTTGTTGTAAGCTTGTAGCGATGAGAAGTTTCTCTTGCATGGTCACCTAAAGTAGTTGGAGTAAAAAGACTTACCAGTATCCTATATTTTTAAACATCTTGTAATGTTATTTTTTCATTACGACGTGTATGGTCCATTGTCCTATATGCAAGATATTATGGAAAGTGAATGATTTACATTGTGTAATTTGACAATTTTCTCTTACAGGTTATTGGAACATATAATGTTAACATTTGCATAGAAATGGAAGAATTTGTAGTTCTCATGTTATCAATATGGTCGTTATCAGCAGGGTTGGCAATAAATCTTGGATGCAAACTGGATGGACTGTTAATTCACACAAACTTCAAAAAAGCAGATAAGGAGGAAATCCTGTGAGGTGCTAAACATATTTCAGGATTTTGAACGAGATGCAGAGATGTATTACAGGGATAGAGAGCATAGAAACATTAAAACGGTATTTTATAAATCACTTGTACTTCATCAGTTGCTAATAAAATCAGGGAGTTAGATGAAAGGACAGGAAAGTATTAGAAGCATTTTTGGCTTGTTGGAAGCTACTGGTTTATTAGTGTGTACAGTCCTGCAAGAATCAGGAAGCCCTGCATGTGTGCATAGTGGGCCAGGTACCGTTGCTGGCTCTATTCTCTGGTCTACATGTAAGCAGAAGTCATAGAATCATTTAGGTTGGAAAAGGCCCTTAAGATCATTGAGTCCAACCATTAACCTAACACTATCACGTCCACCACTGCCAAGTCTGGCCCTTCTGCTAGCCAAGATTGGTGTAAGGGGGTGTGAAGGAGGCACTCCATCCATACTCAGGAGTTTTGTTGGGCTGGCAGGAGTCCTCCTTTACACCTTGCACCTTCTCTGGAGGCATTTGGGCCCCAGCTGTGCTTCAGGTAGAGAAAGTAGTAAATCTGTAGTATACCCTGCCTATAGTAGTGGCAGCTCTCATGGACCTGCCCCTCTGCCTGCTCCTGTTGTTTTGAGCCTTTTTGTAGAGACAAGTGCTGTAGCTGCCTTCAGCCTCTCTAGTGCTATCTATACGTAAGCTCAGTTATCCCTTCGCACCCAGGGGACCTCAGAGTCCAGGTAGCCTTGTATCCTGAGATCAATCTCATCTCAGGAGAGGCTGCTGCTTATGCATGTCTTTTTCCCAACCTCCAGCCAAGTGGACCTGAGGATTTAACTTGCTCCTTTCCAAGGATGTAT
Organism: Anarhynchus alexandrinus; assembly: GCA_008711295.1. Taxonomy (NCBI): domain Eukaryota; kingdom Metazoa; phylum Chordata; class Aves; order Charadriiformes; family Charadriidae; genus Anarhynchus; species Anarhynchus alexandrinus. Next base: position 380,229 of record VUYV01000221.1, read on the forward strand.
GACCATTGAAACCTGGAACATAGTGCCTTTGAAGAAAATATTGTCAGTCAGATGTTCTTGACTTCAGGCAGTGCAAGCTATATCCAGAGAAAACAAAGTAATTCTCATGTATGTGTGCCTGCTTTCATTTCCTGGCCTCTCTGAATCACTTTCAGGCTAAGGACAGAGTCCTCAGAAGTGTCCTGAATTTTCTTCCAGTTTGATCTTTTCCACTTTTGAACTCTTATCATCCTTCCTGTACCAGTTGCACCTTCAGATCATCCATTGCTTGTTTGCTGGACTTTCTGGCAGGACCTGTTTCTTAGTTTGTTCAGGGTCTTTGTCCAGGGAAGTTGCCATTTGAATAAAGGACTATGCAAGTCTAGTGGCACAGTTCTTCAGTCTTTGCTTCTATTTTGGAATGAAATTTAAAAGACCTACCAGAAGGTTAAAGAGAAAACTGTGTATCTGATGTAGATGAAATGTACAGGGGAATGTAAGTAAGCATCTTATTCCTTTTGGTAGCTCGCTGATAGCTAAACGTTGTGTCCCAAGACCAGTAGTGGCATCATAGGTGCTCTACAGGTTCCACAAGATTCCTCTGCCTTGGATACTCTTAGTTTACATTTGGAAGTTGTCTTTATAATAATGAAATCTAATCATATATGTTCATTTAAAAGAAAATAGCTAGCGTGTATCCAGGAAGAATACCTGCAGGCTTTGAGGAAAATAGACTTGACATAATCTTATACATGTGGGTCAGTTTTGTAAGTGAATATTTTTTATGTATAATGCATATAGATAAAAAAGCAACATATGTAAGTAAATTTTATATATAAATATATATTTTTTATATGAAATTATATAAATNCTGCAGGGATATCAAGGCAGCCTTCAACAAAAGGATCGAGGCAACGCGCCAGACCCGGAGGAGAAGGTAACTAGAGGGAGGATATTATTTCTATTAAATGTACTGGAGGGTTATTGAATAGGAATAGCATAAATACTTAAATATCTGTATTTATTATGCTTGTTTTATACTCCTAGTCTGCATTTATGAATCAAATAGGCAATTTTTCTGCATGGATTTGATACATAGAAAGTGATATGTGGTTCAGTTTGCTTGCGTTCCTCATGCCCAATTGCAGATATAAATTCAAGCCTGCTCTTGATATTTATTGTGTTCTCTCTGAATAGGCATTATTAGTTTGTCTACAAATATTTCTTCACAGGAACTGTTTCTTTGCTTAATAATCTAGCAAGTTTACACAAATATGCCTTGCAAAACTTTTGGCTTCTTTTTTTTCTATCAGTGAGCATTAGTGGACAGTATGTCTGAGTTGATAAAATTATTGCATGTTACCTTTCAATAAAGTCACATGTAAAGGTTTGTTAAATGTTTACAGCACGGTGATATTCAGCACAGTATTTTTGTTTTAGTAAGACTTAAGATATGTTGTTTAAGGTTGTTTTAGTAAGATGAAAGACAATTGTGAGGCAAGATATGCTTTCCTGTAGGGTTAAATCATACAGCCATGAACCCCGAATTTGTAACTTTATCACTTACTAATGTTTGGGAAGAGTGCTCTTCCTAAATTTGCCTAGGGACTCCAAACTTCACTTACTTTCTGAAATTTTCAATTGTTTCTCAAGGATCTGAAATCTTAGTCTTTGGTCTTTAGAAATTTTGGGTTTATAAATGAAAGGATCATATTTGTCAAAAAACCCCAACAACAAAACAAAAAAGGTGTATTCCCTGAGATTAACTGAGTACTGGCCAGTGCAAGAAGGAATTTCTCTGGATGTTTGTTTGATAAGCAGTACACTAAACCATTCACATTTCTGTTATACTTTCTGGGGTTTCTTCAGTGAAAAGATGGTTGGGTGAATTCAAGACCAGACAAACCTTTCTGAGTGATTTCAGTAGCTTGAGACACTTACATTACTGCAGATGTAAGCTGGAGATCAGGTGAAGATAAGGCGTTAAGCAAAACCTCTGGCTTGCAGCCCATTTGATGATTAGAGAAGATTCCTCTGAGTATTGAAACAACAGCATGTGTTTGTAGATCATTCACTTTCTTCAATGTCTGTCATTACAGCTGTGGTCAACAGTATTGCACCGGGACTGGTGTCAGGCTAGGACCTTGTGATTTGAGTTGGAACAGGGAAGGTGATCTGGGTATCATCAGTACTGAATCCTATCCCACGTCATCTTCCACAGTAGCTCAACCAGGTGTAAGGAACCAAGCGTCACTGCATTTCTGATGAGAGTGCTGGGGAAGGAAGGACAGGTATTTATTTGTTACAGAGGAATTATCAGCAGGAAATGAGAAGCTGTAAAAGTCCCATCTCTTTGTGCCAGCCAGGGGTTTCCCCTGGTAGCAGTGTGGCCACCACCTCTAATGGATGTGCAGGGTCAGGTCTCTGGACTGAATCCTGGCTGTGCTAGTCTTGACAGCAGACGAGGAGGTAGCTCTGTAGTCATCTCCTCCTTGTGTCCGTGCTGTGAACTGATGTCTGTTAAAATAGCCAATCCTGGCTAAAGACTGTTACTGTTTAGGCTAATGAAGCATGGAGATCTTCATACACTTAATCTGCCAATTTCACTATTATTAATTTATGTAAAGAGATTATGTGTTGCTGCGTGTCTTCCCAAGCGTCCATGTTTTCTTTGAGTTTCTGTTTTAGTAGGTTTCCATGTGTCAGAGGCAAAATACTGAACTTATATCAGAGCTTGGGTAGTGTTTTCAGAACAATCAATAGTCATGTTTTCAAAAGGAATTGGGGAAAAAATTAAAAAGATGTTTAGGCACCTTAAATACCTTGGAAAAGATCTGGCAGTTTGGATATGAATGTCTGTTGACTTAGGAGCTTGATTCAAGTTGGTGCTTGAAAATTGAAAATTTTACGTCACATCTCATCATGTACTTATGTGCTGTGAGGTTTTAATAATTTTGCAGCTGGAAAATACCATCTGGCTTCAATTAAATGTAGTCTTATTTTACTACTTAGTGATCCTTAGCTGATCCTATAACTTTTTTTATTTCCCAAGATTTGAATATTTGCTTTATAGCCTGGACTGGCACTAAAGTACAGTGACCATACACACCCCATTTTATAGGATTATCCCTTCTTTAAAATCAGGATCCATTTTTTCTGATAAATTAAATACGGTTAATGACTTATCCTGTGTTTTGGCTTTAAGGCAAATATTTTAAAATACTCCTCTTTTTATGATGCAGCAGGCCAGCACACTCAAATTTCAGTTTACCTAAGTGATAAATACTTTGGGGCATTAGCCTTCTTTTTGTTCTAACACAGCAGAGCTGCAATAGATGAGTAAGGCACAGAGACACTTGAGTAAGTCATCCAGAAGGTAGTAAGAACCTTCTTGAGCTGCGCTGATGCCTGTTGCATACTACTTTCTGTAGTTACTGGTGATGATGATCAGAGCTTTCTGTATTTCCTAATATTAACTGGACATAAATAATAATAAACAGGAGAACACACAAGTGCTAGTGTCATGACTAAACTTGTAATAAATAAAAATGAAGTGGTGAATGGAGGACTAGTTAAGCAAAACCAGGTATATTTGCTATCCTGGTAATTAATTTAGACCAACGTTTGCTCATCTCTATTATGAACAAATTCCTAATGGTATTGGAGCGAATGTTTTGGGTTTTGATTTTTTTTTTTAATATAGTTAATGTTACATTTATTACTACTTAGGCAATGACTGCTTGTATAGTTGCAACATGCCTTGCAGCAAAACTTGTATCATGCAATAGAGACCATTTTTGCTAATTTAAAAGTTGACACATACATTGAACATAATTTTTTTTTTTAAACTTGCAGTGGTGCTTAATTGAGATCTGAATAGGTTTCCTTTCAGACACTGAAATAGTTTCTAAATAAAAATGGAGTGAAGTGCTTCACTTTCCACTGCTGGTTTGGCTTTTCTGCTAAGCTCCAGACCTTATGGGTAACTTGTAGCACTGCTGCATAAGTTGGTGATGAATGTTTAAATGCTTGTTTCAGTTTTATTAAATGACAACTCATCCTGGCCTTAATCAGCACAGGTAAATGAAAGTGCTGGTTGACCTTTCTCTGCTGTGTGTTAATCTCCTCCTAAACTAGTAGAATTCTATTTCTACTGCAGTGGACTGTATATCTTTGTGTATGCTTCTCGTGGCATGGGTGGAGTAGATCCTCCGCAATTGATCTGTATGTCCTCAAAGCTTCAGCTTTATGCTGCATGCAGTACTTCCATGGCTCATTTTGAAAGTGTTGGATGTTTCAACCCAAGCATTAGGCAGGGCTCTATCATCTGGTAAATTTTTCCCTGTGTGCTCAGAACTGTTTGCTGATTTGTTTTGGTGGTAGGAACGGTACCTGAGATGTCCTGGCTATAGATAGGGGCCCTGTGAATGAATCTGTTCTTTACCTTTACATTACAGTTACCTGTTGCAGATAAGGAGACTTGGAAGTGCTGTGTTCCATTCCTGGGCAGCACTTTGGGTACCTCTGTTTTAAACATGTGCTCTTTCTGTATCTGTAATCTTGCCTATTTCAGAATTTGTTCTGCTTCTGCTGCATTTTGAAGAGTGTGAGAACTGAGCGTATTACTCCAAATGAAAGGGTGTGTGTGTGTGTATGTATATATTTTTAATGATAAGATTAAACCTAAGTATTCTTCCCATTCTGTACATATCTTGACAAACTGTATGAATAGTTTCACTTTTCTTGACCACATGTGTTCAATGCACAGGTATATTTTCAGGAATGATGTACAAATGGTGTTGAATTGTTTCTCCTTTGCGTCCCTCCACCCTGAATGTCTCTTCTCCCTGGGCAGATAATTTAGAAATCAGATAGATACCTGAATATTTCAGCTTTCTTCCACTGTGTGTTACTTTGCCTTTGTTAACATTGTCCTATTGTACTGGGGGAATTAATTTACGATAATTGGTAGATGAAATGGTCTTTCATTTTTATGCAAAAATAAAACTGTTTTAGGTAGCATCAAAAGTCAACAGCATTTGTGGACTAGGTTCTTTTATGGCATTACCAGGAAGTTGTGGAGTTCAGCTACCAGAAATCAGCTTTTCTTGCTTGAAATTTCTTAATGGCTTTAGTATGAAATATGTTTAAAGCTAAAGCCTTTGAAACAAACCGAAGTGCTAAAATACACAGTATCATTTGCATACTATTTGGAATGCATAATGCAATTACTTAGACTTTATTAGGTAAATAATGTATTGTTTCACCAGCTATCAGGCTAATAAATAATACCTGTAAATCATTTCTGAATTGAAGAAGCTGCCATTAGTTTGCAGTAACATACGGAGTTCAATCAGCGGTCATGTAAAAAGTCTTTGTGAGCTTTGAACGTTATTTATTTACACTCAAGATGGTTTATTAAACTAGGATAGCCCTTAAAGAATTAGTAAGTGTAACAGGTATTTAGCATGGCTTTTTACTTTAGTTCTTTATTGTATCTTTGGTTTCATTTGACTATAAACCATTTTGTTATAGGAACCATGGAAATGAAGAGCATGGCAGATAGGATTTCAGAAGACAATGTTGCTAAACTGCAAGAGAAAGCTGAACCAGGACTTGCAGTAAAACAAAAAGGTAGGGAGAAAAAAAACTTGACTGCCTTGAAAAGTACAACTTGAGTGCTTCAGGGTTGAACTTGAATCCACACAGGTAAATGATTTAAGGAGGGTGATTTACACTTAATCCAGCTGCTGCCTTGTGTTTTAATCACATCTTGTGATTAATGTTGTGGTTTGAAAAATGTATGTTCCCTGATAAAACAGTTACTTTATATTCTGTCCTTCCTTACTCTTATGCAAGTTTTCAGAGAGGCCAGTGCTTACAATGTCCCAGGAAAAATGCAGGGCTGCCGTGCCTGAATCCCTTGGTGATTTGTTCTATGTAAGAACGGAGTCATTGCACATTGCATTTTTGTACACGTATTCAGGAGTCTTACTTATTCTTTGCATTTTACAGGATTTTAGAGGAAAATTAAATTTCTGCATTCTTATTTCTCCATTTTTTTTGGTATATCGCTCCCAAGATATAGGTTGTTAATGAGGTATTTGTACCCAGCTACAGTATACATGGAGCCATAGAAGCAAAATGTAGGAGAAAGAACTGAGATTTAAGCACATAGCTGCGTTCTTGTTTTCTCCAGATCCAGATGCCTGACCTAGTTAGGAGAGTTTGATACCATGTATGTGGGAGGTCAAAGGCTGTTTCCCAGTCCACCTGTGGCCTTCAGGGCCTCATAGCTACGTCAGTCTAATGAAATGTAGACAGTTGGCCAAGACATTTGTGTGACCTTCCACAACTGGGAGAGCTTCCATGCTAATTCTTTTTAATCTTTTGGAGCTGTCTTGTGTATTGGAATATATCTGTTATGGAATATAACTTTATGTTCCTCTATTTCTAATTTGAATGTATGAAAGAGGAGTACCCCCAGGTTCATTATTGATTTAGATTGGATTCTCAAGTGGTATAAGAACCAAATATTGTATTGACTGTTCTTTATTTTCAACTTTATTCAATAAGGTAGTGTAACATAGTAGTGCATTAGTGAACCTTAATTTTCTGTAAGTTCTTACGGAGTTGAAATTGTCATCCACACATTTAACACCTTTCACAGTTGAAATGTGAAATCAATTATGACAGTCGATAAGAACAGTCATTGCAGATAGCTAAGTTGGATGCTATTTGGCAGTAATTGCAAGTCAGTGATCACATGTCTCTTCTTGCTGTGTTCTTATGTCTTTAACTGCAAATGAAAGTTATGAAAGTTTCCAAAGGAAGAATCACTCATAGGATTTTAAAAAAAACAACCCAAACATTAATGACTGAAATAGACTTATTTTCCTGGATCTTTTTGAGTATTATTTCTGCATTCTGCTTCAGTCTTATATTCTGTTTCTGACCATTAAGGCTCTGAACCTTTCCATTGTGTTTTGGTTTCTTTTCTTTAAAAATGTGGATTTGTCAGCATATCAGTTATTCACCCTTTGTGTCCTCCTTTAGGAATCCTCACTGGCTAGTTCATGGCAGCCTCTTAAATAAGAAGTATATGTTTAAAATTTCTAGCAGAAGAGTGTTTTGGCCTGCCTCAGCTATTTGCTCATATATCCCTGAAGTTACCTAGGTTCTACTTTCTTTAGACATGGGCACATAAATGCACCCACTGTGGCAAGAAGGGAGGAACAGTTGGATTTCATGGTCATTCTATAAAGTGTAAGCCTGCATGAGGCTTTTTCAGAAGCTGATGGTTATGTAAAATTTTTCTGAACCTTGTTAAATTCTAAAATGAGGTTTTTTAGGGGTTTCACTGGTGAGTTTATCTTCTCAAAGTTTTGGTAATTACGTTGAGGTACGTTTCTCTGGGAGGAGTAATGCCAGGCTCTATTCTAAAGTTTATCTCAAAGTAACCTTAAGATGTTGTCAGTCATTCCATTGAGCCATCACAGCCACTTACCAGCCATCCACAGAGAACTGCGGTTATACGCAAAATATGAACGTTCTTTCTACCATCTTGGCAGAGGGTTTGGGAGGGCAGTGTCTTAAACCGAGTTGCGCTAATCCAGTTCTTCAGACAGTGTCTGAATGCATGTGCTAACCGGAGGAAATGGGGAGTGTGAAGGTAGGAGTGCTTATTTGGTGGCAGTGCCAGTTTACACTAGTGAGAGAGTTTAGGAAACTCTACTTAGTTTGCCAGTGCCCTTCGAAGCATCCTAGAAATCACAGTCCTTGCAAGATGGTTAGGCACTGTCTTGTCTGCTTATGTAGCTGGTTCGTGATACCGTTTGGTTGGTTAATTGCACATTAAGATTTATACTCTAGCTAAATCTAGTGGAATTAAATGGAAACTGGGTGTTGAAACTGCTTGAAAATCACAGTTGCTGTCCTTCTGCAACTCCAAACCTTCCTTTGGAGTAGGTTAGTCAGAGAGGAGATGACGACAGTTCTTCCACAAGGTTTTCCAGGGTTTTGGGGGGGTACTTGAGAACACTCGAAAAGAAATATTACATACTTCATACTGCTTCTGAATTTCCTCTATTCCTATATTTGCAGACTGTGTAAAATTAACTTTGAGGGGTGAGCAGTCCCTGTGCTTTAGTAGTTCAAAGTACATTGGCATGGCTTTGCCTCTCAAATCTGTTGTACCTTTTACACATCTTATTTAACTTTCAGGAGTGTCTACTCGGATATTCTGTCAAGACAAATATTTTGATTGTCCATTGTCTTTCGGCTTTTAAAAAATGTTTCATTTCTGATGAGTGTGTTCGTCTTAGGGACCAGAACATTGATGTCTTTAGCATGGAAGTGTGTTTGTTGAAAATGCTCCTTAATCTGCTTGTCCCTGTTCTCTCAGGCCCAGTAGTCGTTCCCAAGTAAGAAGCTAGCTGCAGTTCTTGTTGTGTGCTTCATATCTTAACTTGGTCAGATTACTGTTAAAGAATTTGTGTAACTTCTCAGAAAAATCAACTGATTTGTTATTTCCAGGTGAATTTGCCAGCAACTCGGGAACATTATAATAACAATAGACAATCACGGAACATACCAATGATAGTTAAAAAGTTCTAATAAAAAAACAGTGCTTTTTAATGAATAAAGGACTTCTCTAGTTAAGTGCTTTTTTCCCTTTTATGCTATGTATTAAAGAATTTTTAAACTGTAACAAAGCATAATTTAGTTATGTTCAAATGCTTTGAGTAGACCTTATTCAAGTAGTTTCTATTTAAAAGAATACCAAAAAGCCATCTATGAAAATGCTTTGTGTGCTTTGGGTTAAGTGTTTAGAAAAAAAAAAAGTAATAGTTTATGAGCACTTTATGGGTTCTAACTTGAAAATAAGGAAAACCTGTGGGGAACTTTTTTGCAATATATTACAGGTAGTTATTGCAACAATGAGACCACCAGATTAATAAAATGTACATTTCCCATTTTCTTAACAGGACATTGTTTCCTTCCTTGTATTACTTGTTGTGTTTGTGGCTTCTATTCATTTTAAAAGTGAAAGTGATCCACAAAACCGTTCCTCAAATAACTGGATAATTGGGCCAGTAACAGACAGTGAATCTGGAAATCTCCTGGAAGTCTGGTATATGTGAGGTCCCTGAAGCATCTCTTAGTTTGATCTGTGCAAGTGTCACAGCACTGTTTTGTGATACCATTTTTTGTGATACCATTTGTGATCCTGTCTCCACTGGTGCTGTGGGGCTGGGATGAACCAGGGAAGTGAGATTTTTAGAGATGCCCATTTTTCACACAGAGTAAATGAATGCTTGCAGGAATCCTTGTAACTGTTGACTTTCTATCTTGTGAGCAGCTGTTATGTCAGTGTAATGCTTGTCAGGATGTAGCAAGAGCAAGAAATCAGCTGAGACCTTGACTATGGTTGATAACTGCTTCAAAAGCTAAATTCCTTCAGCAGTCTGCACCCGTTGCTTGATGGTAGCTGTTTCTTGGAAAACAAAAGTAGTGATTCTTGCAAGCATTGTTTCCTGGGAGCTGGGTGTATATAGAGGCAAGGGAGGACTGTATGTGCTTCCCACAAACCTGCAGAAACCTGCTGTGCCAAAGATCAGTGATGGCTTTCCAGTAGAAGTAAAGCTGTACTATTAACAGACTGAATGTAACGCCTAAAAAATTAAAAATCCTGGACATGCTCACTCACCTCCACAAGCCTATATGCATAAAGACTGCCAAAGAGTTATTTGTTTGGTCTGAACTAACTGGGGTACCCACAGTCACCAGTGGGCTGTCTCAGCTCATGTGATTGTATGTGCAGGCCCTAAGCAGAGCCTTTATGCAAAATCTAATATTTTATTAAGGAGCAGACATCTGGGGTTTTTTTCTCCATACTTTAGTAATCTCCATCATGTGGGAAAATGCCTTTCGCTGTGTGGAAGTATCGTATCTGTTAGGCAGGGATGCTAAATGAGGTACCCAGGGAAGCTCAGGAAGCTCATGGTACAGCCAGCAACAGAGCGCAGCTTTCTGACTTGAACCTCTCTCAGTCTTAATATAGGGACCACTCCAGCTCATGTGCTAATGACTGTAGGACTGGTTGATGCATGGTGGTTATTTCTGTACCAGTAAGACTGAGGGAAAACTTAATATAGTGCTTATGGTTAAGTGTATTTACATATAATATCAATTATGTTGGAAAAGACCTTTAAGATAGAGTCCAACCATAAACTGAACACTGCCAAGTCCACCACTAAACCATGTCCCCAAGTGCAACATCTACAGGTCTTTTAAATACCTCCAGGGACAGTGACTCAACCACTTCCCTGGGCAGCCTGTTCCAGTGCTTGATAAGCCCTTCAGTGAAGAAATTTTTCCTACTATCCAATCTAAACCTCCCCTGGTGCAACTTGAGGTCATTTCCTCTCGTCCTATCACTTGTTACTTGGGAAAAGAGACTGACACCCACCTTGCTACAACCTCCTTTCAGGTAGTTGTGGAGAGTGATAACGTCTCCCCTGAGCCACGCTTTCTCCAGGCTAAACAACCCCGGTTCCCTCAGCTGCTCCTCATAAGACTTGTTCTCTTCCATCTTCTTTATGTTCTCCAGTAGAATTAATACACTGTATAAACATCCCCCTCCCTTTCAAAATGTAGTATATGTTCTGTACAATAGTTTTAAAAGAGAAGGTCCTACCTGTGAATATGCACAAATGCTTTAGGAAAGTGGAATGCAATAGACTCCGGGAAAGAGACTTGGATTTCTTTGCCTAAGTTTGGGCTGGTAAAAGCCCAACTGCCTTGGCCTTTTTCTTTCAGTGATCTCGGAGCAGAGGGACACTGAAGTCAACAATAGTGTTAGAGGAGTCCTTTCTGTGTGTGGCATTATATGGAAGAAATGCTTACCAATAGATTATTCATCTGAGCAAGCTTTCTAGATGGAATCCAAGAACATCAAATGATTTCTACCTACCAAAATTATTTGTAGAAATGCTAAAGCAGAAAGTGGTAAGTGATGTCCGTAATCCTGCACAGTTAGATTGTCAAGGCAAAGATGTCATTCATCTTGTTCTCTGCCATTATAGAGAGTGGTCTAACCTGAGCTTCGTAGGTGTGGGTTCAAGCTGTTAACTGCAGTGGACTGGTCAGCATAACTCAGTGGAAAACCTATCAGTTGGGTAGGAGCGGTTAAACTGGTTCTGTCTGATTTAAATTGCAAATGGGTGAACTCTGTGGAGAACATAACTGTGCTGGGATTACAGAAGCAGCCCTCATCCTCGAATCGTAGAATCCTTGATGTTGAAAGGGACAGACAGATGGAGGTCAGCCAGTCCAACCCCTTGCTCAAATCTTGGTTAACTAAGAATACCAGCAGAGGAAAATAAGAAGTTAAGGTAAACAAAGGAAAGGTTAAAAAAAAAAAAACAGCGTAGAATATATAGGGTTTTTTCTTAATGTTTTTTCCTCTTACAATTTTGTCTAATGAGCAACTTGAAATACTGCAAATGTTACTGTGCAACTGTGGAAGAATTGGGTGAGATTATGTCATTTTCACAGATGAGGGAATTTCACAATATTAAGAAACAAATAAAAAATAAAGTTCAAATGTTTTTTCAATGTCCCTTTTGAATTGTGAATGCTCTGAGATGTTTAAAAACTGGAAGTTCACAAGATATTTAACTTTATATAAGCTTATAGAATTTTATTTCTAATTTAAAAAGTTTGTCATGTGATGTGTTTCATGAGCACACATTCAAATACAGTGCTGATAAGATTCAATATACTGTTTTAAGAAAAGTTAGATTTGCCTTGCCAGCTAAGCCAAAATTGTATGTTTGTTTCATTTAATAGAAGGAGAAGCAGAGAATGTGGCTCCTGAAAAGCCTGCAGTATCTGAAAATGGTGAAGTACCTAATGATCTTCCACCTCAGACCATCCAAAGGTTTGTTCCTATCCTTTACTCTGTTCGAATCACTGTGATGTGTCTGGAGGTAACACAGTCCATTTGAAAACAGCAAGGAAACTTGGAGCAGTATGTTTCTGCTAGTGGTACCAAGTAATAAAAGTTATCCCATGTATGGTTCCCTTTATTCACTTTCATTTCCTTCTATAAAGAAATCTTTAACATTGTGAAGTGTTTTGGACTTATTTTCTTAATCCATAAAGTGCTTCGATGTAATGTTATTAAAATATGAAGACGTGTGGAAAGTCTAATGAGAAGAACATTGCATTACATACATGATTTTCATAAGTATGATGTAACGGATAAGATGAACTTGCCTTTTAAATCCCAGTTTACTTTTTCTTTGCCCAGCGAAGGATTATGTAATTGTATTGCTTGTGTAAATAATTTTTTTCTGTTTACATTGCAGCGTGTACTGTTAATGCTAAATTTGTTGTTAATGGTAAATAACTGTGCTGTATACAGGTTATTTTTTAGTGAGACAAATCAAAAGGTGGTTCTACATGGAATCATAATTTTTTGTTTTAGGACACATTTTCTAGGTTTTTCTAGACTCCTACTAGGATAGTAAATATTGCAATATTGGATTGTATACTGGGGATGTTTTCAGTGTTTTTATGCATTGGCTAATTTACTCAGCTCATGTATGTTTACATGTCTGTTCTTTTGGAGGACATGTGAGGCTTCCTTTCATAGTATAAATGAAAAAGCCTCTTTGTTATTGCAGACGTATTCCCCGTCCTAGCAGTGCAAGGCCAGCACCACCCCGAGTAAAACGTCAAGAAAGCGCAGAGGTCTTACTTCCAGAAAGGTAAGGAATGTGGGAGATGCAGAGCAGATGTTTCTAGCACTTGTGCCACAGTATTCTCAGATCTTCTGTGCCTCGCCTGCTGCTCAACAGCTTTAGGATGGATCACCTCACTGCTCATTGATTCAGACTGGAAAATTCAAGCCCGCTTTATTTGTTTTATTGTTTCTGCAAATCCAGTGGAATATCTAGAAGTAATGGTTGCTAATCCCATCTGGAAGTTAAAAAATATGATTTAATATTTTTGCTTTTGGGAACTCTGAAATAGATAACCCTAGGACATTAACCTAAACTACCACTAGAATATATCTGTGAAACATGCAGTAAATATCCCATGCTCAAAAAAGGCTGAAACAGCCATTTGAAACGACGGCCAAAATGGCTTACAGGTGATCTCTGGTAAGTGCCAATCACTAAAGCAGTGTGTCTAGAAGGAAAATATATGTCCTTTTGCAAGAGTAGGATATCTGTTTTCAGAGTTGGGCTGTGAATGGAAATGACAGTTTGATGTGCTCTTAGTTGGTGCTGCTTTATTTTATGGGAGGGAGGGAGGAAGGGTGGGAACTGCTGTTTCTTCTAGGTGGATCTTAATAGGTTTGAACAGATCTTAATAAGTTTTCATTTTGTTGTGTCTCTTTCAGGAGTGGTGGTGGTAAAGCAGTCTCAAATGTGATCATAGACCAGCCGATTTCTGATGATGATGACCAGTTTGTGGTGGAGGCAGCACTGCCACTGCCAGAAATGCCAGAAATGGAAACGGTCTGTTAATGTTACAGATTTTATGTGCTTTGTTTGTAACTTACTTGTTTAAGTAGCTTATAGCTGAATATATTTGAATAGTTGTATATTACAGCAATACCAATTTATAGCAACTAAAGCTCTCTTCCTTCATATGTAGGAGCCAGAAGTGGAGCTGGTTGAGGATGAAAAGCATGGTATGTTTGCTTTTACATATATTTTTTTATATATATATATAATAAACCCATGGGTTTAAACCAAATGCTGAACACTGAAAATGCTGAATAAAGCAGGAGAATACCTTCTTGAGGGTTGGAGCTTGCAACCTTTGCAAGCAAAACAGAAATTATTTATCAAATGCAGTCTGGTTAAGTTGAACAGCTGCATTTGCAACTGATGTTAAGCACAGATTTTCTCTGCAGCTTTAATGTCAGCAGGATTTAAAATTCTGCATAAAAGTCATAAATTTTCTTAGCGTGTCAGGTACAGCTTGTCACCTCTGAGATATAAGATGGTATTGGCTGTTCAAGGCAAGTTATAGAAAAGCTTTTAGAAAAATTGACGGACCAGTTCTTAACAACATTTATGTTTACTCCTGACCTCAGATCTCTGATTCAGGGGCTTCCGTTATGGTTACACTGGATGTGATTTAGGCAGATATACTTATCTGCATCCAAAAATTCCTTGCAAACAAATGTATATGTATATTTCTATCTATACCTGTCATATGCAGTTCTTGAATTCTTCCAAAAGAGGGGTGCAAAGGAAAAGCCTTTGTGTTAATACAGCTCAAAGATCCGATTCTGTACTAAAAGTCATTCAGTAAATGCTACTGATGATAAAGTTTGATTTCGAGGACGCTGGAGAAAATAGATCAAATAACAAATACCTTGTATCTCAGTAATTAAAATACATAATAGAATGCTTTTCATGTTGCTTTAAAAATTGTTTACATTAAAAAAATTAAGCAGTTGGTTTTGTCTGAATGTTTACAACAACATTTTAGTGCCAACCAATGCTGAGAAATATACTGATTTTTTTCAACAGGTGGGCTTGTAAAAAGAATCCTAGAAACAAAGAAAGATTATGAGGCATCACAGAAATCATCAAAGACAACAGAGCTGGTAAGATGGTAATGGCCTTCAAAGATCTGTGAATATTAAATATTGCAATTGTGACCTTTTTCTCTGCCTTAAATGTGTTTTTTCCATTTATGATCAAGCTTTTCTCCTTCATGTATTATGTTGCTTTTCCTCTCCATTAGTCTGTCAGATATTGTTACATGCTCTGTGTATTGCTCTCTCTTTCTCACCTTTAATTTTTGTGGGTTTGGGTTTTTTTCAGTATTTCAGTACAATTTTTCAGGGAGCCTTCTTTAACCTGTTCTTTTGTTTTCCAGAAGAAAGTCTGCTGATTTCAGCCTTGTCCTGATGTAGTAGGGCACACTGTGCATTTGTACAGCTGCACCATTATTGTTTCAATCTTAGCTGTCCTCTGGGCATTTGAAGAGCAGTATCCTATTGCCCAGCAATCATTATCATTGTTTAAAAGAAATGGGATCTCTGGTGCAGTTAACTATATAAAGTGGTTTTGTATCACCAAATGTTTCCCTAGTAATATTCTAGCATACCCCAGAATTCAGGTCTGAATCTATGAAGTGATTTGATTTGATTTGATTTGATTTTTTCCACAATCCATTGGGAAAGGGAAAGTCTTTTTTGTTGTTGTTGGGGTTTTTCTTGGTGTTTTGGGGTGGTTGGTCTTTTTTTGGGTTTTCACAGCTTATAAAAGGTCTAGAGAGAGTCTAGCAGTGACCACCAACCAAAAGCAAAAGGTTTGAACCCTCCTGACTTCAGTGTCTTCCTGTGACAACTGGAGAGCTCTTGCTTTTTCAGCCTTGCAAAGCTCATGTTACAAGAAACAGCAAAAGGCAGAGCATTTAGATGGACTTTTCTGATCCGTTGGCCCTTTGGAAAGTTTCTAAATCACTGAGCTAGTTTGATATGCTGGTGAGGAAGCACTGAAGAATGCAGTGCAGAGTGCTGTTATAAAAATACAGATAGGTACATAATGTTTTGGAAAAGCGAGCGCATTTCATGAACTCTTAAATCTTCAATTCCAATCACATCTCTTTTTTTTTTTTTGTTAATTCAGTATTGTAGGTTTTTACAATATATATTCTTTTTCAAGAATGATCTATATTTTGGCATACTGTTTTAAGATGCTGCAACTCAGACCTCAGGAGTCCAGCTTTTCAGAGAGCGTGAAGCTCTTTGAAATAGCTGTCTGAAATCAGCAATAACTTTTGAAGCCTTAACCACTTGACTGCCTCTTTTGGCTTTATCAACTATAGTAATTTGGCAATGAGTAATGATATTATGATAGGTTGTGAGCAAAGTGTACAGCAGGAAAAAAAAACGTCCCTGAGGGACTAAAACTGTGGTAGACAGTAGACTGTTTTAAAAACCTGGTCTTACCTAGAACTTGTATGACTATAATTGCTTCTACAATCTGCAGCAAAAGTGACACAGTGTTAACTTTTAGGATTGGAATTTTGGGAGGGTAAAATCAATAATTCTCTTAGAGATACTCCCATATGCTTTTGTGTCCAGTAGTAATGTGTTATGCTGCCACACAGACCAGCCTTTTCATTCCACCCCAGCAAGTTGAAAAAGTTTGGATGGCAGATCTCAGGCCCTTGGAGGAGTATCTTCCTGTCTGAAGTTTAGGACTATCTGAGATCCGGGCCTGCTTGGCTGGAAGAAAATTCCTTTCATGTATTGGAAGGGCTGAGATTATAGAAGGAAATGAATTCTTAAAATAGGAAAACACCCTTAGTTTTCCTGTTCATAATCTGTTATGAATAGTTACAGCTTTTTCCCACTTGCTGGATTATATACCATTTATTATAAACGTGCAGCTTGTAGTGTATGCGTACTGATTATTGAAACACTGTTGGCTATTTCTAATGAATTTGTCCGATGTGAAAATTTGCCTGCTTGAACAAGTTCTGTCTTTATAGAACTCTTTGGAGAAAAGAAGGGTTAAAAGTTGATATTACTCTGTTTATGCAGTAGCTCTAAAGCTCATTACTAGAGTGCATGTTGAGCTGGCACTTGCAGGAACAAGAGATACAGCTGTTCCTGTTCCTGGTTTTATAACTAGGTGGTGCTGTTGAATCATCAGTCTCGAGACTAAATTTTGGGACAGCATTAGTTGTTCATTTAATAGTGTCTTCCACCAGTACATAATTGTGCTGTAAGCTGTACTGCTCAGTCTTGTGTCCTGTCAACTTAAGCACTGGACATAGAAAGGGACAATGAGGGAGGGTTTACAAAACTGCATGGATTTCATGCTCGGGAAGCTTCCTCTGGTGTGCGTGCTAAATTTTCTGGGTTTTTTTTCTGAATAAGAGTAACTAACTAAAACGATTCCCTTTTAACCCCTTAGATTTTTTTTAAATGCATGTGGGCAATTGTGTCCTTCTATAATAACCATTTAGTCCCGTTGCCTATTTTGAGTCTCTAAAACATTCATTCAGTCCTTGTTTGTCTTTTGTTGCATCTTTTCAAGCACTGATCTGTGTTAGCAGCGCTGATAATAGACAACTAGTTCTGGAAAAAAACATGCTGACTTCCTAGTCTATCACGTGAAAACCTGCATGCAACACTAAGCTCCTGGAATATTATCTGATCTCATATCCAAGCAGCTGGCTGCTACTGCAGTAGGTTTCTTTTGCTGCTACTGCTTTTCAAATTATGTTGAAGTAGTCGTTGTGATACATAGAGGAGAAGTATAGTTTTCCTGATAGCAGAGGAAAAAATCAATGGAAAAGATGATTAAAAATGCTCAGAGATAGTGACTGGGACTTGAGAGATGTAGTTCAGAAAACATGAGCTGGAGACATTACTGAATCCTGGGAATTTATTTTAGAGGATAGAGGCACTGTGGCGCAGGAGACAGTAAAAATAAAAAATACATTTTTTTACTTGGTGGTGTTGCCTCTGGGAATGTTTCAGGGACCAGATATGCAGAGGGGAGCAGGTGGGGGTCTGGCAGGCTCACGTGGCCCCAGCATCATGAGCATGTCTCATCTCTGAGGGATGTTCCTAACATCACGAGGAAGGCAGTGGCAAGATTTATTCTTGCGAGACTGCAGACCAGCAATTTTGGAAGGAATAGTTACTGGTCTGTGGAATCTCTTTGGAGAGACACAGCAAAAGTAATTAAAAAGAAGGAAGAGTTTCAAGTGGTTTATTCCAGCCAAATGGTCTAGGCAGGCAAGTGGAACCACGTCCTGTTATGTTGATGGGACTGCGAGAACGGGTCAATGAACTCTGGCCACTGTGCTGTGTTCAAATGGCCGTAGGTTTTGTGCCAGGTCTAGCTCTGCAGTCTGCTGGGAAGTAGTATCAGTCTGGGATTTGACCATTTCTCCCCAGACTGTCAGCTCTTTTATTTAATTTGTTTTCCATCAAACTGTCCAGAAGAAATATCTTCTACATCAGTATGCAACTGTATTCCAAAATGTATTATGCGTTGGAGAGTAAAATGTAATTGTACAATTGTATTTTGGAGTAAGGTAACCAAAAGTCCAGTGAAAATTTGAAAGAATACTTGCTTTGGGAAATTACATCTGATGAAATGAAGGTTATCCTTGTGTCTGTCAGTAAGAATGTTCATCTTCTGTCATTTTTTTAAACTATTCAGTACATACAAAATAAATGAAATATTTTCCCAGTTATATTCATTAGTCTTTAAAGCCGCCTTCTTCTGCCAGTCAGGAAAATGAAGGGAGAAAAAAAATGTTTGTAGTCTGAGTGCTGGAACTTTTGGCTAATATATTGTTGAATACAATATTCACCAAAAAAATGTTCAATGGATCTACCTGATTTATTGTGGATTAATCAGCTAGAAATTAGGTGAAGTTGGTGAATTAACACTTAATCCAAATGTAACACTGGTGAACTCTTGGGGATGTTTCACACCTTTGCTTCTAACTGCTGAGTGCTGAGGAGCATTTATTTGTGTTAAAAGCATTCCTTTGAAACCTTTTATGAGCTGCATTTCCCAAACATGCATTTGCTTTTTAAGACGTTTTAATAAAGAAAAAGAAGAGGAAAGAAAAGAAGACTGGGACTTTCATCATCTAGGTTTTGCATGTGCAGAAACTTAAAATAATATACACAATTTTCAGGTCAAACAAAGAGGTCATTCTGGAAATACACAAGATTTTTCTGCCTTGATTAGCTGTGTTCAGCCTAACAAATTCCTAAAAAGACTTCCTAAATGTATTTGTTTAGAATCTAACCCTCTAATGTTAAACAGAGAAAGAAACAGATGTTACATTTTGTATTCCACTTCATTTATTTGATGTGTGGAAAATGTAGGCAGGTTATTAAATAGTTTAAGCAAGTGGGATCACAGAATTCCCATCTTTGCACTACCAAATACAGTTCACAGGCTTCAGAAAAGAAACAGCTTTGAGGTTTGTACTAGGAACAAGTGATATTAAATAGCTTAGCACCTGGATAATATTAACTTTAATTACAAATGTGATAAATTAAGTACGTACTTCTAAGCTTAGAACAAATACAATCATTGCTGATTCTGTTTGTTTAAAGTTCTTCAGGTCATTGATTTTTACATTAATACATCAGCTGCATGACATTGGGTGTCCCCTCCAGTCAATGCAATTAGTAATGTGTCATGTTAACCAGATGTATTCATACGTTCCACCAAATGGGTAGAGTATTTTGAAGAGGCTCACCATTCAAGACCACAGCTTCTCAGCATCCTGCCAGCTTAATATGTCATAAGAAATGCTGACAGTAAAATTTAATAGGAGTTACCTGCAGAAGGACTTTCATCTTTCTGTGACAGCTCTGTTTATGATGATGTGATGTTAACGCAGTGATCTGAATAAAGCTGCAGTGAGAAATTTTTGGTGCAAGCATGCAATTCCTCAAAAATAATAACTGTACACAGCAGTCTGGTTATGGGCAAGCACCACAAGAGCTTAACTTGGATGAATGTATGCATGAGTGTCCTTGTTGCACTACTACCAGCTCTCAGGGAAAAAAACTGTGGTCCCCAAGTAATTGTGTTACAAGGTGTGAACACAGGAACTCTTTTTGTCACTCTTGTGATATTCCTGATATCATGGCTCCTTTGCTGTGGTCTTTGCACGCAGAATGTTCTCTCCTGTGGGTACAGTAAAAATACAACATGAGACAGCAGATGGATATGTTAAACAGAAAAAAGGACATTGAGACAGCTGTGATTTCCATCCCTAGGAGAGGATGCAGTGCATCAGTTGTGTAGCAGGAGTGTGTTTAGGACACAGTACAAGTGAATTTCATGTACTTCAAGAAGCTTATCAATAGATTTGGCTGGGATATTCTTCTGGGGCATAGATCAGTGTGAAAGCAGTTGGTTGACACAAGGAACCTGTTCATTGCAAATTCTTTTTGAACGGGAAAGAGGCTGCCATTTTAAGAGAAGGAGGTCATGGACCCAGAGTTTCAGAAGTGTGACCAGAAAAGGCAAGCTGGGCAGGACTGGCACCCAGTATGCCATTATGGCTAAATTAGTACTATCTGCTATTGGTAATTACCGCTAGAGCTGTCTCTTGGCGTGTGTGTGGCCAGACTTATAGGATTCTGCTTAGCATGCTGAATACTGCACCAAATATGTGAGGTTTTACGAACTGACTTCTCCCTAATGCAGACTGAATGTGAAGTAAGGCAGACTGGCTCTGGGGGCTGAGGTGGAGTATTTATGTACGTCTGAAAAATTCAGCTCTTTTTAGAGGAATCTAATGTGAACTGGGGAAAAAAACCACCACCACCATCCCCCCCCAAAAAAGAAGAAAAGCGCTCCTTTTAAAGAGCTATCCTTTTATTTTCTTTTGGTGCCTTCCAACTCAGAAGCAGGTCAGACTAACTCTGGCAAATCTAACAGCAAAGAACATTATGTCTCCGATTCCTTGGCCTGTTACTGAACTTGGTACCTGGCATAAGCAGAAAAAGCATCCTGTTCATTTGAAATGATTTAACATTTACTGTTTTCCCTGTGTTTCTGTGAAAGAGTTTCTTACGGTGATCCCTAGTGGATAGTTACAATCTACTTAAAATGCAGACTCTGTAAAAACCAGGAAAAGAAAACAATCTTTATGATCAAAAAATATTTTGTACAATAAAAAACCCACCTTGTTGTTTTTGCATTGAATGTATCAAAATTACTTGTCCAAAATGAAGTTTCTGTCCTGTCTTATAGAAAGAGGTAGGGGGGAAATGGTATAGGTCAATAAAACTATGATTATTTGGGTCTGTTTTCATAACAGGACACAACATAATAGTTAAAAGGGGCTGTAGAAACTATAAAGTGCTTGATGGTTGTTTGTTCTAATTTGACTCCTATTTAAAAACTGTTAATTAAAAAATGGAAACAAAGGAGAAGTTATATAAAAATAAGCAAATACTGTTTCTAGAAATAAACTTTTTAAACGGGGCGGGGGGGGGATCACCTCTTTAGCTTAGTAGATGTCACACACTTCAAATGCCCTCAACAGCCCAGCTATCGGAAATGGATGTCTTGTGATGATCCATTTTTATGGAGCTGTGCACACACTGCAATATTTATACTAATTGCTTTAGCGAGGGTAAATTAAACATAAGTAAATTCTGGTGGGTTCTGGAGCCCTGTTGATAATTTCCTCTTTATTGATGAAAAAAAAAATTCCTCCTTTTTAATTTCTCAGGTCCCTGCATCCGAGGCCACGTTGTGTTTTGTTCACATTGAGGTAATGGGAAAGGCAGACTTTTTCCCAGGAATCCAAAATAAACATTTATCTTGGTGCCTTATGCAAAACATGAAGGAAAAGAAGCATGTTGGGCCTACAGAAGTGATATAGTCTTTTATATGGGGATAATTTATTGATTCTTGGGCTTTTGTGAAAGGAGAGTTCATTGAGGTGTATGGCCTAATTAAATAGACTGGAACAATTCGGATTCTGGCGTTTTTCTTAAAACTGAATATATCCTGTTACATGTTTGTGCAAAATGAGGAAAGGTGGCATTCAGGACTCTTACCACCCACGTTGCCTGTTGTAATAAACCATCTGCCATAATTCTTAGTGATTTAAAAGAATGTCCCATGTAGATTTTAACCCATAACTGTAACTATGAAACTGAGAACAGACAGTATGGCTTCCCCACCACCTTAATTACTTATGATAAGCAATAGCTGGTAGCGCTTGAGTGCTTCATGGTGATAATTCTCTGTCCTGAGGTCAGCTTTCTGTAGACTGCAGAAAGTGTAACACGGCATCTTGGTAGTACAAGTGTTACTGAAATGAAAGAAAGAATTGATGGTGGTTATTTAACTCTTGTGAGGAGGGACAATAATATGGCAGTTGAGCTACTGCACCTTCAGGTATTGGGAAATTTTTGGGGGGAGCTTGAAATTTAAGTGCTTCTCCTTTAGAGAGATACACTAAAAAACTCCTGCATGTTCTTACACCACTTGGATATCACATAGTATGCATTTGAAAGACATGTTTGTTTGTTTTTTTAACAAGCCTATTGATATACCTGTTTAAGTCCAAATAGTATTTAATAGATTTTTAGTAGTAGTATGTTTCAGTACTCGAAATTACTTTGGATGGGATAATATTTTGTTCTTTTTATGTCAGTTTTGAAGAATTGAACTGTACAAAGAGTATGCTGGAGTTACAGGGACGTTAACATTATTTTTGAATATTTACTAACACACTTTAAGGGCATAGAAAATATTCCATGGTGGTTTATTTTCACTTGAGTTTTTCAAGCAGCTGTTTATTTTAGCATGCAATATTTCAAAGTATTAGCTGGATCTGTGTTTTAAAGTATACAGTTCTGGTTTACTTGTTTACAGAACTGTGGGATTTTGTTGTAACTTGTGAGAAGAGACCAACACCCACCTCTCTACAACCTCCTTTAAGGTAGTTGTAGAGAGCAATAAGGTCTCCCCTCAGCCTCCTTTACTTCAGACTAAACAACCACAAGTCCCTCAGCCGCTCCTCATAAGACTTATTCTCAAGACCCTTCACCAGCTTTGTTACCCTTAAATACAACAACCTTTTGGCTGTGGCTTCTTATAATGGATGGTGGGTGGGAAGTGGTAAGGGTTTGGTGCGCTTAGCAGGAGAGGAAAAACAAGGCAATGGAACTTCATCCTGGGAATCTGTTGGATATGATACAACTCTGCTGCTGAACTGAAGGCGATTGTCTTTATAGGTAACTTCCCAATGACACGTGCAAAGTATGGTGCTGTGGATTAAGGTTTCCCTATGGCTTTGATGCGGCAGAACATGTAGGAAGACAGAATAGAGGGCAAAGGGGTTTGAAACACTGAGCATGCAGATCTGTTCATACACCTTTACTAGCTGCAGCAAGGCAGTGAGGCAAAAAAATATTTCCAGGAGAGAAACTTTTGTCAACCTGAGATGTGTGCTGAGCCCTAGTAAATGGCTGGTGTGCAGGACCCTGTCCTGTCATCTGTGACTTCAGGGGCACCCGGGTAAAAGCTCTTTTCTCTGGGGAGCTGCAAGATCAGTAGGGGAGAGAAGCCTGACAAGGTCCATGGGAACACTGTTGGCTATTGTGCTTAGAGGCTGGCCGAGGAGGAGACCCAGGGGAGAAGAACTGCTCAACCCTTAGCAGCTGTGCTTGGAACGAGGGTGCTTACCAGCTCACGGGGGATGAAATTGGTCAAGAAGCAGTGCTTTCCTCTTTGTGTTCTAAAGGATAGCAAACACATGGATGGCTCCAGAAAGTATCTAAATAGCATGTTTTATGTAATGTAGTATAATGAAACACCTGCTTCTGTGAGAGAGGTATGGGTCGAGTGAGAAGGAATTAAGATGAGTGTTATTTTTAACAGTTTAGCCAGCACTCGTGAATTGACTTAGGAAGCGAAGGTCACAAGTTCAGCAGCATTTGTCACTTTAGCCCAGTTCCTAATTAAACAACTTTAACATTATAAAATCGCAGTAAACTCAGAAGTCCCACAGTTTTTATGCGCTGCGTGTGTGGTAAAACACAAGCATCAGACCTAAGTAAATCTCAGCCTTCAAATCTTTAGAAGTATTTTTCTAAAAAAAAAAAAATATATATATATATATATCTGAGTTCATCAGTAAGCCAAGGGCTGCTGAAATGTGTTTGGCAGTAGTCCCTGCTGCCTCCAAATGCAGCTGAACAAACAGCCCACAGCTCGCACAGGAAGACAGGCCAATTGGGTAGGAGGGCAGGAGGGGATAGCGGGGTAAATTTGGTGTCCCAGCACGAGAGAGAAGCACACTGCCACCTCTGTGTTTATATAGCCGCTAGGAACTGTGCTTAGGCATTGGTTGATCCTGTGGTTGGGGTTGTAGAGAAAGACCTTTCTAGTTTTCCGGCATACATTAAATGACCAAAATGACTTTAAATAAATTTCACTTAAAGCTTTGTGTGTCTTAAAGGAAAACTCAGTTTGGGAATTTGACCTGTAGGGCTCTTGGAAAGAAAGAAAACTTAGGTTGTTTTTCTTGATGGGGGAGAAAAAACCCAGCAGACTTTTCTTTAATGGTGATTGTTGTTTTCAGGGAAGGCTTTCCTGGAATGAGATTGTTAGAGTAATGTGGCATCACTGCTCTTTATATGGCATCCTTTTGCTCTTCATGACTTCGCCGCTTTCGCAAACACTTTCCTTCTATTCAACTTGCAGTAAGCTAGTAGGCTTCAGGAGATTGACCACAGAGACTCTGCTGGCTGCACATGAGGGAAGTGTGCACAAGACCAAATTAGTTTTGAGTAGTGGAGTTTATTGAGGCCACATCTGCAGCCTGCATGATTTTACAACCACTGTTAACAGAAATATAAGGCATGGAATAACCGCCATCTATTTTAGCTGTGCAGCATGAAGTGCTATTATTAGGACCAGCATTAGAAGCTGGAAATCCAGATACACACAGGGGAGGGAGAGAAGCATCTTGAAGGGAGCGATTTAGAGAACTAGAAGGAGGCTGTGCTCTTCAGCATCTGCTGTAGCTCCCAAGTAACAGCAAAACACTGTGGCGCGGTAGCCTATAACATGACGAGCGGGGATGCTTCTGTTTCTCCAAATTACTGTCTTTCAGATTTTATAATAATCTTCCTCCAGTGTTTAACATGACCTTTTTTTCAGTGTCGTTATGCACTGTGACTTGCAGCAGTATTGAGTAAACGCCAATCCACCAAGTCCTGGTACAGGGCTCTGGGGAGTGATGGCAGTGACAGTCCAGCCTTGCCCTATAAAGTGTGCAGGGGAGGATGGATGGATATACTATTTACACAGTGATTGCGTTGGCAGCCAGTGGCAGCAGTAGTTTGATAACAAAACTATTACATGTCTGTTGAGACCTTCTGTTTAATGATGCTACATTAAGTCACAGAAATTTCCCTTTCAATATATAGAAATAGCTTGAAGTAAACCATGACTGAATGCAAAGGAGCTTCCCCTGTCCTGCCTCTCTACACCCACTGCTTTGGGAAAGATTGTGTCGAGAATGAGAACATCAGTGAGATCATTTTGGGGATCAAAGACTAATTTTACTTTTGTACACTTGTGATCTGAAAAGCAATTTAATATTGCTGATGCTATTGCACAGTTTTGTAGCAGTCCTCTGTAGCAGTGGTGACCTGGAGATGGTACAATTTCTGCTCATCTACTGCTAGGCTATTGCTTCATTTCTTCTCTTTCATTGCAGACTGTCATACACATTTCTCCAGATACTTCAGTTAGCAGTCTTTAAAACATTCTTCATTCAATACCTCATGTGCAACAAGCATTTTTCCTAGTTTTGATACTTGCTGTCTTATTCATCCTTTCCATTAGGAGAAGCCCTTTGTATCAGAGGCAGCTAGGAAGAAAGAGAGAGACTTGGTAGCCAAAGAAATTGAGAAGTTTCAGGTCTCTATTCAGACACTGTGCCGGAGTGCCCTTACGCTTGGCAGAATCATGGATTACATTCAGGAAGACATGGATGCCATGAAGAACGAGTTGCAGATGTGGCGGCACGAGAACAGACAGCATGCAGAAGCTCTACAGAAAGAGCAAAGGTGAGTGTCATCAGGGAGTTAGATTTATCTCTCGAGACAGATTTCTGGTTTTAGGAGAGGGGAGAGTTTTGCTCACTTTTCAAAGCAAATTTGTCAGTCATTTTTGTGGTTTGGGGAATTTTTTTTGCAGTCTGAATTGTTTTTTGAGGTGTTAAAGTCTTAAGGTCTTTTCATCTCAATTTCATGCAATGTATATGACAGCAGAGATGCGAATGTTTAAGTGAGGTCAGAGGGTTTGATGTTTTGTTTTCTTCTCACAAATATATAAGGAGCAATGGGTGAAGACCTTAATAAACAAACTAGGTTTTGAATCTGGACTAGAAGTGGATTCCTGAATCACAACCTTCTCTCTTTGTGCTACTGAATTCAGAGCGTTCTGCAGTGGTGTTAGGTGCAAGGTTAAAAAACAACATTGGAAAGCCAGGAGAGTGGAGGTGACGTGCATAATAAAAACAAGGAGGTCAAGCCTGGAAAAAATTTCTTTGACCTTACTTGTCTCACCAATGTGTCTTTATGCTCCTTGAAAACAGAATGTCCCTTCCAGTTGTGTGTCCTCTGATCTTAAACATGAGCTAGATACCGATCTTCTTGAATTCACAGTCAGCCTAGATATAGATTTGCTGCTCCCTGAATCCACGTGCTTCATTCATGCAGAAGCAAGTGTGTGTGGTATTCTTAGCTAAGTCCTATCTTGGTAGGTAGCAATGTGTTAAATGTTGGAAATTTACAGCTACTGGCTTAGTCCACTGGCTGGGGTGGGAATTAGGGCTTTGGTTCACATATAAAGTGTAATGACGTTAATTCCTTGCACTTACATAGCACCTTCTATCCCAAAACCTTGACAGGCTTTAACACTCTGGTTGGCCTCTGAATATACAGACCCTGCAAAGAGAAAGGAAATGGTGTTTGGCTTTATTTTACGGTTGGAGAAACTGAGGCATTGACTCACTAGCCTTTGCATCATACCTAGTGACAGGGAGCAAGTCTCAGGCCTTTCTCCAGGCATGTTCTTACTCAGTGGATCCACTTTGGCCTTGCCAAACAAGTCATTTATACTTCGGCTGGTTTCCCAGCACAGTGACTGTACATGCTTCGCTGGCTTCGTACATCCCCTGAGTTCCCAGGCAAAGTGTGCTGAGGACAAGACTGTCTCCTTGACGTTGGTGCAGAGGGAGAGAGGGAGTGGGAAGAAGGAACTGCCCAGCTGATTTTGCTTGCAGATTTATGTCAAACCAAGCTTTACAATGGCCAGCTGTTTCATGTGAGACTGTGGGCAGGCTAACATCCCTTCAGCAGAGCCACTCAGTTCCCTTCCACAAGCTAAGACTGCCGCAGCATATCCTAGCACTTCACAAGGTTTTGTATGAGATCCTAATCAGATCAGTGTAGTGCTAAGGCATGTCCAATGCTTCAGGAAAGAATTACAGAGTATCAGACATGAAGAAAACAATGCTTCCCATATGTACTGGAATTTGGATGCATGTCTTTGTTTTCATTGCTTCTGTGAAAGACAATTGAAGGATCCCATTGGGGAAATGTTAGTGCAACTTCTAGTGATGCTTTTTGTGATTTATGCTAATGTGCTAGAAAGGAGGGGAAAGCTAAATGATTTTGAGATGCATACTTTAGCAAATGAGTCCTCAAACTGACTGGGTAATTCAGAATGACAGCAAGCTAGTTCAGTCTGTCATTTCCCTGGCTGTGCAGTGTTCCTGAAGAGCAGCAAAGCATTACAGAAAGGGGCACATTTGTTTTAAAGCCAAACACCCCATTCACTTAAGATGTATCAGTGTACTTGTGGTTTATTAGCATGGGATTTATTAAATTTCCTATTAGTGTGGGATTGCCTGCCCTTGTCAACAGCTAGTGATGGGACAGTTTTCATGTACCTTGCCTCTTCTCAGATGTCTACCTGCTGCAGCTTGGTGCTGCTGGCAGCTGCTGGTGTCTTGCTGCTGGCTTGCTGGTTTATTGCAAGAAATAGCTGGTAGCAGGCCAGCAACCTCCACAGCAGTTGTATTTGTCCTCCTCTGCCATGTGCTTCTCTCATTTAAGCTCTGGTGACGAGGCCCGGAGGGATGGCTGTTACCATGTGTATCATGGTAGGACCTGGGGGCCCCTGTAAAAGGTGGGTGTCCTTAGAATCATAGAAAGATTTGGGTTGGAAGGGACCTTTAAAAATCGTCTAGTCCAACCCCCCTGCCATGGGCAGGGACATTTTTCACTAGATCAGGTTCCTCGAAGTCCTGTCAAACCCTACTTTGAACACTTCCAAAGATGGAGCATCCACAGCTTCTCTGGTCCTTGTTGTGTTCTGTCCCACAGAGTTAGGTGCTGCTTCATCCCTAGGCCAGGTGGTTGCAGCTTTTGGCTGAGTAACATGAAAGTAGTGCTTGATGTATACATAGTTTGGGGTGAAATAACTGCAAAGCAAAGAGATTTTAGCGGAAAAGATAGATTAGCCAAGAAGTGACTTTACTGTTGATTTGTGGGTGATCTCTCTTGACCAGTATTATTGTTTGTCCATGTTGTTAGCTATGCCTTTGTTCTTATTCTAAACTTTCTTTCAGGAAGGGTGGGTGCAATTCTAATTATTTGCAAACTTTCAGGTATTGAATATACTTTCTTGGAGGCAGAAGCAGTATATTGTTTCCAATAACATCATGCTCTTTGTATTTCTTTCAGCATCACAGACAGTGCTGTAGAACCATTAAAAGCTGATCTGGCTGAACTGGAACAGCTGATTAAAGACCAGCAAGACAAGATCTGTGCTGTAAAAGCTAATATTTTAAAGAACGAAGAAAAAATCCGGAGGATGGTTCTTAGCATAAACCTGTCTTCAAGAAGGTGAAGAAGAGGAAGAAAAAAAAAAAGCCTTGGGACTGACTGACATTCCTACCAAATAAAAACAAAATAGAAGAGAAAAACTAAGATATGCCTTGTTTAGATATAAAATGTTTAGGGACAAGAAGCCTAAAAATTGTATAAAACCCCTTTATTGCATTGATCTTTAGATGTTGATATTACCCAGGATAAAATTATATTCATTTGAATGCTCAAGTTGCTGAGCTATTAAAATAACTTGTTTGTTTAGATATGAACCACTGTTACTCACCAGGTCTTCACAGCCCTCTTTTGCTACTTGTTGAGCACAGTTTCTGAGCCAGTTCTCTCTGCATCTCTTTCTTCTCCTCATTTCCACTGAGGTTACTTTTGAACACGCTGCCATGAAAAATGGGTATTAGATACTTGTTTTGCCCCCTTAAAAAAATGTTCCAAACTCTTGCAGGTCAGAAGGTTCCTGAATCCTGTTTGTCATTAACAGGGAAAATTATCTAAAAAACAATGCCACAAGATCAAGAAGTAAAGCCTTGTCCAACTTGCAGTTCTTTGCACCATTACAGAGATGATGTCATGTTTTCAGAGCTATCAGGAATCTTATTAGGAGCAACTGAAAATGCACTACGAGCATCACTGTGTAGGGGAGCAGAAGTATTTTATCTGCACAGGTGTTAATTCCATTTTTATTGCATATGTTCATTTGGAAAGGATTAGTTTAAGTACCTGTTTCCTCCCAAATGTGTGTTCCTGTAACTTTTTGTACATGAATGATTCCACTGATTTTTTTAGTTAACTGCAGATGTCTGTACTGTTTTCCTAATGACCTCTTGAGTGTACTGCACATTAGAGTCTAGCTTCACTTATTCCTAAATCTGCAAAGCATATTAGCGTAGACACAACTATCTGATACTGCACTGAGCACAGAAGGCTTTAGTCCCCTGCAAGGCTGTTCTCTCAAGATTTTTATAATGTGCGAGAACATCTTCTCCTCCCATGTTGTTTGGATTGTGTATGAAGTGCTAGTGTCCTTTTTTTCCTTCTTTGATTGGCAAATCTGTGTGGGTTTTTTTTTTTCTTGGTTTCTTTTTCCAGTATCTGGACCTTGAAAAACCTACCAAATGGATCATCAGCAAATAGCGTATTTAGTATGTTAAATACGGACATTTTAAAGGGCAGGATGCTGTGCTGCGTGGGGTTTCGGTGGGGGTGGAGAGGAAGTAGGGGACTTGTGAAGCAGTAGGAGAAATATTCTGATTTATTCTTAACAGCACATGACACTATGATCTTGCTTTTGAATTGTCACTTGTTTTTTTTTTTATTTAAATATCTGAGCTTAAATGCTGAAGCAATATTGTGAGTAGGGTCTAGAGAGGCATGATTCCTGCAGTGACCTAGCCTTGCATTGTAACCCTCTCCTATGGTGCACTGCTTCTTACCCAGGGTTGGAGCCTGTCCACTGCATCCTGGGTCTCATCACACAAAGGAAAAGGGGTTCAGGATGTCCATCAGAATTGCCAGAGCCCAGAACTGATGGTGAAAGCCTGCATGGTCAATATATAACTTCAGAATGCTCCCTCCCTTCTCCCTTTAAATACTTGCATCAAAAAATACAGGTTTGGTTGGATTGCTCAGACCCCTGCTTAGCTGGTGTGTGACCCCATGAGCCCCTTGTCCCTTGGTGCTTCTGTCACCACAGCTAGAAGCCACTCTTTAAAACCACAGAGATTTGTTACCAGTCCTCCAGCCTTTGCTGCCCCCTTGGTGCCTCTCCCATGCATCTTGTCTGCATCCACAGGCAAGACCTCCCTTCAGCGCAGTGCTGCTGGAGCACGGCACTGCCAGGAAAGCAGTAAGCGGAGACCAGTAGCAGGGTGTTTCAGGTGTTCTCCAGGGACATGAAGTGATTTCAGTCTGTCCTGGGTTAAACAGGATTTAAATTATGACTTTTCCTTTCCCTCAGTTACTCCATTTCACAAAACTCCCTTCGCCAGACCCCCTCTCTTTGTCTTCCACTTGCTGATGGGTGCTGTGTGCTCTTCGCGTGGTGACGTGAGCCATGCATTCATCTGTCCTTGCGTTAGAAGTGACTGTCCCTTGAGTTGGGGTGGAAAGCCCTAGGCTCATATAAAGCTGGGGCTTGGAGGCACTGATTTGGTTCCTGGGACACCTAAGGGATGGCTTCTTGCATCTTTATGCACCTGTTTTCTTATGCTTTCTGCATCAAATACCACTTCAAACAAGAACTGGTTAGCGTTAGGGTTTAATAACATGTCTAATGTCTCCCGCAGTCTTAGCTGGCCCTCTGTCTAGGATTGCTTTGTTTTCCAGTACGATGGAACGAAGCTACTGCCTTGGAGCTGAGGCTTGGTTTAATTTTAAAGGCAGGTTGACGATGCAGCACCGAAAAAGCAAATAAACAGCTGTGCTTTATGTAGGGGAGAAGAGCCTCTCTGAAAATGGATATAGAAGAATGTCTCTGTGTGCTCGTCTGCCTGCATCTCTTGCACGCTGCCTTGCCTGTGCCTTGGGCTTGTGTTTCAGCTTGTGGGTGGTTCATTAGCAAGGGAAACTTTGCTAGTGTGGCAGTTTGGGGTTTAAAAACCTTACATTGTCAGGCCCCTCTGGCACTAATGGAGCCTGACAGTTCTGGGAAGCAGGACTTGTATTTCACGACGTGCCTGACATTCCTCTCTCGTGCAGGTCAGGAGGTGGCTGACAGCCCCTCTGGGTTAAGGCTGGGGAATATTTCTCAGCTGAAAAGGTAGAGTTGCCGGCAGGGTTCCGAAACGCAGTGGCTAGCCAGCGAGGGACACCAGTGGGGCGACAGGACCTCCCCAGATCAGGAGGACTTGGGTCCAGGGGCAGAGGAGGCTGGAAGGGGATGGTGGGGTGAGCTTAGAGGTCTCTATCTGAGGACATCAGTGAGTACTCTGGGTGTTGGAGGCTTCCCTAGGGTGGGAATGGAAGAGGCTTAGTTCTGTGTTCAGCGGTGCAGGGGAAAGAAAGCCAGAAGGGTTGAGGTGTGCAAAATGGGACGCTGGTAGAGTTTAGGTACTGGAGGGTCCAACTGTGGTTGTGAGGGACGCCCTGGTTGCCTGGGACCTCACCCCTCAATTCCAGAGACACCAGTGCTAGGTGTCCAGAATCCAAATATGCTGGCCATCTAAGCTGCTTCTAGATTCAGCTCACTTCTTCAGCAATTCTTCAATTCACCTCATTATCAGGCTGAGCTCAAAAATCGGGCTTCCTAGAAAAGCCTATTTCTCTGTGTTGTCTGCAAGAGTAGCCTTGGGCAAGAAAGCTCAGGTAAGGCTGTTTACTTTGCTGGTGTCTGAAGTTGTGAGATTTATCTTACCCACCCATGAGTTTACCAGTCCTTCAGTTTCAGATCCCACACCTTAGCTACAAGATCAGGTGTCTCTTCCTATCTCATGGAGGCTGTCTGCCAGGGTTCCTCACCCATCACATAGGTAGATGCTCTGGGGTAGCAGGCTCTGCAAACTCCTTCTACCCCAAATTCTCGCTCCTCACTGGTACCCTGCAGATGGAGACAGGTTATCTAACTCAACCAGGTTGCTCAGGGGGAGAGCTCACTCTTGTTTTTGTCGTGGTGGGACATGGTTATGCTTGGAGGCATGTAGATGTGGAATTAACAGTTCTGCAAACGAGCAGCTCTTGCCAGAGCTGGCCCTGGAGTGTTTGTGTTTCAGCCTCAGAGGTGAAGGCTGTGTGGTTTGTCTCTTCTCCAGCCAGCCTGCTGACCCAGGAGGACAGCTCAACCACTGTTCACATCTCATTATCCTCACCAGCTTGGGCAAAAGGAACACCAGTGTCATTACGTTTACCTTGAAATCTGAAAGTCTTGATCAGGTGTGTGCAACCCAGGACATACCGTCTCCAATGCAGCCCTGGCACACGTATCCTCGAGTCAGATGTGGGTTTCTCCACGCCACTGAGCTGGTGCCTGATCTTGCTGTAGCTACCTCTGGTCTGGCTCAGTGATACTGGGTCGCTGTGCTGCTGGGGATCTGAAGAGCAGATGGAAACCTCCTGCTTGCTAAGCCAGGAGGACTGAGAGGGACACGTTGCTTCCTTTGTAGCCTGCTCTTGCTTTCAGCTGACTCCTTGCTGCAATTTGCTGTATTGGATTTCTTCCTTCATGAAGCCAGAATAGTTCAGAGGCCTTGGAGGCAGTCTCTTGCCTATTGGGTTACTTCCCATGAGCACATCTTGGAATGTAAAGGGGAAAATGCCAATTACTTTTAAATGCTTTAGAATTGCAAAGCGCTAGCTATATTTCTGTGTCGGTAGAGAAAAGGCTGGCATTTGTAAGCCAGCCAGCCAGCCCCTACATGATTTAGGGGATGTAGCCCATTGAAAGCTAATTGAAACTGGGCTCCCAAACAGCTTTGCTTTAAAAATTAAAAAGCCCTAATGATATTTCCTTTTCTTTTCCCCAAAGCACCTTGGATCCATCCATTGAGGAGGCAACCACCACACCCTGACATTGCTGCTGTGGTTGCAGAAGAGGGCAGGACCATGGCTGCAGAAAGCCCAGCAAATGCAGGGCTGCTTGGGTGTTTCAAGGGCTTTTAGGAATGCATCCTTCTCCACCAGAAGAGTCCAAGGGGGTGGGCTAGCTCCGGGACCTTGCATATCTTAGATGGCTGGATGCTGTCTCAGCTGAATGTGCACTCTCCCCTGTTCACGGCTGAATGCACATGTGGAGGTGAGTCAGTCTAGTACGTGTGATGGACTGGGGAGCTGCCTGATGTGGAGTGGTCTTCAGCTCTTGGAGAGCCTCAGGGATGTCCCACAATGTCTGCATAGGATAGCTGCCTGCAACGCTGAGGCACACCTCTTCCAAAGTGCTTCTTGCCATGTTTTGTGAAAAAATATTAAGAAATAACATTTCCGTTTTCCAGTGAGAAATTTAATTAGAAGGAATTAAAAGGTATAGTTTATAGCTTAATTTAATGTGATGAAAAAAGGATTAGCTCCCTCCCCCTCCTATCCAAATCCCAGCCTGAGACGATGGCAGCCTGGCCTCCAATTGCATCCAACAGCCACAGAAGGGAAACGCTTACCAAGAAGAAAAGGGAGAGAAATTCCACCCCAGATTTACGACTTGTGAAGCAGAGGTTGCATGGGTTAGGCTTATTTTATGTTGCACTGGGTCCCACAGACTTGACTTTGTTGTGTGCCCAGGAATGGGCTGAAAACTGATTTTTTTTGGCTGCTTTTGCAGGTCACTTGTGTGCTCAGGTGCTATTTTGAGCCACTGAGGATCTTGGTTGTGTGTATGTGGCGACGTGTGTGTGTGTGTGTGTGCGTGTTCAGACATGTGGGGAGCATGCGCTTGTCCCTGCAAGGTGGGTTTTTTCTGTCCCAGGCGGTTTCCCCTTTTTGGCACTTTTTTTGGCTAGTGATAGTGATTAGGAGCATCAGGCAGAAAAAAATGGGAGGGTCTGGCCCCAGGGACACTGGCGTCAGTGGGTTTCCCCGCCCCGCCCCTATCAAGCCAGTTGGGTGGCAAGTTCTGGTGCACAGGAGAAATGCTTTGCCTGGTGGTCCCTGCTCCAGCCCTTCTCTGTCCTAGGCTTTCTAAAGCAGACATCCACTGTTCAGGGGAAGAACCCAGATGCGGCTTCTTCCTTCAGGATCTGCCAGGCTTGTGGCACAACCCGATGCAAGGGAGCTTTCTGCACCCTCCCAGCCCCAGTGGTTTTGCCCCAAAATGACCGCTGGGGAATCTTTGCACATCTCAGGACTTCAGCAGAACCAGGAAGACTTATGGCAATGGGTAACAGCATAGTTGTGCTGACTGTCTTTGGTTGTGCTGTTTATTCTACTCAGAGGCAAGAAGTGGGGATAGGAGCCCTGCTCTGAGGTGGCACAGGGAATCCTTCTTCTGTCACACAGTCATGCCTTCTTTCTGCACCAAGGGGTAAGCTGATCACCAGAGCTGAGACTGGGATGGAGTTTGCCTCCATTTACTGGAAGTTTGGGAAGCAATGTTGCAGGATCTAAATGGGTTGGCCAGGAGGCATGCGAGGCCAGACCAAATGACCCAGTGATCCTAGAAAGCCTTTAATCCTACTGTAGTATCTACACTTGGTGGCAAATGTGCTCAAGGCATTCTTCCCAGATGTTGCACAAGAAGCAGCCGGGACACATGGCCAGCTATTGCCTGGCCCGGTACTTCACCCAAAGTGAAGCACTCAGAAACGGACCATGGGACATGCAATGAAGTGTAGATGCCACCTTTGAAAATGCATTCAGCCCTGGAGAACAGGGACTCCACCTGCTGCATTATTTTAGTCTTACTCTGACCTGCACTGGATCAGGTAGAGGAGGCAAAGGTAATGTGGAAATGCCATCTTTGGCCTTACAGGGAAAGCAGCATCTGAACATGCATGGTGACAGCCTTCTCCTTGAAACCAGGGAGAAAACGGGCGTGTTCTGCAAATGAGTCTCCCTCTTCAAGGAAAAGGAATGTCTTTTTCAAGCTTTTGAAGAAGTAGACATTTATTTTAAAGAAAAGTGTTAGTGGATCTTTTTTACTTTTTCTCTTTTTACAACTTTTTTTTCCTGTATGTGAAAAGGCCAGATGATTTCTGTCCTTTTTAGTACTGGAAGTACCGCCAGGTGTGCTGGCTCTGCAGAGGGACAGGACAGGGCTGGTGTTAACTGCTGCCGGTCCCACACCCTGCAGGTGACAGGCTTCCAGAGATGGCAGAGGATGTAGTATCCCTGTGTGGGGGCCACCGCTTAGATAACTCCCTTCTGCAAATCAGGGCAGCTACAACCCCATGGGCTCACAGTTGCATGCTAAGGCACGATGCTCTTCTGAGGGACACGGAGGCATGCAGGTGTAGGGCTAGGTGCTCAGCTGCTGGAGCAGGATGAGCATGGGGACCCGAGCACTGACCCTCCTGTAGGATGTGAGGCTGAGGAGGTGCCCTGCTCTCTCTTTCCTCACAAGAGGATGTTGTAGAGACGACGACCGAAACAAGTCTATTGCGGGGGGGCCATGTGCCCATCTTTACAGCAAATTTTGTTAAATTTTAATAGCATAAATAATACAGAGAAGGAATCTACGTAGGAAAAAATACTTAAATACCTAAAATGACTGATACAACCCAAAAACTGAGACAAACAGAAGGAATATCATTTTTCTGAGAACAGCAGATATAGACTGCAAGACCAGGGTATACCAGGACCTGTCTTCTCTCTGTCTCCTGCTGAACCACATTTAGGGAGGTGTCATGCTGCAATGCTGTGGAAGGGAATGGCCCTTGGTTTCCATCTGGTGTAGTTACACTACTTTTGTTTGGAAGGCTAATTATGGATGTAAATTCCTCCCTCCCCAAAAGGCCAGACGAGTCTGTTCCAGATGACCAGGACATAAACCAAAAGGACTTCTATTGATTTAATGGAAAAGGCATATTTTAACAGAGGTCTTTTTGTTTCAGAAGACTGACTTGGTCTACAAGGAAATAGATGGGAAGTGGTACAGGCGAGCAGCATGAAGGAGCTGCACAGTATCTCTCAATTCCTGGGCTGGCAGCCTAGCCACAGGGACCGTTTTCTGGCTAACAGCTTTACGTTGGATTAGGCTGGTGGCAAGAGGTGCTTAATTTCTTCTGTGCTTTCAGGTTTCTCTGCTTTTTGGAACAACATCTGCTGATGCTGGAGACCAAGTGCTTAGTTCTCTCCAAGGACTCCAAGTGCTGGAGTCCTCTGCTTGGGAGGAGCTGGGGATACATGGCATATTGCAGAGCCATCTGGGAAGGAGAAGCTGTTTGGATAAGAAGCAGTTGCTCTGAGCAGGAGGTTCCAAACTGGTCTGGCTTTAACCTCAAGAGGGAGAGAGGAAGTGTTTCAGTCCAATTCAAATAATCTCAGCAGTACTTCCAGTGCACGTTACAAAGCTGGAAACTGGAATCAACCTGAGGTAGGTCCTGGGTCAGTATCAGTGCACGGAGAGTAGGCATGCAAAGGTAAGAACCAGAAGTGACACTGACAGATTGTGAATGAGCAGCTAGAACACAGAGATGCTGGGCTTTGGCTCATCACATTCTCCCAAAGGCAGACAAGCAACCTTTAACCAGTTGCATGATGCTTTTTTTTAATAGTGAGATGGCAGTGGGAAGAGAAAGAGCCCTAGATGTTCCTCTCTACAATACCCAAGTTACTCCATTGACCATCACATATTTCTGTGCTACAGTTCTTATTGCAAGGACAGATGGGAAAGAAAATGAGAGCTGTTTTCACAGTTCTCAGCTACTATAATGTCTGATGATGTGTAGAACAAAGAATGGCTCCTCCAACATCTTGAAGCATCTTGTGAGTCTGATGACTGGACATCAGAAAACTGGCATTAGAATCAAGTATGTTTGAAACAGACAGGGTCAACAAAGCACTCATAGTTAAATGCATATATATAAAAGTGTACATAAATTGTATCATGGGGACAAAGGTGAAAGTAAACAGCCTGACAACAAATAGTATAAAAAAGCTACAATGAACTCCCTTCTCCTGGCCTTCATTTGCACAGGTATTAAAGTCTGTAAATTTGGGCAACTGGAACAAAATGCTTGTAAAAGTGTTTCAACATATATGTTAACCTGAGAATAATCGCTGTAATAGAGCATTTTGACTTTGCATCAACACTGACAGAAATAGCTAAAGATGTCCTCACCCCACAGGTGCTTGTATCTGGAAAGTCCCAGGAGGTTCTGGGAAATGGTGGCTCTGACTTTAGAAAGATGTAAAGCTAGGCAAAAGTGAGCTTGGTGAGCTCTCACCTGGCATATCTCATGCCAGTCTCTACTGGAGCAAGCTGAGACCTCATTTCTTTTCACACTGGTTTTATAGCCATGTTGGTTCATGGCCACCCATGACCCCATCATCACCGATTCACCGTCTAGTGCAACACATACATCTGCGCTACCAAATCTCTTCAGGTTGTTGTAACTGCAGACTCTTACCTGACTCTTTGTGCATTGTTTCTGCAGAGACTTGGAAGAAAGAGATAGGACATGAGGGGAAAAAATGGCTCCTTTTTACATATCACTTAAGATCTGGAATTCTTTTGCAGCTAATGTGGAGTTTGTCTGTCTTTCAAGATGACCCTTGCTGTGTTGTATTTAGCTGTAAAATCCAACTGTGCTTGGATTTTCCTCTGCAGTTCTTGCAGGATGGATTTTCTTCCTGTCCTCTGTTTAGCATCCTCTGCAGATCTCACTCTGTTGTGCTCACCTCTTGCAGATCAGTCTCTTCACTGAGAGTTACACTTGGAGGTGGGAGGAGAAGAGGACTGGAAGGAGGGATAGATGTTATTTAGGTTGGACAAAGATGCATAGTACTTCCTGGGGTGTGCAGCCTGATGTAGCAGGAAGGTTTATTTGTTCTAGTTACACTAAGAGTTTTATTCATGCTTCTTGTTGCTCCTGGCAGGGCAGGAGCTGAATAAAAATACCTCTCTGTCCCAACAGTTTGGTTCTTCAGCAACCAGCCACAGGTCCAAACAAAAATGTCCTGACAAGAGAGCAAAGGGATACCTGTTTTGGAGGATGCACCAAGACACCTTGATTTAAAGTGATCCTGAGCAACCTGGTTGCAAGGAAGCTGCTGAGCGGAGAAGAGACAGAGCAGATTTTCCAATAGTGACAGGTTTTCAGTGTGATGAAGCTGTGGCTGTCGCCATGCACAGGTGGAGTCAGACAAGGCAGAGGAGAGCAAGAAAAGCCTTCTTGATGGCCTCAGCATCCCTGGTGGGGTCCTGGTGGCTGCAGCTCAGCTGAGGAGCACCTCGTGCTGGAGACCAGCCCTGGAGCCAGGAGGAATTCATGGGCCACCCAATGGTTGCAGTTTGTAGGTAGCCCTGTGCTGATCAGGTAGCCTGGGAGGAAGGAAAGGTGTTGTCCTCCAGTTTTAGTGCTCCCTGGCTCTCAGCTTTCCATTCCTGTCCACAGAAGTGTCAAGAAAGGGCTGGTTTTATGTTTAACTCTGTTAGACAGAGGGCTGTAAACTCAGAGCCCATGTTAATATGATACTTGTCTTTCAGAGCCAAAATGGAGGGTGAGACCCCAGGGTCTCTCACAGCTAAATACTGTTCTATTGTGTTGCATTTTATATCTGCTGGTAGGAGCGACCAGAAGCTGTGTGGGAATGCACATTAAATGTGTTATTTCGTTAAAATGTCACTTTCTCAAGTATCATGTGCTGTATTTGCACGGGGCTTGCGGGCTCTCAGTATGCAACTGCAGAGAACAACTGGAGCACAGGACCACCCGAAGGCATCCAGCTGCTTCCAGTGCAGTGCCGCAGAGGGGTCAGAGCCCGCAGAGGGGTCACAGCCCATGGTGGAAGGCACGTGTGAACTTCCACTGCTGGTCTCAGCACCTGCATCTGTTGCCACCCGGGCTGGCCCTGTTGGTGACTGGGCTTTGTGGGGAAAGTCACAGTATGATGCAGGGGAGATGATGCCTCCCCAGTGGGAGAAAAGTGTGCTTAGAGAGGGAAGGAACCCCTCCAGAAAGCCCCTCCATGGGGGCCATGATGACCATGCAGACCTGAGTCCCAGTCACCTGCTGGTGCTTCTGCAGAAAAGGAGTTGGGAGAGCAGGAGGCTTCATTGCACTGTTAAAGGAAACAACAACATATTTGGAAAGTGTTGGGTTATTAAGTGCAGATTTCCATGCCCAATTAAAGTTAAAATTTGCTGAGAATGGAGGGGGGGTTGTGTCAGGTGTCTAATGTCCACTGGAGTTCTCTTCCAGCTCACTGCCAGGGGCATGGCCAAAAAATTTGTCCTTAATTATTTTGTGCAAGGGCAAAGTGCCTTTTCTCATGTCAAAGATGTAGTTTGCTTTCCTGCCACTCCTTTGCCTCTTCTACTGTGGACCCCCACACATTCATATACTCGCAGTACTTGCTTTGACTGTCTCCTGGAGCTTGGCTCTCTTTTTACACGCTTGCACTCATTGTCAAGGCTGTAGACACACTTGACTGGAAAGCTACCAGGTCAAGCAGGTTGACCACTGATGGTTCCACTTGGTGATGGTCCTGTTGCTTGCTCTGAAGTCCCTGGCTGGTAAAGACTACTACTGTACTGTGATACTGCTGAAGTTGTTTAAAAAATTGTCCTCTTTTGAGCTATATCTTCTCCGAAGCCTTGGGAGATGGAAATGGAGCATTCCAAGAGTGTTCCTAGGCTCAAAAGCAGGGATTAATCAACATTGACATGTACATTTATATGTGATTGGCTCTGACTCTTCTGGGGTGGTTGTCTTAGAGGTCTTGAAGGTTTGGTTTTTTTTCTGTAACAGGAAACAAGGTGTTAGGTATGGTGCTAGGCTTTATCTGGCCAAGAAGAACAACATCTCTGCAGACATCCAAAAGCCGGCAGCCAAAGTCTCAGTCTTTGGAAGAGCAGCTTATTATTGGACTTGCGAGGAGGGAATCCTGGAGTGGGCCTAAGCCATCCTTAGAAAAGTGCAGAAGAGGCTGTTCAATGGACACTGCATTGCCTGGCAGAAAAGGCATCCAAAACAGCAGGGTTGCTTTAAAGGGGCATGGTGATACAGCTGCTGTTGAGTCGAAGGACTGTGTCAACACATCTTCTAGGAGAGTGGCTAAGCTGCCTCCTGATTGCTGGGAGCAGCTTTCATACTGGGGCAGGGACCTTGTGCATCTTGTAAGCACATTAGAGGAAAGCTGGCTGCCCCAGCAAGCCTTAGGTTTGGAGGAAGGATGGTCTGATAGGATGGCCAGGGACACAGGAGCTTTTTAGGTAGCTCTTTGCCACGCCCCAGCCTTAGTTCATGATCCATGAATGTTCCTGCCTCACAGTTCTTCTGGTCCAATGGTAGTAACAGGGATCTCTTTCTCCCATATCCTTTTCTCTCGTCTTCTGGCAGCTGCAAGCTGGACATCTGGGTTTCCAAGCCAGAGCTCAGAGTGAAAAAAAGACTTGTGTCACCAGAAATTAATCTGTGGGGGTGATGAGTTGGACAACTCTCCAGGGCAGCCCTTACAGGGCAGGAAGAGCAAAATGTTGTTGGAGGCAGCTAGACTTCAGGGTCAGGACTGTTCTTTCTGCCGTGTCTGGGGATCTGGGGGTGGCTTGGGACTAGCCTGCTGCAGTAACAGGAATGAGGACAGATTCAAGTAAGACAAGTGATATGTTACCTTTAACACTGGGGAAACAGAAGTGGCTCAAGGAAGCTGAGACATTTCTGGAGCAACATAAGGTTTTTTTAAACAATTTCCTGATTACTTTGACTGCTTGATCTTACAGCCTGCGTATCGCCCTGGTGTTATTTCTTTGCATTTCATTTCCTAAGACGTCCTGAAGAGCAGGGAGTGAAAAATAAAATAAAGACCTGGCATGTATTTTAGAAGCTGTGCTGGCTTCTTCCACAGACCCCATCAACCCTTTGAACCACAGCTGCTCAGATAGCTGAGGTCACTGGAAAGGCCCCTACTGACTTCAGGGGGCTTTGAACCCACCTCTAATTAGTGATGCACTTGTAAGGGTGACCAAGAGTCCATTTTGGTGGAAAAGCTCCCACTGGCTCCAGGAGAGGCTGGGTCACAGCCTGGCCATGGGATCTGGGGATGGAGGAGCCACCTTCATAATGTCATCACTGCTGGCTGCACCGCAAGCTAGTGGAGCTGCATAAGCTATGCACTAGCCACTGCCTGGCAGCAAGGGAAGGAGAGGCACCTCCTATTCAAGTCTTTGGGGTGGATCAGGGTTTTCGGCTCCAGTCGTCTTCCTAGAGTGTTTGTGGCAGCTCCCAAGCATCAGTTTTTTCCTTTGAGCTCCACAACAACAAGTGTGGTTAGAATTTGTTTTGAATGCCTCAGGCCAAGCACAGAAATGTGGAATGGATTTGGATCAAACCTTTTTTTTCCTTTTGGAATTTTATTTAAAGAGAAAAAAATATAGCGCCTTGGGCAAGAACTGAAGCATGGAAAACTTTATCCCAAAAGGTGGATGCTTTGTGAAATTATGAGCGTGTGAAAACAGGTGGTTAAACTGAAATAGTTTTACAGATTTAAGTACAGAGGGTGCTACCAAAAAGCTGTTATAAATCCTGGAGTGAACTCTTCTTGAAAGGCAGAGGTAGAAGAACAGGCCATCAGCAAGTAACCTGAACCACTACCAAACCCACAGGCAGCTCCATAACTGGTAAAGAAGCCAAGCAAAATGAGAAGAGGCTTTCTGAAAGGTCAGCAAGGGAGCCAAGTACAGGCCCGGGCTTTGGTATTTAAACTCAGTCTCAAAAACTACACCCTAGTGACTGGTATCTGGCGGGGACAAATTTTACTTGCAGCACCTGATCCCAAACCTGCTTGAGTCAATGGCAAGTGCTCTGTGAACTTCTCTGAGTTTTGGATCAGGGCCTTAAACATGCAGCCAGGAGGAAAAACATGCAAGGACTGTGCTGCAGCACGTTGCATGGTGGAGGAAGGCCTGGCACTGTGTGACAGCCAGAACTGTACTGCCCTTTGCCATGAAAACCAATGGACGTACGGCTGAAGGTGGAAATAGGGGCCTGGGGAGAAGAGAGGCACAGTGAGTTGGAGGTCTGCAGCTATGAGTGATCAGGAGGGAAGGCTTTACAGCCATTATTGGTATCACTGCAGCTAAAGGAGCTAATTACATCAAGGCTTTGCGTGCAAGGTGCTGTATAAACACATGACAGGAGAGGGACCCCGTCCTGCGCTGATCTTGGTTGTCAGCACAGAAAAGGGGTAGCAGTGCTTTTCCACTACCTGGATGGTTTCCAATGAGCACAATGTGTAGCTGTCATTGTCCTCTTTGTGATGAACTGTGTTCCTGCTGCAGCCTGGGGCATCAGAAATGTGTATTCTGGGTGGTTAAAATAAGTAAGAAAATACATTTGCTTGTTCAATTAATGGAATGATCTGTGAGTGAGTCCCTTTTCTGCGCATGAACATGCCTGCACGTGTGTGTATATGCTGTAAAGGATGCTTGACTCCATTTTCTGTAATGAGAGTGAACATTGTCTTCACATGTCCAGATTGTTTTCTTAGGCACTCATGAGATTAAAAGAATCTATTTTTGCCTTATTGTCTTATCCCTTCTTCACATGTCCTCACAGAAATGTAGGACCTCACCAGAGTGCCTTTGGGAGCCCAGCTCATCCCAAGGGTTAGCCTCAGAGCCCCGCCAAGAAAACACTCACCAGGAAGCTTCCACCTTTATGCAGACCTGATGCAGCTCAGCAAGGACCTGCCAGGGAATGAGATGCTGCTCCCAGTCCCCTGACTCCCTCGGGTTCAGCCTCATCCCACTGAGGTCCTCCCAGAGGACCACTGAGTACAGCTTGGGGGGGGGCTGTGGTGTTCCTGCTTGACGCCTCACTCCCAGCTTCGTTATTAATGCACACTGGCTTACTGCTTTTAGGATCCCTGTGTCACTAGGAATGAGCTGATTTCTGTCGTGTTACTAAAATGTAAGTGTGATTATGAAGTGTTATGATATACGGTCTGCAGAGTTTTACAGCTGTGTCTTAAAGGGCTCATAACAAGAAAAAAAAAAGGGGAGCTTAAACTGGAAGCCAGGAGTACAGTTCAATTTAGGAGTACAATGGCAATACTAATTAAAACCCCTTGGAGAGAAGAGAGGGAAGGAAATGACCTAACTCCCACCGCTGTCACAGGATGGTTATTGCCCAGGGACAAAACAAGGGAGAAACAAACCAGAGGCTGGAGAGACTAGCTTGGACAATAGGAGATGAAGCCTTAATTTTTCCTCTCTCCCCTGCCGCAGAGCAGGTGGGTATCCTTGCCTTGTCAGGAGAGCCAGGAGGGGCATACCAGCCACGGAGAATTCCATGGTGCATGGAAGCCATTAAAGAAGACCTCAACCAAGGCGAAGAGTTGCAGCCTGTGGCTCTTTGTCCTAAGCATTCCCACTATTTCTTTTCACATTAGACAATAAATCTTTTAATCATCTACAGAGGAAGTTGGTTAAAAGTGTTTCTCTGTGGTTCTCACCTCATGAGAGCACGGGTGCAGGCTCTGTACTCTCTGTCTTGGTAAAGAACTGTGTGCTGGCATCTTACTGGAAATTCCAGTAACCAAGAGATGATGAGTAACCATGAGAGGGCTTCCTCTGGGTCCTGGGTATAGGTAGGGTAATCAAGTGTCTGGGCTGTAAAGTACAGTTTGCATGGTTGAGTAGCAGTGGAAAGAAGGTTTGACATTTAGGGGTTCTTTTGGACCTCTCACAGTCAAACCATGAAAAAATTAATAAATGAGCATGGACAAAAACTGGAACTTTACTAGCAAGAAAGAAGTTGTAAGGTTGCCATTTTCTTGCAAAAGCAGATTGTTTTCCTATGCACTGAGGAGATAAAAATAATCTGGTTTTGCCCTATTGTCTTACTCTTTCTTCACATGTCCTTGACTGAAATGCAGGACCCCTACACCATGCTTTGACCCCTCACAGCTTTGTCTTCAGTCCCTGTGAAGCAAAATGGGTCTTGAGGTTTCTCCACCAGCCTCTTCTTGGAGGGCTTTGTTCTGCCACCTAGTTTTGACTCAGAGTAGCATCTCTCATTCCAAGCCCAGACAGACATAGTACAGCATCTGATGCACAAGTAACTGTCCAACCACTTGGGATTTCTCTTTGTGTGTCCAAGCCTGGCAAAAAAAAATCCCAGAAAGAGTGAGCCTGAAGTATCCCTTTGAGGTCAGTGTGAAGCTGGCTGCAGGGGGATGGGAAGCTCCATTTCAGCCTCAGACCTCACATCCGACTGTAGAGCTCCAGGCCATTTATTCATGCTTGGCTCCAAGCTTGGCTTCGTCCTTCAAACCTATCCAAATGGAAAGCATTTAGGAACTGCTAGCCTTGCTGTTCTGCATTTCATCTGTTCAACACAGTATCTTCCATTCTTTTTGAGTTTTAGGAGTTAACTAGGTGAGTTGATACTTTCTAATCACTTGCTGTGGTGAAGGTGCAGTGTTTCGAGATGACTTCAAGTCCACCATCCAGGTTTTCTTAGAGGTAAGTAGGAGCGGATGAGACTTTTTTACATGATGCCACTCAGCTGGGCTGCTGGATTACACAGCTTGATCCAGGCCAGTCCAAAATCCAGATAAATTTAGATCACACATCAAGCCCTGCCAAAGACTTGCAGATCAAAGTAATAAGAGTACTGGCATGGGAACACAATAACATTTACTACATTGGCTTCCTCTCCAGTTCTGCAACAGATCTCTGTCAGTCTGGGGCAGGCATCTCCCTTCCATCACTTCGATTTAAATGGCTCGCAGCACCATCTTT
This sequence comes from Anarhynchus alexandrinus, assembly GCA_008711295.1. Lineage (NCBI taxonomy): Eukaryota > Metazoa > Chordata > Aves > Charadriiformes > Charadriidae > Anarhynchus > Anarhynchus alexandrinus. The sequence goes on from VUYV01000221.1 coordinate 425,012, forward strand.
GTGCATTTTTTTCAACAAGGGCTTGCAAGCTAGGGCTTGCAATAGTGCCAAGAGAGATAAATAGTAATGATAGAGAAGAATTAGTAGGGGCTAATAATAACTATGTCTCCATCTGTTGGAGACTTGCTTTCTTATATGATCAGGTACAACTGTCTTTCTCCTCCTGTGTTATTGGCCTACAGCACTTTCTGCGTATTTCATAAGTGTATTTGGAAGTGTGAAATGCCACGCCACATTTTGTGGCATTGAAAGACTCACTTTCTCAGAGTTAAAGAATGGTCCTTACAGACTAATTCGTGGTACCGCTAATGCACTACCTCAAGTGAACAGTGAAAATATCCTGTCACCACAATAAGTAACCAGGATAGGTTTTTATAGCTGGCAAAGCTGATCCACCATACTCTGCATATGGGAAAGCTAATTCCTCTGTATTTTATTTTCTTTTTCCTATGTCTAAAATGACTGAAACCCTTTCCTCTGAGTTCTGGAAGGATGTAATTTTCAACGTGGTGAAACCTCAGAGCAGCAGGAGCTGAATAAGTTTGCAGAGAGCTGATCACACCTACTTGCAAGAACCCATGCTAAATTTACTTCTCCTGGTTTAACGGTGGAGAGGAAAAGGAAGGAAGAGGAATTTCTGACAAAGGATCTGGCAACACAGCATGTAAGGTAGGGCTGATTTGAAGGTAGTGCCCAATCAGCCTAAGGCAATTAGCAATAAAGATGCAGCAGAATGTAACTAATCTTGAAGATACTGTCTTCTCTTAAGCTGAGGGACTATCTTTTTTTAGGACAGCTGTTACCATCAGAAACTTCCAGCCATGTGGGCTTTTCTTCAAGGACCATGCACAAACCTGGACTGTTTCCAGCTGTATAGCTGGCCACTCTTCTGGAACCCAGAGTCTGGGAAGGACAATTGGCTCTTCTCTTGTTTAACCTGAGCCTATTTGGATGCCACCTGTCACTGTGCCACATCCTAATTAACTTCCTTTGCTGCAGCACTGGGATCTGGGTGCCCAGCAGCAGCCCTTGTTTCAAGCCTCCTAGAAGTAAACCCAAGTGCAAAACTGCACTTGAAGGTCAGACAGGGTCACACTTGTTCTGTGTTAGAAATCCCTTGCTGGCACAGGGCCACTCTGGAGTGTCCAATTCCTTGTCGTTACCTAGAGGAAAAGCTGCTTTTGTCTTCCTTTGGCTTTCTTAGATGCTGGGCCCTTTTCCTCAGGTGAAGAAAGGGGGTCTCCTCTCCAAGGTGACCTGGTACAACTCCTCGCACCAGTGCTCAGCAGATGTAAGGCAGAGAAAGGCTTTCCAAGTGGGACATCTCAGTGGTGGTACATCACAAAGTCTTCTCACTGGGATGCTGATGTATGTCTGCTTTTCCATGATGATGAGGCATAGGGCAAAACCCGAGGAGGATAAGCTAAGTGCTATAGAGTAAGTTATCAGAGAAGAAAAAGCTGATGCGCAGGCTCCATCAGTAGGGAGCTAACAGCTTTTCCATCACCTTGTGTTAGAAGTCAAAGCTGCTGAAGATCTGCCCAAGACCGGAACCACAAGCAGAACCCAAGCAAAGTCTCCAGACAGAGACAGACTTGTGCCAAATGGGGAGCAGCCTGTGGTCTGCAGAGAAGAGAGGCAGGGCCTAGGGCCCAGAGCGTGCCTGTCACTGTAGTCTGTGTTCAGTCACCCAGAGGAACATGGACTCTTTCTTGGCAGAGGAATGAAATGTCACTAATTGCTAACTCTACAAGGTCAGGATGAATTCAGAAGGTGAAACGATAGGTGCAAGCCCCAGAAATTAGGACTTTAAGCGTGACAAAGTGGCCGTGGGCTAGAGGTTCCAGCTGTCTTTGTCACTTCCTAGGGAAAAGAAATAAACGCTCAAGCCTGACCAGAGCCCCTCCTGGAGGATACGTTTCCTGGGAACTCTCACTTTGATGGCTGTGAAATCCATAAAGTTTTTCTTCTTATATCTGGGAAACTGCAGTCAAGCTCCTGTGGGGCTGTCCTTGGTTAAATAAGTGATGGTAAAAATAACTCACAAATGCAACACCAACATGGGCATGTAAATCAATGCCTGGAGTGCCTGTTAAGGTAAGGTGCCTCCTTTTGGGGGGGGCTGTCTGTGAAGGAGTCGTCCTGCAAATGAAATCCAGTCGAGAGGGAGAAGGCAAAGTCCCATCAAGATATGACTCACAAATCCATCAGCAATTTCATTTCAGAAGAGATACAAGGATTTAACATGGCTGTCAGCAGCATTCTTCAGGTCGCACTGCTGCATAAAAGAGAGTGTTAGAACCTGGGACTTAAACTAAACAGATTTCCTATAGGAAACACACACAAAATTACATTGCTTCTAAAGTTACTTTTATAGACGTTTTCCCTGAGAAATATTTCTCCCTGGAAAAATAAATTCACAGGATGTAATTAAAACAGTTATATGTGTACACTGGAATGGCACCCTTTAAGTGCTTCACCAAATGCACCACTAAATAAAGGAATGAAAGCCAGCTTTGTTTAAATCCATTAATAACAATATGTATTAATTATAAAATGAGACATTGTTCTGTTAGTTTACGGTTATGAAAATAGCCTTTAATAAGGCTGAAGACTGGAGTACTCAGCTTTTTCAGTTGCCTGCACTGTTAAAAGGGCTTTGAAAATCTACCGTAATCTACTTCTTTTACTTGTCAAACCCTGACCCGATAAAGGCAATAGGTATCAGGTTCCATACCCCATGGATTCTGGTAATAACCAGGTGCTGATGACTGTATTTTTTTCTGCTTTTCTTGCCATTTTCTTTGTTTTTAGCTTTTGTTTAAAGAAAAAAAGAAAGAGGCAACTGCATTGTATAAGAGTTTAACTTTCACACTTTCGGGAACAAAGCCTTAAGAGGCTTGTATTGATCCATCTCTGCATTGAGCGGGGTGCATTGGTGCTCCCAAGTCTGCTCAGATAATTAGCGATAATAATTATCTCTGCCCCCCCCACCTGGACACCCTGGGGCCCAGTGCCCCAGTCTAGCAACGTGTGGCAAATCTACTCACCCAGCTTTACAAAGTGCCTAGGCTACAAGACCCCTTTTCTGCCTGGAAAAGGATCCTCAAAGATGCAGAGATGTTGCAGCCTGATGCCAAGTGGGGGGGTAGCTTTTTCCTCGTGTATTTTCCTGCTTTTGGAGAAGCTTTGTGAAGCTTCAGGAAGGGAAGGCAGCCTGCTTCATCAGTATTTATAGCCCAGCTAAAATATACTTGAGAGGCTATTCTGTCTTTCCTTCCCACTTCTCACACCAGAAGGATTGTGTAATGTGATACTCCTGACCTGAGAAAGGGATGCTGGTGTTATTAAAAGCAGGCTGAGATAGCCTGACATGCTAGAGATGCTGCTCATGTTGTGGCATCTTGCAATGTTGCCCATTAGCTCCTGCAGCCCTTGCAGACTCAGCGAAGCTAGGCAGAGCGTCATTGCTCTGTCATTTCAGGGAGTAATTTGGAGGGCCCAGGGGAAGTATTTGCCAGGCTCCTGCAGGACAGAATCAGCGCAGCAGCAAAGAAACATCCCCACCTGTATCTCTTCTCTGCGTGCTCCTTACGCAGGCCATCTCTTGCTTTGTAATTTATCATATCTGACTGGGTACCTTTTATTTTTTCTTTGATTAGTTCATTTCACCTTTTATTCTTTCCTAGTAGGGATATAAGATAAAAGTCAAAATTACACCTTTATAACTACAGAATGTTTTTTATTGCTATTATTGCTGTTGCTATCTTGCTACTCTGATCACCAATAAAAAATTTCAATGTCCTTCAGGCACGACGGGCCATATTTTCTGTATCTCTCTCAAGCACAGCAGGGTGACATTTCTAATGCACCTCCAGTCCGGGATCTCCTTTTGAGGGAAGAGGTAAGAACTTGGGGTCATTTGTTAAAAGAACTGTTGCATTACTGTTAACACTTGAGGGAGATTCTGTAAGGATTGTCAGAACCGTCAATGTTGTTTCTTTATTGGAAGCTGATTTTTGGTAACCAAAACATTTTAAACAGCCTCTCCAGAGCCACTTCCAATAAGAAAAAAAAAAAGACAAAAGAAACAGAGAAAAATGAACAGTGGTTGATCTGAAATACCTTGGAACAGAAACCCTTTCCCTGGAAAGGACTGGGAGCAAGGGGAGGTGGTTAAATGTGTGGAGTCGAGAGTCAATTTTTATTTCTTAATTAGCTCTAACCCCCTGCGCCCTGCCACCGCGAGTGAAAGCCAGACCAGGGAACGCTGCCCGTGTGTCGCTTCACAGCTGTTCATCATTGCCGCATCTGAGCGGGGAAAACAATTGGGGAAATGTTTTATGTTCACACTCCACCTCGGAGGTAGGCCAGCATCCACAGTGTGCTATAAAACAGGCAGGAATGCCGCTGGTTGGAAACACGCTTGTAATTCTTGTGCCCCTCTTTCCAAAAGACACCTTTCTTCATTTAATTGTTTTAAAACCGCAGCATGTTCACATTACCCTCCGCAGCAATCACATCTGAAAATGACTTTGTAGTTTCTTTTTTTAGCATTGGGATTTGAGTAGGGGAGTAGTCCTTGCTTTGTTTAGTTTCCTTAAATCCCCCCTCACCATAACAGCCGAGGGCTTCTCTTCCCCTTTTATTCTCCTAGGGCTCAATTCAATAAATATACATCCGGCTCCTTCACAGTCGTAGTCTGGCTTAATGAAATTGTGCTAGGCACTTCCAAGAGAAGGATGTTTATTTTTCTCTCCTGATTCGGTTAGGCTGGTCCAGGTCTTGTGTGCCCGGATAGCAGCTCTATAAAGAGACCCTTGTGATTGTAGCACGGACGCTGTGTCAGCCAGTAAGTGCCTGCACTCACTCAACACCGGGATTCTCTTACTGCAGAGCCGGGGTGCGGGCGGGTGGCTGTATTTTCTATATACAACGCATGGGGAAAAAAAAGCATGCTAAGAGCACAGTGTTAAGGTGGGAAAGTCAAGCACTTGCAAGGCAGATATAGCTACAGCTGTCTGGAGAGCAGGCTTAATTCATCTGTTTATGTGAGCACATTATGAAATGGTCTCCTATTTTTGCATAGTCCAGTGCTTGTTTTTGAGTTAATGGCATTTTCTAGCTTTTGCCAGAACTTGCCACCTTCACAATGTGCTTTCTCCATAGATGTCCAACACCATGGAGATCCTGATGCCTGTTCCTAGCTGGATGCAGCGGTGAGGTCAGGCATCTCCAAAAGCACAGTCTCTGAAGGAAGGTGAAGACATAGACACTGCCATGAGGGACTCAGTGAGCCTTTTATCACTAATGCAGGTTTATGAGTTTGTTGCTCAATGCTGGTGAGACCAAATTTCATGGCAGACCTCATTTGAGAGAGCAGTCCTATTCCAAGTAACCGTGAGCTGCACCCTTGGTCCTGGTTCTGCACTGCCTGAAATGTCTTGATGGGTTGGACTAGATGATCTTTAAAGGTCCCTTCCAACCCAAACCATTCTACAATTTCTATGAAATATTCACTGTTTGACTTCTCTGTGTGTCAGGAGACAAATGCTGGTTTGGGACATTTTGCATCTTTGCAGTGAAGTATGAAAGCCTCGCAATGTGCAGTGTGGATGGACTACTGCGGAAAAGTCAGATGCATTCAAATGCCAGTAGTTCAGGGTTATTCCTGTTCCCTTTGGGCTTGGTACTGAACGTTCACAGAATAAACCATGTTCTTTGCCTGAGAGACCTTCAGCCAAAGCCATAAGGCAGAGGAAGTGTCATGCCAGCATTGCCAGCAATAAGCATTGGGAAATCAGGAGTCAGGTCTCTCCTGACCCTTAGTTCCTGATCTGAAATTGATTTTGCAAAGCATCAGATTAAAAACAACCCATGTATTTAGTTCTTTCATTTTTGCCTTCCCATTCACACTTTCAAAGTTTTCTACCCAGTGATGAAGCGCACAACATACTTTTGAATTATAGCTGAGAGCCTTTTTCAGCATCTCTGTCTCCTGGCTCTGCTTTCCATGACATGGGGGTTATGAAATCTCCATCTTCCCATTGAGGGGGGGACGGTTGCTCGGGGAGCATCAGAGACCTGCCAAAGATCACAAAGCAAGAGGCAGGGGTGGGAACCCTGATCTTATGAGTGGTAGTCTGCTTTCTTCCTACTTGTCTTGCCCCCAGCTTCTTAAACTGCAGCCTTGCTTTGAGACGAGTTGGTCTTGCTGTTTTGAGTTAGATTTGCTTCCCACTTTGCTCCTGATGGAAATGTTTGATGGTTATAAAAAAGTGGAAGTGACTTCTTTCAGATACAGTTCTCCTTCTTTTCAATCTGCAAAACCCAACCAAGTCTTTCCATTATGGCAGCTGTTTCTCCCTTCAGCCAAGGATGGAGACAGTATGCTGCAGGTTGGAAAGGGTGTTCATCCACTGACAGATTGCTATCAGCTGTTGGGTAAGTTGGTGTTAGCCCTCTGGTGGGTACACCTTGGTGTACAGGAGGTTCTGGTCCAGAAAAAGAGAGGGTGAAACCAACTGACTAACTATGACTTTGAACAAAGGCTCTGATCCTGTCTGTTGCTGTTTATCATTTCAATAACAGGAAAGCTCTTCAGATGAGACTTTTCTCCTCTGCATTAACACTCCTCTTGTGATACAGAAAGCCCCAGGGCTGTACTGGACTTTTCCTTTGCTAGAGACAGAGTCTACAGCCTTGCTGTAGCTTATATGAAAACATTGGAGTTGCCTTGCATTTGACATTTTTGCCTAGGAGCTTACATTCTCAATGTCCTCAGCAATGGTGCTAGCAAAGTGAAGGACAAACATCCATATTATCCAGCAATTTGTGTCATGGTCTCTTTTTTTCTCCTCTATTTGAGGATTAATTTTGGTCCCACTAGAGTCAGAATCTTCTCTAAGCCTAACTGAAATACCCATTTTAAAAATTGTTCCTAAGACTACAAGTAGGTGGAGGAAATGTATGAAACAGGGAAGGATTTCCATTGTCAGGTTTACATAGGGATGCATCTGCTTGGTGAAAGGAATCAGAGCTGTGGGTCCAACAGTTGAGGGAAAAAACACCAGAGGCTGGGCATCAGGCACTTGATGGAGCTGGGTCTCCCATCTCTCATGGTTTAACCCCAGCTGGCAACTAGGACCACACAGCTGCTCACTCCCCACTCTCTGGTGGGATGGGGGAGAGAATCAGAAAAGTGAGAAATCTCGTGGGTTGAGAGAAAGACAATTTAATAAGTAAAGGAAAAGCCACACACACAAGCAAAGCAAAACAAGAAATTCATTCACTACTTCCCATTGGCAGACAGGTGTTCAGCCATCGCAAGGAAAGCAGGGCTCCCTCATGCATAACAGTTACTTGGGAAGACAAAATGCCATAACTCCAAACGTCCCGTGTCGTCCCCCCCCCCCTTCCTTCTTGTTTCTCCAGCTTTATATGCCGAGCGTGATATCATAGGGTATGGCATATCCCTTTGGTCAGTTGCGGTCAGCTGTCCCAGCTGTGTTCCCTCCCAACTTCTTGTGCACTCCCAGCCTACCCGCTGGTGGAGCAGCGTGAGGAGCAGAAAAGGCCTTGACTGCTTAGCAACAACTGAAAACACTGGTGCATTATCAACATTATTCTCATCTTAAATCCAAAACATAGCACTATACCAACTGCTAGTAAGAAAGTTAAATCTATCCCAGCCAAAACCACGACACCAGCCCACATCATCTCCGCTTATTGCTTTAATCAATAACCTGTGCTGCTGGATAGTTCTCGCTGGTGACAGCAGTTTTCCTCCCCATTTCCACACAGATATACTTTCCCTAACTGATTTATTTTCCTCTGATTATTTAACAGCCAGGATACTGCTCCTAACATTCCCTTTGCGTACTTAACGTTATAAATGGAAAACCCTCGGGGGAGGGCTTTAGCCATTTGGTTTACTCTTCAGCACAATGTCTTTGGCATTTTTCAACATTGAGAGTAAATGCAAGAGAGACCATCTGCCAGAGGGCGAAACCTGCCCCATCTTGTTGCTTTGTGGACCCTGTCTGCCTCTTTTCTACAGGAGATAGGGTCCAGCCCTGGGGAAAGGGTGCACATCTTACTACACAGGGGCTGAAGATGGCTTTGCTCAGGACAGTGGGATGAAGTGGACAATGGCCAGACTCAGAGGAAGAGGGAGGGACAGGGAAAGCTGCAGAGAAGCATTTTGCACATGCGTTGTGTATGTCAGAAATGAACTTTTCTCCTCCTCAGCTCTTACAGTTCCTTTCTTTTTTCATGCTCTTGCTTTTTCTTGAGGTATTTCTTCTGACAATTCCATACAAGTGGTGAAAGAAACTGTTCAAAGGGCAAAAACGAAGGGGAAAAACAGCTTTCCAGTTTTATTTTCCCATCAAAATCTGAATGTTTTCTGAAGAGAAAAAATAGCAAAAAATATAAATAAATCCCTTTGTCTGCAAATCCCCTGGTGGGAGTGGGGAGGCTTGACTGAAATGTTCCTGAGTGACTCATTTCTGGGCAGCTCTTTGCCGTCAATGGAAACTTGTCCTCAGCAGATTTAATGTTATTTGCTAACCTGCCTACAAGGAGGTGTTTCGTTTGTTGACTGAGGTAAAGGAGGCGCCTGCTTCTCCTTTGATATTCCCTCATCTGCCATCAGAAGGCGGCTCCACATGGCCATTTCTCCTGGAAAATGGTGATAAAAACTCCACTGTTTTTTTCCTCCCCTGCTTGATCTGGGGATGTCTCTGATGCTGCCTCAAACTGTTGATGATAATGGCCCGATCACAGTAATGTACCCGGGAGAGTACCCCACAAGCACACTTGCTCCATGAGCTGGGGACCTGTGGCCAAGGGATGGGCTGCATCCTCTCTCGTGTGCTGGGCAAGTCTGAGAGACTGGACTGATGCAAGTCTTTCGTGATTTGAGCTAGGCTTTCCTGAGGAGTTCCCGCAGGACAGTACTGGGCTACTGAGAAAGGATTTCCAGAGCCAGAGCCTTTCACACCCTTAACAAAAGTAAATGCTAGGAAAAGAATGAGAAAAAAGCATGAAATCCTGCTATTTCTCAGGTGGTCCCATAATTTTATTTGGAGAAATGAAAGGGGCATGTAGGACAATTATTGTCCTTTTTCCTTGTAAACAGGCATCCTCTGGTCAAAGCTAAAAGTACTAAATAATAAGCATCCAAAATCAGAGATGCGGTGTGACCCACACCTCTCTGGGAATAACCAGTATGAAATACAACCTTTTTTTTTGGCCATTTTTCCTTGATGTTGTCGTTGCATGGTGAAGGCAGTGTAAACTTTCCTTTGGGACCACGTTGGGGATGTAATCCCCCATACAGATATGTTCATGACCTGCCAGAACTCACATCCAGGCTACTGATTTTAGCTGTGTTTATCCTGGTGGTTCTTTACTCAATTTTAATCCTCTTTCATCACTTTCAGGACTGATTGTACCAGTCTTCTGGGAGCAGCAGGGTTACTGTTCATCTCTGTCTCATTTTGTGCTATGCTGAAGATGATGGATGGGTGGGATTTTCTAGTCTGTTTTTCTGTAGTGTTACAGTATAATTGCCACTCCAGGTCCTCCACTTTCTCATGGTCAGAATTGAAGGAGCAAAGTCCTGGACACCTGATGGGAGGTCAAAATACAGATAGCTGATGCATGAGTCCTGCCTCTTTTCCCTAAAGACAGTCATATTTATGCATGTCAAGGCACATTTGCAGCGTAATTAACTTACTGGACTCCAAGCAACCTATCTGTTGTCATCTTTGTGATTACAGCCCCAGTCATAATGACAGTCCTGGATGCTGGAATTAAGTTCTCCTCCTATCTCTCATTCCTGTTTTCTGTTGCAGCCCATTGTTAATGTACGTCTTCATGTCCGCTTTAGAAACTATACAAATTCCGCAGAAAAATGCTGAGCTGTGCTAAAAATGGGGGGACAGGGGATCCCCCCCCGCCCCTTTCCTCAAAGATGCATTTATCACCAGGGCAACTTAACTTTAGAGTTCACTAAAAATTCAAGCTGCTGGCTTAGATCCAGGAAGGGAGAAGTTTTATAGACTGAGCTAAGCGTGAATTACAGTTATGGTTACGGCATCTTTCTTTCTTTTCTTTCTTTCTTTTCTGTCTTTCTTTCTTTTCTTTCTTTCTCTCTCTTTCTCTCACTCTTTCTTTCTTCCCCCCTTTCTCCCTCTCTTCCTCTCTTCCTCTTTCTTTTTTTTTTTTTTTAAAGAACAGCTTGACTGTTACTCTGGCACGGAAGTAGTTACAATTGCTAAGTATTTCATAATGCAGCTTTCTTGTGCTGCTTGGCAGGTCTGGGAGGAACCCTGGGGGATTTAAAAGGTGGTGACTCTGGAAAGGGTGTTGGAGGTGGTGGTGGGGCTAGCCACTCATTTTTAGCACCAGGTATAAATAACTGCCCTTTTCAATCACAGAAGAGAGTGCACTGCCTGGCTGCAAGACTCTCAAGATGTCCTTGTTAATCCACAAATGAGAGAGAAGGAGGTGCATTTCTCTTCTCAGTCTTGGGTTGTGCAGTCTGGCACTAAATACAACCGCTGGTTTAATTCGAGGAAGTAAAAGCAGTGGGTTAACAGGAGTTCATCCCTGCCCCCTCTCTTCTCTTCCAACATGTTCAGGTGAGACAGACCTTCTAGGTCCACAGAGGGGGCTTTCACAGCCCTGAAACTGGAAACTCTTGTTTGCCATAATCCCAGTCACAAAGTGCAAAAAGAAGGGTTAAGCCACAGGTCTTCGTATGTCCTCGCGCCATGCTATTAGCTTTACAAAGGCATGCTGCTCACAGGGGCTGCCACCCTGCAGAAGGGAGACCACTGCTGGGCTGTGAAGGCTGGTGGCAAGGGACATGGGAAGGTGGGCTGTGCAGAGAGGAGCAGGCTGGAGGGCACATGCCCAGGTCCCACAGGGCAGGGACACTCTAGCGGTGCCCCAATAGATGGGCTGATCCCTTTCTGATCTGAGTGGTGCTTGATGGGGATCCAGCACCCCGTTTTCAGGAGGGCCAGGATGGGTGAACTCCCTGTTTCACTTGGAGAATGAGGAGCATGGTTGGGAGAGGATGGCAAGTGGGAGGATGTCTGCTCAGGAGAGGCAGTGGGAAATGTTAGTGAATGTGGAGGCGTGGCTGAGCTAGCTGCCCATGGCTGAGGGCTCCTCCAGAGAATCAGAAGGAGTTTTCTTTGCTTTTTTCACTTTTTTCTTTTTCATTGCTTCAGTGTTAGGAGCTGGAGAAAAGGTCTTGCCTAATGAGTGAGTCAGTGTGTGTTCGGTTACTGGGTATTTTTAGATACTGCAAGCTCTCCTTAGAGAGAGTCATGGGCCCCAGTTGCTGGGTGGATTGGTTTTCAAGTGGGATGGGATCAGTGCGGCAGTCTGAAAGACCACCCACAGTTAATAAACTGCTGGCCACGGAGGGAAGAGGAGCCAAGTGAGCTCACCTGCCCTGGCTGCTTCTCCCTTCTGGTGGTGGGCCTGGCCAGGGCAAGTTTCTAGAGGTAATATGCCCCAAGACAGTGAGCCAGCAGATCCCGATTCCTCTGGAACTCTGCTGTCTTGTGCCATTGGAGGATCTGCCTGGTGTACCTCAAACAAGCAGCAACTGTCTTCTGAAGTCTTTAGAAACAGTTCATGAACTGCAGCACTGTTCCAGTTACAGGAAGCATTGGCTGATTATTATGAGGATTATGGGATAATTCAGGCTGAAAAGAACCTGAGGAGGTGATCTAGTCCAACCTCCTGGTGGGGCAGGCTGGAACAGCAGCCAGGGCTGCTCACAGCCTATGCCCTCAGCTTGTAAAAGATATGTCTGGTAGGAGCAGTCAGGTATGCTGGACATAAAATCATTTCTCCAGACTTGGAAAAAGCATTTCCAAGGACTTGGCCAAATGTTAACATGTTTGCAAATTTACATTTTCCCATTGCACTCAGAGTGATACAGATGTACATCATAGCATATTTCTCCATGGGATTTCTCTTAAACACCTATGGATTTTCAGGGTTGGCCATCTCCAAGGCTTAGACAGCAATCAGTCACTCCCTTTCCACTACCCCTTTACAAGAACTTGTTAGGTCAACTTGGGATGGGTTGGTTTTCACATGCATTTAAGGAAAACAAAAAACAAAACAAAACAAAAAAGAGAGGAAAAAAGCCTGGTTCAGGAGACAAACTTCTGCTAGAAATCATAATGGGATATGGTATGTAAAAACTTTCTGCCTTTCATTGCAGCATGTCTGTAAGTACATAAATACATATAAATATGTGGATGAGAGAGAAGCAAGTGGTTAAACAGAGGCATTTTCTGCAAGAAGAACTGAATGAACCTCAAATCACAAGCGATCCAGACACTGGCGTTCCAGCCTTGTCTGTCCTGTTTACCAGCCACTTTGCTCCTCTCTGGGGCTCTGCTTTTTCCATGAGGACAATTACCATATTGCAAGTAAACACTGCTGCGTCCTCTGCTCCCCTTCCCTGCCTGTCTACACTTTACCCATGGGAGAAGAGAGAAGAGTCATCTCCAAATGACAAAGTGAGTAAACAAATCTATTTTAAAGAAAAATTACGCTAAGTAGGAGTGGCCTATTCCTAAGATCTTTGAAAACCGGCATTGCATTCTTGCTGGGAAGGCACTAACGTACAAAGGTTTCTGTCCCTTGCAGTAACTATCCCCTCGTGAACACAGGCATTATGACTTTTGGTCAGGGGCCATGTGTATGAAAGCCCACGGACTAACATGCCTTTTTCCTCTGGATGAGACCTCATTTCTAGCCAGCAGTCCAACAGAACACTTTGCAGCTGGAGGAGCTCATTAAATCTAGTCCTATTAAATCTGTAAGCGCTGCAGACGATGCAATAGCTAGAAAGCTGCTCTGGTATGTCTTGTGCTATCATCAGGCACAGCAACAGGGAACCGAGATGTATATGGCTGCTTCCCTGCCTGTGAGCAGACACAGAGGGCGTCACACAGAGCCTCTGTAGCTGGATGCATTGTAGATTGGGATTAGAAATCAAGGCAGGAATGTGCTGCTCGCGCAGGAGCCCATTGAAGGGTGGTGGGTCTGCTCCGTTGTCTCGGGGAACATGGGATGCTTGTAAACTCAGCAAAGGTATCTCCTAAAGAGTGGGAGATGGGTAGGCAAGCCCACCTCAGAAAGCCCTGCCTGAGCCTATACCAATCCTAGAAAGCCTTTCACAAACATGGGCGAGCACAGGCCATGCTGACGGCTGCAGCTCCACCTATCCCCGTTGTCTGTTTTCCAGATCTGGTCCCTTTGACTCAAGGATGGCCAAACAGACACTAAGTCAGGTTTCCAGACCGGCAGCCAATTCATTCCAGGGGACGTTTCTTGGCCCCAGGTCTGCCTCATCTAATGGCATAAGGACTGCAGGCAGGGGAAGGTGGCAGTGCTAGCCAGCACCAATGGCTTCTGAAAATCCCATTGATTCCATTCCCTGTTTGATCTTCCACCAGGCAAGGCGAATGGGTTCAATTTGCAGATCGCGCCTCTCTCCTCCGTATTGCTCGAGCCCAAGTAATAACAGTTACAGGAAACCGTGTTTGCAGCCAGAGTCTGGCGTCTGTGGACTGACATCCTGCCACGGAGCAGCAGGAGTGGAGCTGCAGGAAAGCTAGATGGATTACCACCATTCCCCTCTGGCACTGGGGACTCGAAAACGTGCACTCAGAAGCTGAGGGTGTGTTTCAAACGCTTGGAGAGCAACTCAGCACCAGGGCGCCAACATGACGAGGAGCTACAGCAGCTCGCCTGTGAGCATTGCTCTGGGAGGAGGTTGGGTTCGGTGCGCACCGCTTTCCCTGCAGACCTTTTGCGTGTTTTTCCTTTGCACTCCCCAAGCGCTGTGCCCATGCAGGCACCTAACACATCCTCTGCTCCTTTTTAAAGGCGCAGCTTCGGGCACTGTATTTGAGGCTGCCTGGTGGGGTTTAAGCAAAGCAGTGGCTTTTTGCACAGACCCTGCAGGCCTGGCTGTTTCTCGGTGGCATTTTCATGACCACCTTGCCTTTCCGCTCGCTCCCTGCCTGCTGCAGGGCTGCCCACCCTCACAGGGACCCTCTTCTCCCCCAGACTAGCCGCAACCAGATGACAAACGGGGTGTGCACCTGAGACCCCGGGAGCTGTGCTGTGGAGAAAAACACGACAGTATGATCACATAAAACCTCCTCTGCAGCTTTTAGCTGTGGGAAACCTTGTCTAGCCTAAGAAAAGCAAAGCTGTCCGCTATACCAGCTTGCAGACACTTGATGTACCTCCTGCTGAGGTGCAGGTGGTGGCCGTGAGGCTGCTCCAGGGAGTGGGGACAGCACTGTAAATTGTCGGCCCCATATTTGCCCGCTGCTGGAAGAGGGAGCCCTTTTCCAGCGACCGAGCTCCGCCGGGCTCAGTGCTCGGGCTCGGGGCGCTGAGGGCCGCTGCCGGGAGAGCCGGGCCGAGCCGGGCCGGGCCGAGCCGGGCCTCCCCCCGCGCTGAGGTGCGGCAGCGGGGCGGGTCTGAAGGAGGAATGGCTCCGGCGTCGCTCCTGGCTCCCGCGCTGCCGGAGCCGAGCCGAACCGCCCTCCTCCCGCCGGGGAAAACCACCTTAACGCGGAGGCAGGAAGCCGCCGGGCCGGCAGGCACCAATCAGGCCGGGCCGGGGAGGGAGGGCGGCGGTGGCTGGGGGGGACCCTGCCGGCGGGGAGGGAGGCCGAGCCGGCCCGGCGGTGCGAGGGGCAGATGGCGGAGGGCGGCCCCCCCGGCGGCGGGGACCCGCCCGCCGCCTCAGGCGGGCAGGCAGGTAACGTGGGGGGGGAGCGGCGCTGCCCGCTGCGGGCCCGCCGCCGTTCCGGGGGCTCCTTTCAGGCTCGCCTGGAGTCGGGAGGGGACGGGACAGGCCCCCTCCCGCCCCGGCTCCGGGCCGCCTCTGTCCGGGGCTCAGCCTGGCTCCCCCCCATCCCCCCTCTCTCCAGCGCAGGTCGTAACCTGAAGGAGTGGCTGCGGGAGCAGTTTTGCGACCACCCCATCGAGCACTGCGAGGACACCCGGCTGCACGACGCGGCCTACGTGGGGGACCTGCCCACCCTCAAGAGCTTGCTGCAAGAGGAGAGCTTCCAAAGGTGAGGGGGGCTTCTCACACCCCGCCCTACCCGCACCCTCACGCTGGCTTTGGAGACCCTCACAGGGACGAGGGTGCGAGGTCCCGCTTAGACGGTTTTGGCTAATGACGCCCTGGGGCTGCTCGCCCCACACCGTCCCCACAGCCTGCTCCTTTTGGAGACCCCATCCTTGCTCCGTTTTTACGGGAGGGATGTCAGGTCGGGGAGGATGCTCCGTTCACCCCTGAAATCATCCCCCGTGGTCTTCCAGGAGGCAAATCTCAAGCCAGTTCGCGAGCGTGCAGCGGCTGTGCACAAGTTCTTTTCAGATCAGGGTGGAAATGTAGTACGATGAAGATAGGAGCCTACGTGTAATGGGAAAAACATACAAAAGGGATTACAATAATATATAAATCTGAAACACCCTATGTTACAAAACCTGCCCCGTGCTAAATCTGTAACTGTGGGGATAGTTAATTAATTTTCCTGCACCATGGAGAAAACTGCATGGAGTGCAAAATGTCTCCCAGCCTCAAAAAAGTGTCCTTTTCAGCAAAAATGAGAATGACCCAGCCCCTCTTTCTGCCACCTGGGCAGCTGGGGCTCTTTGGTCCCTTGGTCTGAGATTTTTGCCTTCTTTTTTGTCTCATGCTGTGTGGGAACCCAGTGGCAGCAGGGCCAGGTATCCTTCCCTGCAGGAAAAAGCAAAGTTTGGTGGGAGGAGGGCTGGACCAGCAGCACCATCACACAGGTGATGGAATGAGCAGAGAAGTGACTTCTTTAAATTTGGGGGTAAGTATGGGGTGGAGATCCCCAAACCTCCAAGGTTAAAGGGAGCACTTTTATCATAAGACTTGACAGCTGAGGGCTTGATGTGGGGTTTATACTATTCCTCTTCCTTAAACATGATTGAAAAAAAAAATTGTGGCATTGCTTTCCTAGCAAACTCTGTAAATGCACTGTATAAAAACTTCTTTGTCCTGTACCAGTTACGTGGGCCTGCATGGAGTGCGCTAGAAGAGCCAATCCACTAAAGAGCACTTTTGCCAGCCTACACTGGCGTTAAAGAAATCCCTTCCTCTCTACGCATTCCTGCTAAAATGGTACCCACAGTGATTTGAAGAGAATTTGGGAGTGGGGTCTGGATGTTTATAAGGTTTGTAAGGCTAACCTGAGATCTGGATGAGTATGACAAATATTACAGGTTATTTCAGAGGGAATCTGAGCAGCTGCCAGCCATAGCCATCTCTTTCAATAAACTGGAAAAGGCTCTTATGCCAGTACAGCCGTCCAACAAGGATGCTAATGGCCTACTTATGCTGTTCAGTGCAGGATGGCTGCACCTCCCAAGCTTACTCCTTGCTAGCTGAGCTGAGTTTGCCTGGATTTGTGTTGATGTCATCTCATGGTGCCTGGCTGAGTGTGGATGTTGCCGGTGGTGTGATACAGCTGTATGCCTGTATTTCTGTACATTGCTCTCCTCCTCCTGTGTCCTCTTGCTGTTTCTCTGCTGCTTTGACAACGTTTTGCCCCTTTTGAAGCAGCTTGAATTAAACTGTGGTGGTCCCCAGCTTGGTTGCTTCTGATTTTGGACATCTTCCTTTAAAAAAGGGAGTAGGGAGTATTTTTTTTAGTTGGTAATTTTGAATGAGTTTTGAGACAGGGTTTGTCCCTCGCTGTGCATATGTGTATATGTCCTGACACAGCAGAGCTGTGCTAAAGCCCATCTTCCAGGCACTACTCCAATATGTGCTGTAGTCTCTGGCTACCTCCGTGCAGTGCCTAGTCAGGTTATTGGCAGGAGCTTTTCAGGGTTGCTATAAAGTGTCAAAAATGGGGAGGAAAAGCTTCAAGGGAGCTGTTAGGGCTCTCCCAGCATCCTCCAGGGCTGGGGTAGGTGGGGTAGTGCAAGGTGGTAGGAAGCCCTCTCTAACCCAATGCTTTTCACCCCCGATGCCAGCCGGATCAATGAGAAGTCAGTGTGGTGCTGCGGCTGGCTGCCCTGCACACCGCTGCGCATCGCCGCCACTGCTGGCCACGGCCCCTGCGTCGACTTCCTCCTCCGCAAAGGGGCCGAGATCGACCTGGTGGATGTGAAGGGGCAGACCGCCCTCTACGTAGCTGTGGTCAATGGGCACCTCGAGTGTGCCAGAATCCTCCTGGAAGCTGGAGCTGACCCCAACGGCAGCCGGCACCACCGCAGCACCCCTGTCTACCATGCAGCACGTGTGGGCCGGGCAGACATCCTCCGGGAGCTGATCAGGTGAGGGTTCAGGTACAAGCTGGAGATGGTCCGGGTGGGGAGAAGAGTTGCTCTACCTTCCTTTTTCATTCCCTTGGGATCATTTCCCCCATGAGCATCCGTTCCTTCCTCTCATGCCCAGTGCTTCCACAAGCCTGGTGAAGCTGGTCAAGAGGTGGACAGGAGAGAGGGTGGAGAGGTGCCTAAAGAGACATCCTTGTCTTCCCCATCGCTTGGCCCTGGTAACAGGTCTGTGCCCTCTTGTGTGACTCCCATGACTGTTCTCCTAAGACAAAACTCAAGAGAGGAGTCTCCATTTGTGAGCCCACCATCCACTATTCAGTCAGAGCCAAATCTTGCAAAGTATCTTCCCCCCCCCAGCTCCATCTCGACTGCCAGTTCCATGCCCCTGGCTGAATTTATGAGTGAGGTGGATCCCCCAGCGAACCAAAAATTGTTTGGAAATGCATCTCTCTTTTGCGTAGCTCTGACCATTTTCTGTCATTGGGAGGAGAGATGCTTGTCGCTGGCACAGTCTGTTCTTGGTTGCCTGGCATTTACCCATCACTAGGGCAACCCTTCGTGCCATCTGATTCTGTTCCCCCTTGCTGGATACTTGAGGCCCAACTCCATCAAAGGGGTGGCATCTCTGGGGCAGGGAGTGATGGCCATTACTATGAAGTGATGAACAGTAACTTTAGCTGGGCGGTGGATGGCTGGTGACCTCCTATCCCTCAGGAAACCTCTGTAGCACCAGCAGTGAGTGGGCTCAAGGTCTAGCAGTAGGCTGTGGAAACTTGAGTTTCTTCCTTTGTAGCATGTCATGATACTTCCTTTCTTCTAAATTGGAAGCTTTTCGTATAAGGGGCTGTGCTGAGCAACTGTACGGGCCATTGACACCAAATAATAAGGGGTCATAAGAGAAAAATGTAGCTTGTAGAAAGAAATAGTAATAGAGAAGAAAGTTTATTTGGATTCACCCAGAAACACTCTCCAAGGAATCCTTTCAATGACCACAAATGCTAGAAAATAACAACGAAAAGGATTTGAATAGAAAAATTTCAAAATGCTTGGGGATTTTCTCCTTTCCTTTTTGCTTGTGGGGAAGTTAATCTTCATACAAGTGCAGCTTTAAGGAGGCTGGCAAGTTGAAAGAAGGGGAGGTGTTCCCCCCTCCTTGCTCCTTTCTCAGCAAGCTGAGGGAAGGATGTCCCCATCACCATGTGCTTGTTGGTACAGGGTTCAGCTCACATGCTGCATTCCCAAGAATCTCCCCTCATATATCCGCTAAGGCAGGGTGAAATGTAGCAAATGATATTTCAGCAGCACATGGAGAGCTAATGCATTGATTTATGTGTCTACTCCTTGGGATACCTTGCCAGCAATATGAAAAGCAAGATTTTGGAAAAATTTCAGGATTAAAAATTAACTGGAGTTTGTCCAATATCTTTTTATTGGACAATGTGTCTCCCAAGGCTGCTAAGCTAATACCAAATTGTCAGATTGCCCAAAATTTCAAATATCTCAGAGTACAGATTTCACAGATCTGTTCAGTGTTGCTTACTTTAAAATGGAGTTTTATGTTACAAAGCTCACTCAGAGATTTTTAAAATGTTGATTTAAAGGATTTGGCAGGGAGAATGCGATTAGGAGGTCACGTTTACTGAGATATAAGGAAATATTTTAGCGTATTCAGCTTGAGAGAACCTCAGTGTCCTGAAAAGAAAGCCCAACCCAGTTTAGGCTTGTTGCAGGTGTCTAAACATCACCTGGTTTATTTTTTTCTTTTAATCATATGGTAGCACCATCAGGATTCCTGAATCCTACCACAATTGCTGAACCAGCTAACCAAGCAATAGGTGCAATTGTATCCATTAATAGTAAATACACACATAGCTATGGAATGGCAATCCGTTTTATAAGACGGCTGGCGGAAATATTTGTGGTTATATTGCCAGGGTATAGATTACTTTCCTAACAGCTTGTGATGTGATCATGCTGTGATGGGATCGAACTGTGGCATTATACTTGCAGTGTAACTGAGGGCTGACCCAGTGTATTAAGGACAAAAGGATCCTTTTGCCACACTAAAAACGGTGAAAAAGAGATCTGACAGATCATCCCGATGCCTCAGGCACATGCCTAACTGTGATAAAAGCAGAATTATATATTTTGCTTTGAACTGGGAGTTTCCACTGAGAATTTTGATGACAATAATGAAAAAAAAGGACTGAAATGAAGGGGTACCTGCTGTCTGGTCAGGACCATGGCCATAGGAGGCAGTGGCCATACAGCAGCCCTACGGAAGTCCCACAGCAGCACATATGACTCTATCCGAATGCTTGTGTAGTCTGATTTTAAGAGGTTTGTTTATCTACAGGGCACATGTGTGATTGCCTGTGGAGAACACATGCTTTTTTTTTATTTAGCCCTCTGTGCTGTAACGTAGGTAAAGTGATGCAGATTGAGCTGCGAAAGTCCCCAAAAGATGGGAATGTCCCCTTAGTGTGCAGTGATCCCCGGGCCAGCTACCTGGTCTGGGAAGTGAAGCTTGGTCCTGTGGCTGGTGTGAGGACCAGCTCGCACTTGACAGTGTTGTTACTGCCTAGCTCCCTCCTTTTTCTGCATTTCTCCACCCCACAGGTCTCCTGAGATCTCAGCCAAGATGTTCATGCTTGGGAGATCTTGTGCATTGGGGTAAACATACACTGCATGCCATTTGTGGCTCTCAGACAAGTTTCCTCGGCCCTTCTTCTGTGTTTGCTTAATTTAAATGATACTATTCCCATCCTCAGAATTGAAGCATTTGGTTAAGTGTTTGCTGGATAGGGACTAGCCCCTACTGGGTTCAATGAGAGATGTGCTTGCCTGGAGGCAGAATTTGTCCTCAGGTGGTGTCCTTACTTGTTTTATTAACTGCAGAAAGGAACATAATGCTATCTAGGAAGACAGAAAAATCTAGTTCTCTGAGTGCTGAGTCTGCAGTTTTGGGAGGGGGACTGGCCTCTCTGGGGAGAAGGGACAAGACTTTGCTTGATCTGCAATGCTGCACTTAAAAGGAGCTACTCCTTAGGGGGTTGTGTTGTCTTCCTCCTTGTTTCTATCCAAGCTGCATGTGAAGTAGATGGAGTTAGTGTCCCCAATGCTTGGGTGTTACCAGCCTCGGGGAAATAAGTGCTTATTTCTGCCGTCTCTTCTTTCCGCAGCATTGCCGTTTTTCAAATTCCATGCTTTTCCAGAGAGTGACACTTGGCCTTTTTGCTCCCATTTATTGGGCTGCATGCTTCACTTCCTCCAAAAAAATGAAAAGAACTAAAGCCAATAAGCCTTGTTTTCTGCTCATTCACAACTTAGTGCCATCTGTACTCCCCAAAAAGAAGTATGCTGTGGTCACTGCTTCTGTTTGATGACGATGCTGATGTCCATTGAGCAGGGCTTTAGCTGCTCGTAGGCCTTCTCTACGCCACAGCAAGTGCAAGCCCACTTTGCTCTGGCCGCAGGGCTTATGGAACAGTTGGGACACTGTGGCACCATGTGGTGAAGATGTGAGGTATGGGTTTCTCTGTGGGGTAGAGTGAGGTAGGAGCTGGTTGCAAAAGGCTTGAGAGGTTTGCTGCTGCAGCTTGTGAAAGTCTTCCTTTCAGCGCCTGGAGAGCTGGCCAGTGAACTGTAATCTCTCATGCGGTATCTAGCATAATATATAACCTGTGAATGGAGCTGTGCAGGATGGATGGGGAGAGCGGAAGGTTTGACGCAATTATTTTGTGTTTTTCCAGTTTCCTGTGTGCTTAGAGTTGGCAGGTACATCCCTTCAGCTGAGCTGATTACTAGGGAAAAGGCCTCTTTTTGACTCCTTGGTGGCATTTCTAATGGGATTTCAACCACCCCAGCTCCTTTGGGAGCAGGATTTTGTCATACATATTTTGCTGTAGAGCACAGATTTCTGTTTCCATTTCCCTGCTGTCTGTGACAGTCAGATCGATTGCCTGTATTGCTTTTTGGCCTGTTTTATCCTGGTGGTGAAGCTATTTCACTGCATCTCTTCAACTGAGTCATTTGGAAATGTCCCCGCTCCCCAGCTGGCTCATTAGCATCCAGCATTACGTGGTGCTGGCTCAGGGCTGAGCCGTCTCTTGTGCCAAGGCCATGCTTGGCACATCCTTCAGGAGGGCAAGGAAAGATGTTCCTCAGCTGCTCTCTCCTGAGCCTGGGCTGTTGTGGGCAGAAACCGTGGTGGATACGACATCCCCACTCAGAAGCCCTGCCAGGCCCCATTCAGGGTAGATAGGGCGGTTCTTGGGTGGTGGGCCCCAGAGGTACCAAAGACAGGCAGGGTGCTCACCCTCCAGGTGTCCTTCAATCTCATCCCCTGCCGTTTTGTCACCCTGGGGTGCAGTTGTGCTGCTGTTGCCCTTGTTTCCAAACTACTGCTCTTCTCTCTCCCACACCCAGGTATGGCGCAGATGTGGATGTCAATCACCACCTCGCTTCCCGGGTCCCCAGCCTCTCCCTGCGGCCCCTCACCACGCTGGTGGTCTGCCCGCTGTACATCAGTGCTGCCTACCACAACCTCCAGTGCTTCCGGCTGCTGCTCCAGGCAGGAGCCAACCCGGATTTTAACTGCTGCGGGCCCATCAACATCCAAGGCTTCTCCCGGGGCTCCCCTGTGTGTGTTATGGATGCTGTCCTGCGGCACGGCTGTGAAGCAGCATTTGTCCACCTCTTGATTGACTTTGGAGCCAATCTGAACCTGGTGAAAATGGAGGCCTTGGGAGTTGAATCAACGGGAAGGGTCAAAGTCAACCCTGAGGCTCTGGAGGTGTTCAAAGAAGCAAGGGGTAAGTGGTGTTGACTTACTGAAGTGGCACTGGTTTTATCTAGCTCTGGATTCAGGAGAACTCTTTGGAGAGTTTATTTGGTAGTTAGGAGCTGTTAAGGTGGTAGGGTGGGTGTTACCATCCTCTTTTGGGTCTGTTGGTTCAGATGGCTTCAGCCAAGTGCAAAGAGATCATGTAAACAGGTTATACCTAACTTTAAAGTAATTCTAACACACAAAAAAGGTAACTGGGATGTAACAAGCTGTTAAGCTAAGCATTAAGGACTTCGCCACCCCTGGTATGGCTCCCAAAGAGCTGTTGCTGGCCAGGCAGACATCAGGCAGGAGAAGAGCGTGGGGCTGACCTCTGCAGCTCCCTGGCATGGATCATCAGTGTCACCAAGCTGCTGCCTGCCTCCGGCTCTGTCAACACTGATGACTCAACCCAATGACTTCCCCGTAAGCCTCCAGCTAGGCTCCATGTTTTTCTTCTGTTGCATTTTGTATATTCATGTGGGGTTTTCCCATCTTGAGCCCTTCATTTACCAATGATGCCTATCAGCAGCCTAGCCTCTGTAGCTTTGTTTTTCATCTTTCTCCCAGCTCTTTTCCATTGCCTAGCGGTGTCCTCAGCAGCCTGAGGCAATGTTAGGCAGTGTGGTCCTATCAGAGCTGGACTTTGGGTCTGCAGACCACAGTCAGGTTATGGCATATCCAGTGAGACCCAGTTCTCCAAAGCCATATAGATGTGCTCTCACTGTTCTTGAGTGACCCTGTGCTCTGCAGGCGGACGTAGGGAGGGACCCAAGAGGTAGTTGGATCTGGACAGGCTACTTGGGAAGTAAAGGCACAAATGGTGGTAACAAGTGGCAGGAGAGAGCTCAGATGGTGGTGGAAAAAGGTGGGAAAAAGCTGCCTTTGTGAATTTAACATCCTCTGGGAAGCAAATGAGTTACAAAAGAAGTAAACCAGAGCCTCAGACCTGAACATGCCTAAATTTACCTGCTATTTATTTCTTTTTATAACAAAAGCAAGATCAATGCAGTGTGCACCCTTGTTCCAGCAAGGGCAGCACCTCATAAAACCACCAGGCTCAGCTGGTGAAGGCCATGGGTTTGCACCAGGGTCGGAAGTGGGGTTTCCCTCTCAAACTCCAGGGAAATTTCAAAGGGATTCAGGATGTGGGATACAACCCCCAGCCCCCACCCCAAAGTTACTCAGCTTTGCACGTGCCTGGTTTTTAAACCTGCCTGGACTTTTGCTGAGAAGAGGCACACGTAAGCTGGAGCAGGTGGTTTCCATTAAGGCTGGGTTTAGGAGGCAAATGGGACTCCTCAGGTAGAGCGTGCAGGGTAATGGAGTGGTGGCTTGGAGGTCCAGTTCCTGAATCAATACGGACGCCACCATCCATCCTCTTGTCCCAGTGCTGGAAGAGCTCTCCGTGAACTCAAGAGAAGTCCTTAAAAGAAAGATGGGATAAGGCCTGAGCTGGCTGTCAATGCTGTTGATTCCCAGGGGGTGGTTTAGAGCAAAAATAAAGTCCACGTAATTTTAAAATGATCTGAATAGTATAAAGCCTCTCACAGCCTCCCCCGGTGTGGATTTGGCAGTGATCTCTTGAACCCTGTCATGCAGGGACTGGACCCACGGTCACAACCCCATGCAGTCTCCAGCTTGCCCTTCCATACTGCCCGTGTGGCAGCTGTCATTGCACCACATCTTTGGCCAAAAGGTTTGACCTCCTCACAGGTAGGATTTGCGCATGCTCAGCTCTCCCGTGCTGCCTTTGTGTTGCTGCGCGGGATGAGGCCTTGTCATATGGAAGGGGTAGCTGGCTCCTCAGCTGTCAGCCAGAGCTCAGCGCAATTTACATGCTGTTATCCCTCTCTCTTCCTCTCTGTGTCCCTCAATAGTTTTTCTCTGCTTTCTTTATTGCAGGCCGCACCCGGAGCCTCTTGTCTCTCTGCCGCATAGCTGTACGAAGAATACTTGGCAAATCTCGTCTGGATCTAATCCATATCCTTCCAATCCCAGACCCCATTAAACAATTTTTACTTCACGAACACAGTTAAGGGGCAACTGGCTGCTTTCTGGGACAGTTTGATTTGGTAAATGAGTGTGCTGATAAAGCCAGGTGCCAATCCTAACCCTTCCCCCACAGTGAAATACTGTATTGCTCATGGAGTGCACATAATTCCCTGCCCCTGTGAATTTCCCCTCCAAATTTAGGGTGCAGTGATTTTGTGTGTCTGTTCTTAAGCTACCAGTTATCTAACTGGTGATCTCTTGTTTGCAACTGGTTGGGCAACGAGGCTGATAAACGTGTGTGGCTGTTACATGAGCAAATACAATATATCCTATAGCTGTTAGCATATGTCTGTTTGTTATGACTCTACCTCTGTTACTGCTCTGTGTCACACACACCTTGGGTCTCAGCGGCACTTCTAAGTGCGGAAAGTATCCGTACTTAAGCCTTTTCTCTTCCTGTAGTGTACCAGGGAGTCTCTTCTTGCCTTGGTAAGGGTTTTACAATGGCACTGTTCTCTTTCTGCTGTCAGTACCTAGCATTTCTCTTCCCTATGGAGTTTGTGATTGCTGCTGTAAAAGTGGGTGTATTTTCTTCTGTCCTCTTCTGGTGTGAAATGCATCAAGTTTCCTGTCCAGTGCTGTGCATTACTTGGAAAATTGTATCCATGTCTCTACGTGCTGCAAGGTAGCTGCTGACTTAGCTTTCTTCATGTAGAGAGGCCCCATCGCACAGATGGGAGAGTAGCAGAAGATGTAATCCTATCCTGCCTGAGTCGTTTCTACAGAGCATCAGATCTCCTGCAGCAGCTTGGCACTCCCTCCAGCACTGTGACAGACAAGGCAGGGGCTGGCCAGTCCTCATCCCGACTGCCTGGGACTGCGTCAAGTCTCGTGACCACTGCCATAGCACAAATGAGAAAATGTGGAGAGAAGAGGAAAAGGTAGTTTCACCTCTGGAAACTGAGAGCTACACAGCCTGTTGTGGGGATGTGATCTGTATAGTTCAGTTGCCGCTGCAGTGGTGGTGGGACGAGGACTGTGATACTCAGATGAAGCCAGCATGCGAACCTGAAAGATTTCTGGGGTACTTTTTGGAAAAGCAATGGCTAAGTTAATCTTCTGTTCACTGTAAAATGGGTTTCAATATTTGGGGGTGACCAGGAGCAACAGTGGAGAGGTTGCTAAATTAAACTGTTGTATTGCTGTGCTGGATGGTAGTTGGTGCAATGCCTGTGAATATATCTGTGTGATTATGACGAAAAAGACATCCAAATGAGCTCTAGACTGCCTGCTTGCAATATTGCAGCGATTATGATGTTATTGAAAGTCCTGTAAAGTAGCTGACCATGCACGGTACATAGAAATACAAGTTCTTACCTACCTTTTACTCCATATCCCACGGTGGCAGTATGACCAGAGAAAAACTTCCCAGATCCACTTTACAGGTCTTTTTGTTTGCATATGACTTCTACCAGCATTGTGGAAAAGGGAGAAGAAAGGACTTTTTGTCTTTTCTTGAAGAGTTAGGAGTGTAAATGCACTTCTAAATGCAGTGTTGCATCCAGCAGCCTGGGCTCTTTTCATTTCCAGTGCCTCTACATTGCTGTTTACCTTCATGTCACAAGTTCATGGAAGAGTGTCATTCTGCAGTGAGTTGACAGTCTTTCATCAGGATCTCAGAGTCAGCCAGCTCCTTAAAGGTAGTGACATAGACATTGTATAGGAAACGTTGTCAAAATAGCAACTTTAGAAGGACAGAGAGGATGGTCCCTCAGGGTTTTTACTCAAGGGTAAAAACCCAGGTGATAATTGGTACTTGCTTTTACTTTATTGATCCTAGTTCTGTCTAGTCCCTGTGTTATAAGTTGATTTTTTTTGACAATTTTTCTTTGCCAGATGTTCTTCCTGTGCCCATGCAGTTGGCAAGGATATTTTTCCAGATGTGATCCTAACGATGTTGGGGCTTTATTTATGTATGGTATTAGTGCCTAGGAACTTGTTTTTGAGAGCTGAGTTAAGCATGGGGATGGCAAAGACAGTAAGACAGCCTCTCCTGGGAATGGGATCTAGCTCTGGTTGCTCTTCTCCTTGACCCCCTGTGGTGACAGGGAAGCGGGGTTGTTTAAGCTACTTTGCATTTCAGTTTTGGATGCCTTTGGCGAACAGCCCTGGTTATCCTGCCAGTATAGGAGCAGATCGTCAAGGCTGCCCCATAGACTTGTCCCATGGACTTGCCCCATAGGTCTTTACACTAGTTACAAAATGTTCTTTTTCCAGAGGCATAAATGAGTGCAAAATCACAGTTCAGTTTCTGGTCCTTCCACTATGGGATGTGTTTAGGGTGAAGTTCGATAAGCAGTGATGGGCTTTCTTGTATGTTTTATTATCTGCTGAAGAACATGTAACTTTCCAAGATGCTTTCAGAGGAGGAAAGGCAGGAAAAACAGTCCCTGATTGTTTCCTGTTATTTCAATTCTGTGGCCGGGTCTGGAAGGTCCAGTTGGCCCCTTACATTGCTCTACTCGCTGATTTTAGCATAAGGTGGCAAAATTTGCACTGCTGAGAACAGGCTAAAGTGTGGTGGTTACACTCAGTGCTCAGATAACAAAGCAAAGGATACTTTCAAAACCCTCATCAGGTGAGATGGCAAGGATATGTAGCTGTAGGCATGCTTTCAAGGTGAGAAGGCAGCAGTTTTGCACTGTTTCCTTTTCAGGCTTGCAGATGGTTTAGGTTTTCACCATGCTGGAGTCCAGGGCAGCCCATGAGCATGTTGCCTGAGAGTTGTGCGCTTGCTTTATAGAAGTGTTAACATGCCTGAAAGATGCAAACAGGTTGTAAAGCCTCTTGTCACCTTGCTGGTAGAGCCATAATGTTTTGCAGGAGCACGGGCCGAACATACTCTCTAGCTCCAGTGTATAGATGCAGAAAATGAGGTAGGTGTCTTGGGAAAATGCCATGACAACAGCTTCTTTGGGTCAGCAATTTTCCCCTTGATTTTTACTTGTTCATACAGTTTTGCAAACTGGTCACCCATTAGTGCCTTTTGGGTGAAAGTGGTAGGATGGGTGTGGAAGGCATATGCTCCTCTGGGGAGAGCATGCTCTACTGGGAATGAACTACGGTGAAATGCCACGGCGTGAGTGATGGAGGGTGGCTCACAGAAATTTGGAGAATTTAGTTAACTCAGTGCCTGATGTAACTCAAGTATATAGTTAAAGCTAAACCTCTGCAAATGACCTGTTACAATTTTAATTATAGATGCTTCAGTATTTGGTTTGTTGACACTTGTGCCCTTGTCTGACACTGGCCTACAGTGTGCTTATGGATAGCCAGCCAGTGGCACCCTGATCAGTCTAGCAACTGTGTTCCCTCCCAGAACATAACTGCCCTGTGAGTGAAACTGCGAAGAGCACCCTCTTCCCATGCACAGAATCAATACCTGGTACTGATATGATTCCTTTGTAGGCCCCACTGGTAAGCTCAATCCATGCTGAGGGTGGGGACTTTGGCCTCTGTATGTATGGGCAGTTCTTTTGACCTCAAGGTTGAGGGACTTACATGAGTCTTCAAATCCAACCAATGTGGAGTCCAAAGGATTCCCCTGACCGTGGATATCTCCAGCCCCTGATCCACAGGTCAAAGGATGGTTCTCCCAACCCAATAGCAAACAGGCTTGAAGTTCATCAATCACATGGACATTTGCAGAATCAAAGCTTTGAAGTGCAGGAGACATTTTGCCTGGACGACCCATCCAATTCCCATCTTAACTTAGGGAGTGTGCCTGCTGCAGAGGTCTCAGTGTTAAACCTGTATGGTCTTTCTTTTGGTTTGAGGGCCTGAAAGGAGTCCAACTCAGGTGGACCACTCACATAATAGTAAGCCACAAGTGCAAAGACTACTGTTATACTAAGTCCCTGTGGACATTGGTTGCTGTGGCTCCATAAACTGAGCTTTGCCTAAGTGAAGTGGTTTAATACGCAGACTTAGAAGACCTGGAATTTTCATTGTAGAGAGAGAATAATGAATCTCAGAATAGATTAATGATATTCACAGACCTTGGTGTCCTGTCCTGTAGAGCCAAAACCTATATCCTCTGGCTGTCCCTGTCCTTTTAAACCCAAGAAACAACAGTCTTCCAATATGAAATCTGAGTAATATGTGCATGTTATATATCTTCACACTATATAAACAGCATTTATTTTTGCCTTAACTCAGACTTCAGCATTTCCTCCTATGTAGCAGAGCATTCTCTTTTGTAAAGGTATTCTTTTGCATGTTGTCCATGGGACATGCTCAGTTAACATGAGTAACAAATGAGTATCGTGAAGTCATGGGTGGGAAATGAAACATTTCTGCAGTGTACATCCCCTGTATTGAAGGATGCCTACTATATTCATGCATAACATAAAGTGTGCATTGCGTGGCCTTGCTGTAAGCATGGGTGGAATGGGATAACAAGATTTGGAAAATGGTTAAAGAACTGAAACAGATCTGGAATAAGCAAAGCAGATCCAAAGCAGTCTTTTTCATGTGGGCTTTCTTCTTGTCTTTGTTGCTATAGGGGATTTCCAGAGCGTGAAATGCTGGTACCCAAATATAACTTACTGCTCTTTGGGAGTTTTGCAAAAGGCAGAAGAACAGCATCTGTTGGATTGAAGTGTGTTTTTTTTTTCCTATCCCCAAAGTCAAATGAAGCACTTTTACACCAAAACTGACCTTTGAAGTACAGCACCTCTTTAGCCCTTCCTGTTCCAGTGAAGAAAGTTGCATAAGAACCAGCCCAGGACACAAGAGAGGTGACAGAGTCTCATTTCAAGAAGTGCTAATCAGTGGTCTGTTGGTGTTGCCCAGGGTAAAATGATTGTGCACAGCAACAAGATGAGATCTGAGAGCAGATAGGAGGTATCTGTGGCGGGCTGGATCCATGTGTAGCTGAATAAAGATGTTCCTGTGCAAGATCATGGCTGTCTGCCTAATTACTTGCCTTTCCATGGGAAGGAGGAGTACTGCTTTATGCAGTGAAGACTGGATTTGCAACAGCCTGAATCCCGCTGGACTCGGAGGCTGCAGCTGACTTCTCTGCATGTTTTGTAGCCACTGGAGGGGGCCGGAGAACCGTGCTGCCTGCAAGGGGGTTACAGGCACGCAGGCAGGGACTGGGCAGTGGTTTCCTGCACCGGTGCCAACTCCTGCCTTGCCACCCCTGGAAAATTTTCAGGATGGATATGTCAGCCAAATCAAAATGTAAATCATCGTGAATGTGCAGAGGAACCCCCTCTTCCCCCCCCCAGTCCTCTTTCACAAGCTTGCATGTCCTCTCAGCAGTGCTGGCCTGCCCTTTCCTCGGGTGCTGTGGAAGCTTGTGCCAGTGCAAGGTGGCTTGCTGTCACTCACTGCTGGTTAGAGCAGCCCAAAGCTCTAAGCCTTCAAAACAGGCTGAAGAGGGCTCTTCAGATCTCTCATTTCTGCTCCTCTTTGCTTTGTACCCAGCTCTGGAAATGTATTGCCTCATTTTGTCCTGGCATGAAGTCGGTGTAATTCCTCAGAATATTTTTATTCTTATAACTTAGCTTCTTCCAACGTTTTAATTGGAAAAATCCCTACAAGCTTAACCTGCAAACATTTCTGATGGTTGCTTTGTACTTCCTAGGGGTTAGCAGGTGTGCAGTCTCTGTCTGCAACACCCGGACAATTTATATTCTGTAGCTCAGGTGGTAGAAAGCACCTTTTGGGTACCTGAGGATTTAGTCCCTGTAGCTATCTCTAGTCAAGGGCACAGTCCCTTTTTTCAGATTCCTGCTATTTTCACATGGGAGATGTTTGTCTGAGCTGCTGCCAGCATTTCCTCTGAAGTAAAAAAGAGACTTTCTCCTAAATTGGAAGAAAATGATCAAATGGTTTGGAATTATGGTGATGGTGATTAAAAACAAAGCAAAACAAGCCCTAATTTGAAATTCTAACATCTCCATCCTCTATATTCCTCTAGCTCAGAAGTGGCTCCCTCCTGCCTCCCAGTGCATCTCCCCCCAGGCTTGTGCAGTAGCCACCCCAGCTTGGTATCCATGACACTGCTGGGTGGTGGGTCAGCGATAGCATCTTTGTGCTGCAGCTTAGAAAGAACAGGAGATTTATGACCAACTGGGAGAGATCTGCGTGTCTGAGCTGCAAACCTTGGGACAATAAATGTGAGATTGTTTAAAGGGCTGCTAGACTCCAGCCGTGATTTTGCATGCTATTAACCTGTCCCTTCTCGGTTATCTCTCTGAAGTAGACAGGCTGGGGTTTCTGGTCACCTCTCACTGAATTTCATGTGTGGCTGAGGAGAAGAGCTCATGGGTGAGTCTGTCCTTGGTTTATATAACGACATTGCAACATTTTCCTTATTACTCACACTCATTAATCTTATCTTAAGATGTAATGCGGAGTTCCCTTTCCTGCAGCAGCAAGGAAGAGAAGAGATTTTGCCTTGCACTGTGTGATGCTCAGATATTTGCTCTGGGCTATGAGAACCGACCAAGACTGCAGTAAATCTCAGGCAGTCTCAAAGCATTTCCTCTAGCATTTCCTCTTACTTCCACTCCCCCAGCTGCTGCCGGGGAAGGCCCTACTTGTTTAACTTTTTTTTTTGTTCCCTGTCAGCTCCTTCAGGCTTGTTTTCCCTCCCAAATGAGCTCTCTGTTCCCTGCAAGTTGCAACCTGGAAGAAAAATAAGAGGTGCATGTGGTGTGCCTGAGAGACAGGGTGGCACACGCGGGGTGCCTGACTCCTGCGCCCACGAAGCCCTGTGCAGGGGAAAGGAGGTTGCAGCCCCCTGAGACCATCGTTGCACTGCGGAGCTCATTAACCCATCTCCAGGTACATGCATTTCCTGCTGCTTTCAGCACTTTTTCCCCCTGATGCATATGTACAAGCCTGATTTGTACTGTTCTGTTTTGCACTTTTTTTCCTTTTTTTTTGTTGTTTATGCTTCAGAGACAAATGAAATCTGCTTTTGTTTACTGGAAAGTATGCTTTATTTTCCCATCATCGAGCATCTGGTGTTTGTAAAATGCACAACGAATCTTTCCAACAGAAAGTCAGCCAGCCTGAGCGTGCCTGGCCAGGAGTTCACGTGTGCCACAATCCTTATCCTAAAAAGGTAGTAAAACATCCAAACCCAGAAAGTGCTGGCCAAACACTCTGCACATGGGTGAAAAGCTACAGGTAAAATGCTGGAAATTCACATTTCCCATCAAATGTATGTTTAACAAAGTCTGTGAGTTACTGCAAGGCTCAAGTAAGCCTTTGCCTAAAGGCTTTGTGCAAGAAGGGAGCGGTGGCAGGTGGTGAGAACCTGCGAGCCCCAGGAACAAGTCTCTCCAAATATTTTCATAGGATGCTTCTGTGACTAGGAAGGCAGAGAAAAAAAATAAAGCCAAGATGGGTAAGATGGAGTAGGACAGCCCTTGTCGTTGATTAATGGCTTCAGCCGTCCCCCAGGAGGTATCAGGATGATGTACGATCTGTACACAGTCCACTCCCCATGGCACAGTCCGTCTACAAGCTTTCCAAGCATACCAGGGTGAGGTGATGCTTGCAGACACGGCATTTTCTCTGATGGCGTCTTTCCACAATCATCTGAAAGCTACTAAGGGAATTTTGGAAGCTGGTTTCCAGCCATGATTCGTTTGGCCAACTCTGCACTTGCCTTTAATTTTAATAATTTGGCGACATCCATTTATTTAACATTTTGCGAAGCAGGGTCTGTGTTTGCTCAGAGAAAATGAGAGTTGAAGGATGGTAAAATGCCTTCATAAATTGGAAGTTAAATTAAGAAATCGCTTTAAAAGCACTGAGCACTGTTAGCTCCATGTAGTGGTATCACTTATGGTACTGCGAGCTGTGGTACCAGTTGGAGGCACGGAAGATTAAGGAGGCATAGGGAGTGGGGTGGATTGTTTTGTGGGTTTTTCTGGCCTTTCTGAGGCTATTTTTGTTTGCAGTTGGAATGTAAAAATAGATTCATCCCTTGTATCATTTCCCACAAAACACAGTTTTTACCAAAAAGTCTTAATTTTGGAAAATTTCAGCAACTGAACATTTCCTATCAGTATGAAAACAGCTTCTGAAAGTTTTCTCTTATATTTGATCATATCAATGTTATTCCATGACACTGTCTGTAGTGGAAAGCCTCATGATGCAATAGGTGCAATATTTAATTTAGTTTAATTTTTTAATTTTTATTTTCAAATTTCTAATGGTATCTGCGGCTTGGTCTCAGTTAGGACATACGTAAAAGCCTTGGTCATGTGCTGGTGCCTGTGGCATCTCTGAGCATCACTTCATTGCCAGGCAGTGCTGGGCAGGATGAAGCTGCTGGGCTGTGGAAAGCCTGGCTCTGCCTTGAGATGCTGCAGTCTTTGAGCCTTTGTGGCTGTGTAACACCAATCTTCCTCACATCTCAACACCACCTTAGCACTTGGACATGCACCTCCAGATACTTCTTGTCGAGCTGGAAAGGAATTTTGCTTTGTTGTAAGACTTTCTGTTGTTTAAAGGCATTCAAGTCCTTACCTTCATCTAAGCAACCAATAAAGCCTCCTATAAATACTACCTAGGAAAGCAGAAGTTTCCAATTACCCTAGCTCTGCTCCTAATATCAGTTCCTATAATTACCAACCTCCATTAGCACAAATTTCTTAAAGCCAAAACATGATAGCAGAGGTTCTTCTTTACCTTCGTTGGCAACTGCCACCAGTTTGGAGGTGGGTCATCTGTGCCTTCACGTGTGCCGGCTCCTCTTTCCCTGCCTGCTTCAGCATCTTCATGGACTTCATGACACAATACTGCAGTGTCCTGTCCAAATCACCCATCCTTCAAACCAGAACTGTAGCCTAAAGGCCATCTGTGAAATCTGAAAGTTGAGAATTATTTTTAACTCGGTAGCCTGAGACAGTGTCTGGTCCCTCTTGCTGGGAGTTGTTCTTGCTGGGTGTTCAGTGAACTTTGGGTTTAGTCCATAAACTTTCAGTTTAGTGATAACCCTAAATATTTCATGCATCGTAGACTATGAATTATGCAAAGATGTCAGTGAAACCTGTTGTGCCAATGCAAACAACTCTAGGAAGCTTTTCTGTTCCCATTGCTGGTGCATGAACCTTGTTCCTCTTCACTCTGTATATGTGCCCATGCATCAAGAGAGGCCAAAAGAAATGAGATGCAGGTAGATATGAATCCCACAAAGGTATGCTATCCAAAGACAAAAAATACGACAGTTAAAGGTTATTTGTGCATTCAGACTTCCGTAATACTGAGAGGACCTCTGTGCTCGTTGAACTGCTGTGGGTCTGTGTTTGCTCCCCAGCAGAGAGCGTTTAAAATGCCATGGAAACATGGTCAATATGCATCATTCTGCTCTGAACCAGCACAAAATCCTCTGGGCAGCTTTGACTGGACATACTTTCATGTGGGATCCTCTTCAGGGTCCAACGGGAATCTGGACAACACGACCGTGCTGTTTGGAAGAAATTACTTAACTGGTGATGCAGTCATTTCCAAGGTCAGTGAAAATAGTAAACGCGCTGGCAAACGGGACGTCAATGGGTGTCCACTGTAAATTTGGCTCTTCTGATGTTCCTTTGCTCTGGTATGAAAAATGATTCACCCATCTTTGAAGTACCCGATCTTGTTAGCGTGGGTCAGATGTTTAAACATAACTAAGGATATTATATGGGCTAATTAAATCAAGGCATCTGGCGTGCATATCATTCTGCAGATAGGTTTCCATGGAAAACAGTTCATATGCCATGAATGTCCTTAGAAGATTAGATTAAAAATCAGATGGATCTTGTGTTCGTGCAGATACCGCCTCTCTTTAAAATGAGGTTTAGGCTACTAGATGGAGCTGGCTAAATGGCCCTGGCTGCTTGGGTGCCCGTTTGGCCCCTGAGCAGTTGGTGTTTCAAGTCTACAGCCCCACTCCTCCCTGCAGCATCTGCTGCTTGCAAGAAGATATTCTTGATGTTTCTATCCAGATGACTAGGTATGCATTGGTGCATCAGCATTTTCTTTTTCAAGTGTCTAAAGCTGCCTTTTTGCCTTCCCTGTAGACAGCAACAAGAAAAGGGAGAGAGCAACGAGCTCGCAGGCTTGATGTGGCTCAGGCATGTGCAGTGCTCATGTCCCCTGGGTAGATAAAAGCCTGGGAGCCTCCAGACCTGTTTTCTTAGTGACTCAGGTGTTTTCTGTCACATCACTTACCCCGCCTCTGCCCAGACTTCCCTGAGTCCAAGCTGGGTTGCTGTGGGCAGGTGCCATGTCTGCTCCATGTGATTCACTGCTGGCAGGAACGTGAGATGCCGGGATGTGGGAAGTCCAAGGCCAGCGATTCATTTCCCTGCAACCACTGAGAACTGACGTTGGTTTATCCCCACTGGGGGTAGGGAGAAACTACCCCAAATGTTGAAGTCCCCACGTGTTTCAGCTATGACTCACACTCTTTTAAAACAGAAGTAGCTCCTGAAAGGATGGGTCAGAGGCTCTCTTCATGCAAGTTGGCATGGTCCAATGGAGAAGCAAAAGAAATTTGTACCAGAAGATTTTAATTAGTTCAGGAATTTAAAAGCCCAGCAGAAAACTGGGCTTGGGCAAATACTGTTTTATTTCAATGTCTGAGACAGTACTGCACCTTTCACTCTTGTTTTCAAACTGCTTCCCCTGTCCACCTTCAGATTTGGTGATAAGTTGTGAATCATGGGCCCTTCAAGCCCACAGTGGTCTGAATGATTACGTCTGTAGCGGGAGCACAGCAGGTCCCCAAGCAACACTGAAAGTCCCTCAGTGCAGCACAACGCTACAGGACAGAGATGGGCCTGGGTTTTTTGGGTCTCTGGACAGATGGGAGGCATGCAGCGTTTGCTTTTTGGGTGTCTTGTGGCATGTGGGGCTTTCATCAGGCTACAATTCAGCAGGAGCCAATCTCCTCCTGGTGCTGCCAAGATCCAGGAGTTAATTCTTATTCCATGAGAAGGCCAGATCTTGCATCCAGCCAGTTCCCTGGGGTGCAGAAAAAGAAACTCTCTGAGAAATAAACACAGACACAAACAAACACCAGACTTGGCACGCGGCTTCGCAGGCAATGGGAATATCTTTTAGATTCCCGACGAGGTAATTGGACTGCAAGGAAGCTTCCCTGTTCTGCCCTTTGGCTCCCAGGGAGGGTCCACTTGCCAAAATGCTTTGTGGTCCCTTGAGCCATGCCTGGGCTGGACCCTGCACTTCTGCCCAGACCATCCCACCCCAGCGCTTACTGCATTCCTCGTCTAACCTATTCCCAAGGATGTGCATTGAACCTCCTCCCCAGTAAACCCACCCTCTTCTCATGCATTTTATTCCAATTTTTTGTTTTCCTCATGAGAAAGCTTCCCTAAATCTCCCTGACATCATCTTACACCTACTGAGGTTTTCCTTTCTGTGGGGTCTTTCCCATAGCTGGGGTGGGATCTGGTCCTGGCTTGCAGGTACCACTGCGTGAGATGATGGCTCTTTTCTCCTGAGCCTTGGTTGGCATATTTGCTTTGCTCCACACCGTTCTTGAAATCACAGAATCATAGAATGGTTTGGGTTGCAAGGGACCTTAAAGATCATCTAGTTCCAACCCGCCCTGCCAAGGGCAGGGACGCCTTCCACTAGGCCCGGTTACTCAAAGCCCCATCCAAATCTGCCTTGAACACTTCCAGGGATGGAGCATGCAAAAGCCAACCCCAGATCTTACCTGCACTGAATAATAAGCCAGAGCCTGGATGCTCTCCCCCATAATGATATCACACTGCAAGGTAGACACACCAATGTTTTTCAGGCTTTCAGAAATCATGGGCATATTGAAAAACCCATAGCTTAAAAATCCCATCTTTCTGAGCTGTTGTGTTTTCCCCCCACCTTTCTTTTGGTTCCTGCAGCTTTGCAACTACTTCGCAAATTTTAAAATGCTTGCCAAATTTTCTTCTCGATCAGGAGGGAGAGGAACTTTGCCCCTTACCCCTGAATTGCAGCATTTTAGCAGGCGAAACTCAGCGAGGCTCAGTCATTCGATGTGTTGCCACAGGCAGCATCCTTGGATTGTGGTGGGCTGGGTGGTCTGATAACATCCCCTTAGAGGAAAGCAGAAATAGCTGCAGCACTCAGTATGGGCAGCCAGATTTCAGTTTGATAGTGAGTTTGTTCTGATTTTATCCTATGTCTCACATGAAATGATACAGGCTGATATTTCTCTGTAATAGTGTGGTTTCCTTTTAGTTTGATATTGATGAAGCTCATTTCAAAAACCAATTTCAAGTGTAAACGGAAGCCTGTCCATGCATGGGACAAGAAAAATGAAATTTCATGTGGGAATAAAAAGGATTTAACTATGCAGAGTCTAATAAATACTCACTTTGGGAAACAAATGGCTGTTTTGCAGCTTAGGCTGGAGATGCTTTTAAAAAATACATTGTTCGCCACAAGTGAAAGGCAGTTTATTTCTCATAGATCCTTCCTCAGGCAGGAACAGTTTTCCTCAGGACTGTCTCTGTATCCTAGAAGCTCGACCATGCTCCATGCCAAGCAAGGAAAGTTACACCCTATGGTTTTTGAATTACAAATGGGAAATCCATACTGTTTTGGAATAAACAGCACTGGCCATTAGACAGTCTATGGGTTACTATTTGGTTACAACTGCATAAGGAACAGCTCTAGTGGAAAAAAAAAGAAGCAACAGTAACAGTCAATCATCACTTCTTTTTTTCCCCTGCCTGGAAAACTTGGAGTTTTATGGCCTACGAACCACAAATTAGAATTGCAGGCAACAGATAAAGCTTCACTATAAATCCAGCTAATGCCAATGCCTGTTGGCGACTGCAAGGAGGCAGTTGTCAAAATGCCCCTTTGGCAGTCATTGCCTGAATGGGACCTTTCTGACCAGCCAGGGCCACCGAGTGGGTCCAGACCCCTTCAGAAAGACAGAGCATCCCTGGTGCAGTAGCCACTGCCCCTGATCTGAGGACCACCTCCCTGCAGGCAAGGGTCCCCTGGGTAGGGACAAATGAGGAAGCTGCTGCTGCTCCTGTGGTCAGCATCTGCCATCCCAGTAAGCCTTGAAGGACTCCTTCAAGGAGCCCTAACCTCCATTTTTTTCCAAAAAATGTCCCTTCCTTCCTTGTCCCTTCCTTCCTCTAGAAAACGTATTGTTTGGCCAGGTAGGAAGACTTGAGCCAGCTTGTGTCCAGAAAATTAATCCCTGTGCTTATTTGCTTGTCCGGATAGAAAGTTTTCTCTAATTTCTGACCTGAACCCATCTGGCTGTAGTTTAAGCCGATGCTCTGCCCTTCACCATGCCACGCTGCAGGGGAAGGACACAATCCTCCTCAAGTGTTTCGTGCTTAGGGGCAAAGATAAGGTCGCTGGATAGCAAAAACATCTGAGA
Organism: Anarhynchus alexandrinus; assembly: GCA_008711295.1. Classification (NCBI taxonomy): domain Eukaryota; kingdom Metazoa; phylum Chordata; class Aves; order Charadriiformes; family Charadriidae; genus Anarhynchus; species Anarhynchus alexandrinus. The sequence goes on from VUYV01000221.1 coordinate 462,658, forward strand.
CACCCTGAACTGGAGTCAATTGCTCAAAGATGTTGCCACTTTAGGACTGGTGAGTTAGGCTGCCAAGTCTCCCACCACTGCTTCAGAAAGATATGGGACCCCTGTCACATCTGCCAGCACTGCTGTCTTTAGCAACCCAGAGGAGCTCCATGCACAATGCTCCCATGTTTCGGAAAGAACTGAAAAGGTCTCAGGTTGCCTTGGATGTTTCAATGCCCACCCGTGGTATTTGTTGACAGCTTGGGTGGCTTTCAACAGGAAACAGGAACAGCCTCAGGCAGCAGCTGCTCTTCCAGGAACCAAGAGGGTGGTATGAAGCGCCGTACCACCATAGGCATGTCTGAGACATATCTGGGACCTTGTGAGGTCTTGGTCTGATCCAGTCCAAGGCCACTATTTGAGGAGCACAGGTCACATTTTTGACTTTTGTATTCCTGCTTAGGTAGGCATTTTCAGAAGTACTTAAATATCTTAGGTGTCAGGGCAATGTGTGTTGTAGCCTTCCAGTACTTAAAGGAGGCCTACAGAAAAGGTGGAGAGGGACTTTTTATCAGGGAATGTAGTGATAGGATGAGGAGTAATGGTTTTACACTGAAAGGGGGTAGGTTTAGATTAGATTTAGGAAGAAATTCTTTTCTCTGAGAGTGGTGAGACACTGGAACAGGCTGCCCAGAGAAGTTATGGGTGCCCCATCCCTGGAGGTGTTCAAGGCCAGGTTGGATGGGACTTTGAGCAACCTGATCTAGTGGAAGGTGTCCCTGTTCATGGCAGGAGGGCTGGAACTAGGTGATCTTTAAGGTCCCTTCCAATTCTAACCATTCTATGATAATATGTTTCTATGTTCCTAAATCACTGGTGGACATTGGGAAAACCTCCTAAGCCAACAGGACTATTGTCTGAGCTGGTACATTTTGTTGTTGAAGATGTTGGATGCATGGAGTGCTGCTGGCTTGTCTTCTCTGCTTGAGCAGAGAATTCAAAATCTTACTGATGGGAAGAAGTGTTGAGTATATCTTTGCTAATAAGGAAGAGCTCACAACCTTTTTCTTTTATACATGCAATTGTTCTTGGTAACCAGAGGGGATGTGCAGGGCAGTATGACATTCCTAGCTGGGGAGTCTGCAGAATAGTTTTCCTTGGGTATTCACAGATGTCAGACAAGGATGCCAGGGGAGCATTAGGGGAAGCCTGAGTCCTTGCATGCTACCTTGGGCTTGTCAAAGCACAAGTTCTGTTGCTCACAAACCCACTTGGACTCCTGAGATCTCTTTCAGATTAAGGCAGAACTTCAAAGGGGTACAGAGCCATTTCAGAGCATCCCATAATAATTCTTAAATGTACATATTTAAAAAATGGGAAAGAAATGTGCTTTTTTCCTTGCTCTCCATGCCAACAACAGGGATGGAGTATGTCTTACAGGGAAATGTATTTCATAACCCTCCAGGATATCTTTTTTTTTTTTTTTAATAGAGTCATTCCTGGCAACTACCCAGGATTTGAAAGACAGGTTTACAAATAAAGTCCATACAAGGCCCATAGTGATAAGACTATGGTTTTGCTGGTTGACTTGGGAAATAATGTGAGGGCCAAGCACTGTGTGTCAGTTATACACATTTCTTCCTTTTTTTTTTTTTCTATTAACCATCACCATTAGCAATTGCTTTCAAACAAAAACCCAAACAAATAAGCACATTTAAATACTGGAGTTTTTTCTGTCTCTTCAGCCATGAATGATTACAAAATAATCACCAAAGTCTGGTTTCACTCGGCAAATGTTTCCAGGTTTTGTTTTCTTTTTAAATAATTCTGGGTTCCAGCAGTCCAATCCCTCCCACCCCCCACTTTTAGTTTTTTGGAGGCAATTTCAGCTGGTCATATTTACTGATGCCTGGCATAGCACCATCAGGAAGCATGTGAGCTTCTTTAATGCATTTCATCTTTATAGCGAATCTTTCCCCTGCCCTTGCTAATAGCCTAAGCACACAACTTTTCCAAGCATATGTGGCCCCAAACTACACACCGCTGCAAAAGTGGCAACATCTGCTGGCAACACAAGTTTTCTCCCAGTTAAAACACAGGCAGGACCTAACTAGGCCCTGAAAAAAGATCTTTTAATTGGGTTAATTGTGTGTGGTTGAAACCATGTTGAAGCTCAGTTCCAAGTTCAGTGTTAGATTTATGTGCTACACGGTGGTGTGGACAGGGTCTTAGATGCATGGAGGTCAGTGGTTTGGGTTCACGTGAGTTCAGGAAAAAAACACATTTTCATTTCAGCTTACCTGGTTTCCCCTTCCACCTTTTCCTTGTCCCCCCAGGTTCTCCTTTGTGCTTTGATTTCACCCCAAAGAAAAGCCCAAGTTTGCTTAGTTTTGAGCTGAAATGGGAAACAACTGAATTTCGTCTGATTTTCACCCAATGCTATAAATCACCTTGGGCTGACTTGCTGCACAGTGCAGGCCTGTGGAGGGCAGGGAAATTTTTCAGTAGAGCAGGAAGGAATATCAAATTCAGGTTCTTATTGCAGCCACAAAAAAAAAAGACTTTTCACCTGATTGCACAGTGCTGCCTTTATATGGAGGCTGGAGCTTTTCTTTCGCTTGCAACCTGCCTTGTGCCAAAACCCAGGTGTCCAAAATGAAGGTTTCCCGTGTTTTAATATGGGGAAACTCACTGGGGCCTTAACATACCATCGTTCTTCTTGATTCAGGAAAGGTGGGGAGGGGGCAGTGGTGGTGGTCTGAAGACAAGCTGTGTTATTTCATTGCTGACATTTTTATTGTGCTGTGTTGTGTAATGCTGTGGGAAAAGCTGCTAAGGCAGATTCCTTGGGAAGGTTTTGTATGGGCCCCCATCAGCTACATTCTCTAATAGCATCCCTCACTTCCCCCTGCCCTGAAGTAGTCCCCTGCCCCCAGGGAAGCCTACTGGGAATAACACGTCACCTTGCTCATTTGGTACTTTTTCATTTGGCAAGTATCTTGTTTTCCCATTAATCCTTTTTAAAATGGTTTTATGGTTTCCCAAAATACGTTGTTAGCAAATTTTGTGTGAGAACGCATACAGGCAGGAGAAAAGGTGTATGCATGCACATTATACGCCTTTTGTCGGCAACTGAAGTGCCGTGATTATATTCATACTTGTTTTCATGTCTTTGATTTTATTGCTGGAACCTCTCTGTATCATGGCAGACAAGATAGCAACAGACCACTGTTTGAGTTGCTGCAGAAGAGAAGTGGCTCAAGGTTTAGGAGAAAGGAAGGTTGTGAGTTCTGGTGAGAGGGATGTGTGTGTGAGTGTTGCACAGCCTCTGTGAGAGCTGTCTCTTCAAGGATGAAGGAGAGGAGATAGAGTGATGCCATCTTACAAGAACAAGGTTTATTTATGTCCTAAGGAAAGTTATGAGTTGTTTGATTGCTTGATTGAAGTTTAGAGGTGGTCTGGAAGACTGTTATATTTATACTGAGCTTTTTTCTACATAGTTGGCCTTGCAAACCATGGTTTCCTAGAAGATGTGTCATGAGGATGAGGCAAAAGGTTCAGTTTGTGCATGCCCCACCTTTTTAGAGGCAATGAGGCACCCTGAGGATAGCAATCAACCTTGGAAACACTGCAGTGCTGTTTGGTGGCTGTGCTTAATCTTGGCCTCCTAAGTGGATGGGTGCCCTGGGTCCTTGCCCCAGTGAGGACTCCCAAAGAAATCCCCTGAATGCTTTAGGGTCCTCGTGGGTGAGTGGGGTGCTGTGGCCCTGGCTGTGCATCCCCCCACTCTATGTCTTGGGGAACTTGGGACCTGGTTAGTAGGAGCATTTGCAGCTAGCAGGCTGTTTGGCCAAGAGACAAGGCTGAGCACAGCTTGCAGTCATTGGGAGAAAGTGGGAGGATGATAGGCATGAGTCCTGGCCTGCCTTGTGCCATCAGAGACCACCTGGACAATGTGCACCTTGCAGACATGCAGAAAGAACACTTGCAGGATGCTAAAGAGCATGGTGATGAGAATGGGTTAGATCAGCTGTCAACTTCACCATCACACGCATTTTCCCGTGCTGCCTCGCACTACAGAGAAGGGCAGAAATACTTCTGTGCTGATGAAATGCTGCAGATTCAACTTGAAAAACAAAAGTGCAGAAGGGGGCTGTATGTTGCAGCCAAAGGCTTGGGGACATGGTTCAGAAATGCTTTTGTTTATACCAGGCTCGTGATCTGCAGGCACAGCCCTGTGCTCCTCTTTCCTTGCTGCAGGGATGAGGGCATGTCTTGGTTGCAGGGAAGAGCACTTGCTTGTGTCATACCAGCCAGGGCCTGGTTCCCTTCTGTGGAAGCCTCTCATGATTCAAAATCTGCCCTGCTCCCTGGTACATGGGTGCAAACCTCAGCCTGTGCCTCAGGTCTCAAGCTGAGTCCTTTGCTTTCTTGGAAGATGAGGTGAGGTCTCAATTCCTCATCCAGCAGCCCAGCCCAGTATCCCAGCAGGGTCCCCACTCAGTCACTCCTACAGAGCTGGATCCAGAGGTGTCTTCCCCACTGAGATCAGTCTTGGTAGAACACACCAAGGGATTTGGTTGTAGTTGACTTGAGGGATTTGGTTGTAGTTGACTTGAAATGAGTATTGCGTTTGCCTTCAGAAATCTCCCTTTCCCCCCTTCTTCCTTTGTGCAGGGTCCTTTCTCTTTCACAGTCAGTTTTCTGTCCAGCTGCAGTCTAATGTTTACTCAGCCAGGACACATAACTTTCTTTTCTGTCTCTCTGCTGCACTACATGTTGTCCATACATGGGCCATCAGTGATGTCCTCCCTGCTGCACCCGTATCAGCTTCTGGCCAGAGTTATCTGGTGGCAGACTGGCACTGAAGTCAGGGTGAATGCAGACATCCACGCAAACTTCTCCTCATGCAACGGAGGGGCTGAGCTGTCATGGTCCTAAGAGAGACTCATGGGGTTTGATGAACTTTCCAAGCCAATAGTGTGGAGCCTGAGCACCAAGTGCAGCAAGGGCCTGAGGGTAGGAGGAACCTCATCATCACAATATAAGGCACAGGGAGACCAAATTAGGCAGCTTTCATTTCACCTAAGCCTGCCGTTTTTCAGGTGTTATTTATTTGGAGACAGTAGAAGACGGTGGATTTTGCCCTGATGTATTTTCTTTGATGTGTTCCGTTCAGTACCAAAGGAGAAAAGGAAGGAATCTGGAATATTTGCAAGCTGAGGAAAACCTATTTCTTCTTCCAGCTTTTTTTTTTTTTTTCCTTCTTTTGTTCTGGTAGGCATGTCCCCTCCTCTTCTTTCCTTGCTGGGACATCGGGATTTCTCTTGATTCCTGGGGCTCCAGAGGTGAATCCTTGGCTGGTTCCAAACTGGGGAGACTTGTTCGGATCAGGAGATCCCTTCTGCTATAACATTGATATCCCACTGCAGCAGGCTTCCAGATCCCAACTTTTCATGGAGAAAATCCACTGGCTCGTATGGAGGACCTTCTGTTTCATGGAAGAGGGAGAGAAAGCATTTATGGTACAAAATGTACACAGGGTTGTATGCCAGGATGCTTTCTGTAAGTCAAACCCCCTGGATCTCCAAGGTTTTCTTTTCCATGTATCTGCAGAAGTAATATGGCAGTGTTATGAGAAGGTGCTCCTGAAAGAAAGGAAGATTGAATTAAAAGGTGATTGGTGTTGAAGTCTTGCAGCCAACATGGGAATGAATCCAGTCACTGGAAGGAAAAATATTATTAATAATTGTAAGAAGAAGATGGCCAAAATCAGAAACATGTTCTGGAATTCTCCAAAAATAGTACAAAACAGATGCCAAACCTAACAAGTGAAGTAAAGCTCTTAGGGCAGGGCAATACGCTAAGGGAAATTAAAATAGTGAGGGGGACCTTGCTGAGGGTGACACTGTGGCCTCGTGAGTTCAGCTTTTTTCTGAACTCAGGAGCATCAGAAAGTAACTCTGGCCTCCAGGAGTATTTAGTGATGTTTGGAGTCCTCCAGCACAAACTGCTTGCTGCATCAGTTTCTGCCAATAAAATAAACAATAGTGAATGAATGCTGCTGAGATGTGGACCCATCAGCTCCAAAGTGGACACTGGGATGGGGATTTTCACAGTAACTGGAGAAAAGGCTGGACTCTACCGACACTCTGAACAATTGCTTAAATATTGACAACACCTGCTGATCAAAAAAAACAGGCAGTCAAAAGCTAATAGGAGAGCTGGGAAGAGACTCCCTCACATCCCGCAGCAGCTGGCTGGACGGGTGAAGACAAGCACCCAGTATCAGATGTTTGTCCTGAGATGGCAGCCCCCAGTCCTGTATGCAAGAGATGACAGATGGAGTGACAAATCTTTCACTCCCATGGCATGATGGCTTGCCTCTGTCCTGCTTTTGCTAGTCTGAGATGGGATGGGGTGATCAAGTTGCCTTTTTCAGCTGTAGAAAGTATAACAATTCCTGGAAAAGGCATTAAATAAAGATGCATCACTAAAAAAAATAAAAATAGACTGTATTGATTAATGCTAGTGCCCCAGGCAGTAGTGATGCTGAATTCCCCAGCTCCCATTTTGCTTTCTTCTGATCTATTCCGAATTTCTCAGCTGTGCTCTTTGTAATCTCTTGCTCTGGGAAGGAAGGCATCACCCTGACCACACACAGGCTTTGGGCTGCCCAGGTGAGCCCCCAGGAGCATCCCAGGCAGTGAGCAACCAGTACTGCTGAGCCCACCAACTACTCCGAGCACCTGGGGTCAGCAACAGTCAGCTGTCCAAACAGATGCACACATGTGCCGGGACCGGTGGAGGAAGACCCAACAGAACCAGAGAGCTCCTTGGCTCCAGAGGCAGTGCGGTGGCTCTCTGAACCTGCCCTTCTCCTTTGATCTTCACCCCATCTTCCCCTGCTGCTCCACTTCACCCCTAGTTTGTTTTCTTCCTCTTCTTTCCCGAGGTGGTTCTGGTCTATGTTTAAGCACTGATCTCCACTTCAGAAATACTTCCTTGGTCTTTCAAAGCCATCTGAGAGCATGTCCTTCCTCCAGAATTAACTCACTTTCACTGAGAGGGTGTCCTGTTCCCCATCTGAATGCTACAGCTCACCGCAGGGGACTGAGCTAGGAGGCAAAGGCAGTAAGCGAGTGCCACTTTTCTTGTATTTTGCGTGTTTTTACCTATTTTTTCTCACTATGTTTTACTCTTCCCTACATGAGTAACGTCTTACTCCCAGCATCCCCCTCCTTTGCAGGAGTACTTCCATCTCCCATCTAAGAAGCAGCTCCTTCGAAAAATAAAATGGGAGTTAGCTGCTCTTTCTTGCTTTAGTCAGACATGCTGGAACAGGATACACACTACACATTTATTCATCTCATCTAATACATTTGTTTCTAGTTTAGATCTATGCAAAATGAGACCCAGTGCCGACATCTGTCTTATTATCCAACAAACAGTAAGTTAAAAAAAATAAACTCTGCTGGCTCTGTGGGAGGGATGTAGATAAATGGCAGCTGGATGCAAGAAGTGGACTTCCAGAAGCTTTCATCCATGAACTACGTAATGGGACTCAGTGCGGAGAAAGTCCATCCCATGCCCTTGCATCTGCCAGAGCAGTGGAGGAGTCGGACACCTCTTTCTCCGCAAAATAGCTATCACCAAGATTTGCACCACAGACACACTCTGTGAAAGCCAGAGGTCAACTGCCTTATTAATGAAAGACAAATTTGCCCATAATCCAAGGGGACTGAACCTCAGGAAGGTTCCTCTGTCAGGGCCTGGACAACACCAATGCACTTTAATTGCACTGAGCAGCCTCATCAGGGACCCCAACACATGCACTCTCTGCCCTTGGGCTCGTGGGCTCCATTTACCTTCAGGGCAGGGCACCCAGTCCTGCCTTGGGCTACACGGTAAGTTTACCCATCTCTTGGGGGTACTGGTGGATGAAAAGCTGGACATGAGCCAACAATGTTCGCTCCCAGCCCAGAAGGCCAACTGTATCCTGGACTGCATCAAAAGAAGTGTGGCTAGCAGGTCGAGGGAGGTGATTCTCCCCCTCCACTCCGTTCTGGTGAGACCCCACCTGGAGTACTGCGTCCAGCTCTGGAGCCCTCAGCACAGGAAAGACATGGACCTGCTGGAGTGGGTCCAGAGGAGGGCCACAAAAGTGATCAGTTGGCTGGAACACCTCCCCTATGAGGACAGGTTGAAAGATTTGCTGTTGTTCAGCCTGAAGAAGAGAAGGCTCCGGGGAGACCTTATTGCAGCCTTTCAGTACTTAAAGAGGGCTTGTAAGAAAGATAGGGACAAATTTTTCAGCAGGGGCTGTTGTGATAGGACAAAGGGTAATGATTTTAAACTAAAAGAGGATAGATTTAGACTAGATATAAGGAAGAAGTTTTTTACAATGAGGGTGGCGAAACACTGGAACAGGTTGCCCAGAGAGGTGATAGATGCCCCATCCCTGGAAACATTCAGGGTCAGGTTGGACAGGGCTCTGAGCAACCTGACCTCGTTGATGTCCCTGCTCATTGCAGGGGGGTTGGACTAGATGACCTTAGAGGTCCCTTCCAACCCAACCTATTGTATGATTCTATGATTCTATGATTCTCTCGTCCTATCTTCTGGACCTGGTGTGGTCCATCCCTTTGCCTTGTCTGGAGCTCCTGGTGGACCGTTTTGGTAGCACCCTGCTCTGCACTACTGTGTGCAGATGCTGTTGGAGAGCATGCTGCTAGTGTGGGACCCACCTGCAATAGGGTCCCCCTTGGTTCATGGCCAGTCCCCCCGCATGGGGCAGCCCCCTTCTTACAGCTTGCTGACAGTCTGCAGTGGTAGGCAGGAGCTGCTTTAAGAGATTCTGCTTGGCTAAAATGTGCCTTAATTCCAATTTTGGTGGCTCTAATGTAACTTTAAAAACAGAAAATAAGACATTTTTAAAACCTCAGCATGGGAAGACATTGACATAATTTCTTTTTTGTTCTTTTCTCCTTCATGCAATCAGAGTGAGACAGACATATTCCTGAAATCTCCCTCCGTTGGATTTGACAAAATGGCCATGTCTATTTGCAAGGCTGATTACGTTTCTTGGGACAACCAAGACCAACAACTTAGAATCATAGAATGGTTTGGGTTGGAAGGGACCTTAAAGATCATCTAGTTCCAATCTGCCTGCCATGGGCAGGGACACCTTCCACTAGACCAGGTTGCTCAAAGCCCCATCCAAATCAGCCTTGAACACCTCCAGGGATGGGGCCTCCACAACTTCTCTGGGTAACCTGTTCCAGTGCCTCACCACCCTCATAGTGAAAAACTTTTTCCTAATATCCATTCTAAATCTACCCTCTTCCAGTTTGAAGCCATTACCCCTTGTCCTATCACTACACGCCCTTGTAAAAAATCCCTCTCTAGCCTTCTTGCAGGCCCCCTTCAGGTACTGGAAGGCTGCTATAAGGTCTTCCCAGAGCCTTCTCTTCTCCAGGCTGAACAACCCCAATTCTCTCAGCCTGGAGAGTCCTCTCATAGGAGAGGTGCTCCAGCCCTCTGATCATCTTCACGGCCCTCCTCTGGACTCACTCCAACAGGTCCATCTCCTTCTTATGTGGAGGGCTCCAGAGCCGGACACAATATTCCAGGTGGGGTCTCACAAGAGCAGAATCACCTCCCTTGATCTCCTGGCCACACTTTTGATGCAGCCCAGGATACATTGTCCTTCTGGGCCGTGAGCGCACATTGCTGGCTCATGTTGAGCTTCTCATCAACCAACACTCCCAAATCCTTCTCCTCAGGGCTGCTCTCAATTCATTCTCCACCCAGCCTGTATTTGTGCATGGGATTGCCCTGGCCCATGCGCAGGACCTTGCATTTGGCTTTGTTGAATTTCGTAAGGTTTGCACTGGCCCACCTCTCCAGCCTGTCCAGGTCCCTCTGGATGGCATCACAGAATCACAGAATGGTCAGGGTTGGAAGGGACCTCTGGAGATCATCTAGTCCAACCCCCCGCCAGAGCAGGGTCACCTACAGCAAGTTGCACAGGACAGCGTCCAGGCAGGTTTTGAATGTCTCCAGAGTGGGAGACTCCACAACCTCTCTGGGCAGCCTGTTCTAGTGCTCTGCCACCCTCAAATTAAAGAAGTTCCTCCTCATGTTAAGATGGAACTTCCTATGTTCATCCCTCCCCTTCAGTGTGTCGACTGCCCCACACAGCTTGGTGTCATCAGCAAACTTGCTGAGGGAGCACTCCATCCCAACATCCATGTCACCAACAAAGATATTAAACAGCACCGGTCCTGGTACCAACCCCTGAGGAACACAACTTGTCACTACTCACCACTTGGACATGGAGCCATTGACCACAACTCTTTGAGTGCGACCATCCAGCCAGTTCCTTATTCATGGAGTGGTCCAGTGGTCAAATCCATGTCTCTCCAATTTAGAGAGGATGTCATGTGGAATGGTGTCAAATGCTTTGCACACGGTCAGGTACACAACATCTGTTGCATCTTGTGTGTGTGCTCTGCTCCCCTTCAATGCTGCAAGGGAGGCTGCAGGAGGGCGAGGTGCGTGCATGGGATGGGGATGAAGGCAGAAGAGGACGACAGCTTAGCACAGAGATATAATCCAGTTTTTGATGCATTGGTGAAGCTGAGTGGTTTCTTACCCTCCTCTATTTTTCTCTTCTTTCATCCAGCATTTATGTCTGCTACATATGTTCCCCTTTACACCATGCCCGAACTATGACAGAAGGAATGGGCAGGGAAGGGGTGGGGGGAGGGATAAAAATCTCAGTAAAGTTTCTGTTCTGGAGAGAAAACAGGACTTTGTCAAAATATTAGCAGAGTGCCAGCTGGTGCTGATTATCATAGCTCTCTCTGGGTGAGAGTTTTCCATTTACCTTGTGCTGTTTTTCTTTCTCTGGGCTGCACATGGCCTTTCCTGAAGTGCGAAGGTTTTGGCCACCAAGATTAATCTGCTCCTCCACCTTAGGCATTGTTTCTGAGGCCTCAGTCCAATCAAAAGCCTGTTGCTCTGGGGGACCAGATATCAGTAAATGTCCCATTACATAGGCTGGTTCAAGCTCGTTGGATAACGAGAGATGAAGGATCACAAGAACTAAAAATGTGTTGTGCAGACGCTCATTAACTAAACAGCATGGCTGGAGTGCCTGTGTCCTAATAGTTGGTTTGCAAAAGCAGCAGTGCTAGGCTGGGTCCAACTCCCAAAGCACTTGAGGGGTCTGGACACAAATGCTCTGCAGCTTTGCAAGAGATGCTGCTGTGTCCTGGACTCCAGCCTGGTGCTGGGCTTTTGCGGAGTGAGGAAAGTATTGCTCGTTCATAAATGCGTGTTTTTAGGGATATTATTCCTGAATATAAAGTAGAACCAGGTTTTAAAAGCAGAGGATAAAGATTTGGCTGGGAACCTCTGAGCTGGAGGACCAATAACTTGGGAATTGCTCTGAAGTGTTTGATCTGTCTCAGGCCAGCAAATGCTGAGACAGCGCCTGCTGTTAAGTGGAAGTTATTTTCTGCATCCACCAGAGTCCTATAAAACCATTTCCTCTGGGACTTACAGGGACAGCCAGGGCTGCTTTCCCCCCCCTCCCCCCCAACAATATCAATATGTGAGTGCTAAGGAAGGAGGATGTACTGTATGACAGATTTAGGGATAGCCTTGGGGCACTATCACCTCTTTCAAGCAGCTTTGCCAGAGTGCTGGAATTGCCTCCTATTCATCTGTAGAGAAGACTGGTCTGGTGCTTAACAGGCAGAGCTGGTGCTCATGAAGCCTGGGTCCTACACCCACCTTTGCTGCAGGCTTCTTGTGGCAGCCCAAGGAGGTCATGTAGTCCTGCAAGATGGGGGAAAGGGCTGTCTTCCTGGGCTGTGGAGGAAGTAAAGTCAGTGCCTGCATGCATGGGAGATGTCTTAAATAAGCAGAGCCCAAACCCTGCAGCGCAGGACCACCATAAAGTGATGTCTGGCACAGAGTAGCTTGAGTCCCAGATCTCCAGCTGGAGCCTTACTGATGAAAGACCTGCACTAAGCCAGGCTTGGGGGCTCCTTCATGTTGGTGACTTCTCTGGAGACATCCTCCATCCTCTTCCAGAGGCCTCCGGTGGCTTTCTGTTCCAGGTCTTCCAACAAAATGCTGATGTCTCTATAGCTGCATTGCCGTTTGTTTTAGTCAGCTCGTTTTCTGCTGCTGTGTGATCAGGGGAACAGATCTTGCGCAGATAGTACAGAGCAAGCTCCTTTTGAGTATTTCTGTAGATGCCTTGAATTTTCAGAGATGAACTCCTCAAGTCATCCCTCATTCCTCCTCACACTTGCTGCTTGGAAACCATCTGCTTTTTGAAGCATAACTGCATGTATTCAGCACCCTTCAAGCCCTCTAGGGGTCCCTATGTTGAAGCATATGGAAGGTGCCACTGTCTTCCAGCTAATAACCCTGGAGGCTGGTAGCTGGATGGGCAGGGAGTACGGTTTCACCCTTCCAAGGGAGTGCCTTGGCATTGAGCAATGGGAAAGGTGACACCTCCACCTGCCAAGTGATGCCTTTCAGCTCTTGGTTTTGCATGAGCCAATTATTTTGTTTGCCCTGGAAGCCCATTCGCAAAGGCTGAAGGAAAGAAAAACAACCTTCTCCCCCCGCCCAGCCTCACCACCTAAGTGCTAAAGCAGACCCTGTGAGGTGAAAGACTGGGAGGTGTAAGTGGGAGAAGACCTGGCAGGAGATCTCCTTCTCCGGTTGTGCCTGAGGCCTTTTCCCATTGGAGCCCCTTGAAGGCCAGCGGGGAAATGATTCCAATTCCAGGCTTTCCAGCTTCCACGCTCATTTAACCCGAACCATTTCCTAGTCTCTGAGAGGGAAGCAGGGATGAGGTTTGCAGATTCCAAGTGGGGGAGGAACTGAAAATGATATCAGCAGTTTTACAGCCATTTCTTTTCTTGGCAGAACATGAGGGAGAACATCTCCCCGCCTCTAGGACAGAAGGTGGAGGAATGCAAATGCTGAAATATTTTTCAGTTTGCCCTGATTATCTTTCCTCCCCTAGCAGTTTTATTAGGGTTCATAAATTCATCCTCAGAGCACATATTCCCCCATGCCTTTTAACCCTCTACAGCCTCAGAGGTCACTCTTCCTGAGAGATTGCTGGCTGTCCAAGAAAAGCCACCCTTCCCCATCAATGCTGACTCTGAAGGATGTGGCAAGTAACCATACGGTGTCATCTCTAGCTAGAGAGAACAGAAATTACTGGGAAAAGGTGTGTCTGAGGCAATTGTTTACATTGAGTCTTTTTTATTGGTCATGTCTGTCTTACCTCCTGACGTGCTCCTGTGCAAACACCTTGCTTAGGCTAAGCCCGCTGAGTAGAGGCAGCTGCTAGGGAGCCCAAAGGCAGTACTGCATGGCTGTGGTCATCAAACCCTTCCCACTGGAGAGTGCCATCCCATCCACCAGGGATCTTGCCTTTCAGGCTCCGATCTTCCCTGTGTTGAAGCTAGCTTCCCTTCTCCTGCTTCTAGATATCTAAATCAGACCCTCACAACAAAGACTTGGGCCCCTGTTTCCCACCTCACCTGAACCTGTTGGCCACAGCGCATTGTTTGCTTTCAAACCTCTGAGCAATGTGTCGGTTCCTCTTCTCAGAAGTACCACCAGCTCCCAGTGCAACCTTCTGTAGCTCGCTTAGCTGGAGCCAGTTTTCCGTGCAAAGAAAGGAAAAAAAAAAAAGGAGAAATATCTGCCCTGTTGCTGCCCTTGCTCTAATGTACCCATGTACATCCACAGCACTTGGAGAGAGGTATATCTCTGTTTTTTTCTGGTCCTGAGCACAGTGAGAGCTTGCGGCACAAGTGTAATATAAATAACAACCCTGATCATGCAGTGAAATGGGTATTTGAAGATATGACTGAGGAATATGATATTGTCTCAGAAGCTTTGGTGCTGTGCTACCCCAGCGCAGCAGGAGTGTAGCGGAAAATTCCTCGATCCCAGCACAGCACCATTTCCTGGTGCCCTCTTATAACAAGAAGCCACTGAAGTAATAGCAACCCTTTTGGCAAGAGTGTTTTCTTCACGGGAAGCCAAGATATAATCAGTAATAAAGGAGGGTTCCATTAAGCACAGCGCAGTAGGAACCTGTTAAACTGATAACCTCTGCTGGGCTGGTGCGTGGGTTCACCTAGCAGCCTGCAGCCCTTTCAGAGAGCAGCGATGTTTAATGAAATACTTTATAGCTGGTGTTTGTGAAGCAGTCTTATTCTGGTGTCAAAGTCTCCATTTTCCATGCAAAGTTTGCTAAAATTGCAAACATTTTTGCACTGATAATATTTTTGATGAAATTCCTCACTGATCCAGAGCTGAGTGTGTTCCCCCATGTGGTGGACCATCAACTTCTCCCTGAAGATGGGGACCCATAGCATCTATCTGCACCTGCTGGGCCATTCGCAGTGTGGGTTCACTGACGCTGCTGGCCCCCCAGGTTTCCTTCCCGGTCCTCGAGAGGACAGCCTGGATGGGTGCCAGCCCTAAACTGGCTGTTTCTGCAAGGGGAACCATCCCCTCCCTCATGGTCAGAATCTGTATCAGCCTAGAAATGGGGTGATTTGTGTCTAATTCTTGCAACTATAGCCCTTTCCCTGGCAGTTGACGTGGATAGTTTTTTTGTTTTGTTTTGTTTTGTTTTTGTTTTGTTTTGTTTTCCCCCAAGAAGATGGCAGGCAATAGGAATTGAAGATTTGTAAAGTATTAAAAACATACCTGGAAAAAACCTGCTCCCAGTTAGGCTGGTTCAAAGGGACAGAATTAGTTTATACATGGAGAAAGCAGAAGCATTCGGTGCATTATTTGCTTGTTGCTGCAAGAGAGGATAAAGTAAGAAAAGCACATTGGTAAGCTATTTTGTTTCGGAACAAAATATTTACTTTTTTTTTTCCACATTTCCCATAAGGCATTAGCACTTTTCCAAATGTGACACAGGAGAAGCGAATGTTTAGTGATCTGCGGATCTAATGTTTGCTTAAGTACCATGACATATGTGCATATGTGTATACACACACATAGACACACACAAGATATTTTTGTTCTACTATTTAAATTAAGGGTGGGACACCCTTCAGCACTGCATTTCTCAGCATATGTGTTCCTATACTCACTTATTCTTTGTTTCTGCCAATGCCTAAATTGGGAATACTAAACAGCCACAAATATGCAGCTAGTGGAGATGCAGGAATTCATTTGGAGGGAGCAAATTTTGATCTCAACTTGATATGTTTACAAGGGAAAGAGTCACTACAGCTGCAGGAGAGGAGATTTCTGTGGCAGTATCTGTCTGTAATGTGTATCATGGCCTTGTTTTTGCGAGTGCCTCAGGACAAAACTGAAACTTTTAAACAGAAAACAGCAAGTAGTTTCAGTGCCACATCGGGGATATATGTATATGTATATGTACACATATGTATATATAGGAAACACCTGTTTGCACATTGTTGACACTGTTTTTAGTTTTTACACTGTCGTGGCTACCATGAAATACCCAAGAGAAGATAGGTGGTGGGTCCCTGGGAGGTCGCAGCATCCCTGCAGCACGGTCCCTTGCCACCCCGGCACAGGCAGGCTCCTCTGGGGATGGGGAGGTGGCTGAGGGGGGCACTGACCTGTGGAGTGCTCGCTGTGCAACCCCTCAAAATGTGCAAAGTCTGCCTGTCGTCACCCCAGCTGGTGCCATAATGAGCAACGAGGTGACAGTGGGTGGGAGCGGGGTAGGCGTAGCAACGGAGGGCTGGAGAATAACAGGCAACCAGGTGGGTGCTGGGGAGCAGAGAAAGGGGAAATTTGACACAAACTCAAGTGTTTTACCTTCTAAATCATCTTAGTGCTCCGCAGCCAAAATGCTGCTCTGGCTTGGGTTTCTGGAAAGCTGTGCCATCTCCATTCGGTATCCTGATTATGCACTTTTTGACCATGGTCATAACAGTCACCTCCAGCCATGGGTTCCTCAGGAGAGCATTGAGGTCAAGCTCTCCTACACATGTGTTCCATCTCAAATGAAGATTGGGCTCATGTGGGAGGACCACTCTTGTGCTCTGGCCTGACTCCCAAGCTCACTGTTGCTTTTTACAGTTTACCTCTATGCAGCTGGAAAATGGTTAACCATGCTTCAGGATATCTCAGCAACCCTTTGCTCCATTGGTGTACCTTGGATGCAGTAAACTCATTGCATCTCCGAGCCTGAACCTGCCTGAAAGCTTGCAGGCAGCCTGGGCCATGTCAGGCTTCCAAAGATGCCCAGATGTGCATGCATGGGGCATCCCCATGCCAAGTGGTGTGACCGGCTGCGGGAGGTGGGTGGCAGCTGGGCTGTGCCAGGACCTCTGGGTTGGATTAAGGGGCTGAGACAGTTGACGGAGCTCAGTTTTGGGGAGGCGCCTGGTGAGCTGCTGCTGCTGAGAGCTTCTTGCAGCCAAGGGAAATCACTTTATAATGTTCATTATGGTAACAAGCTTGGCAAAGAGGAAGCGTTACCCATGGTACTCCACTTTAGGCAAGAAATGGAGCACAAGGAGCATGGCTAAAGAGGTAGCAAGCATGGTTGTGGAGGAACTACAGGCAGAACTGGAGCCATTTCGCCTGCCTGAGACCTGCACCAGCGCCATCTGTAGTAGCAGGAATCTGGTCACTTGTGCAGCCATTACAGCCAAGCTCTGCATGGCTGGTATTCAAGAAGGTCTGCATGAAACAGATAGCCCACCTGGGTGTTTATATTTATTCCTGTTGACGTAGAGCACTGAAGTCATTTCTTCAATCTCAGGTCAGCTGGAAAATATAAGGATGACAGAGAAGGAGGCCTTAAATTTGCTGCTCCTTAGGAAAATGCACATGAACTTGCCCCAATGTTTTCTTCACTGGCCAAAAAAGTGAAAAGTCCATGGGAAAGAAATTTTTCCTGGAGCAAACTGAATGGGAATATTTGCTGTTAAAATGCAGTGATCTGTTTGGAAGTTAAAGGGGCAAAGCTCTCAGCAAGGGAGCATGTGGGATGCAGAGACTGGGCAAATACCTGATGTGATTTGTTTTGGTCACAAACATCAATTTCCATCCCCCTACCCCCAGAGGTTTTTACAACCATCTATTTTTCCTTTGTCTTTTTTTGACAAAAGCATCAAGACACACAATCCTCTCAGCACTATTGTCAGCCTGAAGTTGTTGAGTGAGTCTCTCAAGGCAAGCTGAGCTGTGCTGTGAAAGCTTTCCTATGTTACCCACCACAACAATAAAACATTGGCAGGGAAGCAGAAAGAAGATATTCACGACTCTTGAACTGGACATTGACTCTCCAGCTGTAATATTGCTTCCTTTGCTCCAGGAATGAGTCCCATTGATAGTATAATTTCATCTTTCTTGTATGGCATTGCATGAAAAGGATTTATTTTTTATTGGAGAGCGGGTGGGTTTTAAGGTGTTAGTCGGTCTAAGACACTATGGGGCAATGCTGCCCATTGATCATGCAATGAATTACTTCAGAGTAACTACTCTGGGTGTGATTCAGCTGCCTTTGAAAGGGAATCCCATCTCTTTTGGGGATGCCTGTAGGTCAGGCACCCTGCCGGTGGCAATTGATGTATATTGTATTGATATATAGCACATTCCCCTGTCTTTAATGTTGTGGTGTTCAACCCTTGGTACAGGGAAAAGGAAAGTCCAGGGTGATCAAATGCCCCTGAAGCAGATGAGATTTATTTTGGGTGTTGGAAAGGCAGGCAGTGGCTGAGCAGTGCTGTGTTCTGCACCTCCAGCTGCCCCTGTGGCTCAAGACAGCAACTTGCTCTCAGGTCCTACATCCCTCTTTGGCCCAAAGCAATGTGCTGTAAGGAACAAACTCCTTCCCCCCTGCCCCCCCCCCCCCAACACTCATTCCCACTCAGACCTTAGCACTGAGTCCACAGGAAGGTGCACTACAGCTGCCCTTCTGCTCAGCCATGACCACCCAGCAGCTCCCTTCCTGCCCATCACCCTTCCCTCTTCACATCCTCTATGTCTTTCTGGCCACCTCTTCCCACCACCATTCCCCCACCTCTTTCCCCTTTTTTCACCCCACCTTTTGGGTGGGTTTCCCTTCCCTCCTTATGAAGAGCAAAGGGAAGCGAGGAGGTGAGGCCTGTGGGCTTGGAAGGGGGCACGGCAGCATCTACTGCCCCTGGTCCTGTGTGCCTCCCCCCGCTCCCCTGGGCAGCCCTTGCAAAAGATCAAAGCGCACAGCAAAAATAGCAAAAGGGGAAGAGCTTGTGGGTTTGACATCTGGAGGCCAGAAGCAGCTCCTGCTTTTGAGCAGGCAAGAGGTGAAGGAGGAAGGGTAAAAGTGGGTTTACAGTCTCTTATTTTTTACTGGGATTAAAAACTTCTTATAAAGTTATACGGTTTGCTGTTACTTGAGATAGCAGTGTCTGTCTTAGTCCTCCACAAGGCCCTAATTTCAGAAGTAGAGATGCTAACAGCACTTGTAAGTAGAGAGGTGACTATTTTTTGACAGGCAAAATACTGATTTATCTGTGATGCGTCATCTGACAGCCTTATTTTTATTCTAAGGGGTGTTAAGAGGTACCTGGGAAATGTCTGTGCTGCTTGGCTAAATAAAACAGGTGCTGTTTCCTTTTGGGGCTGGAGGTTTTCAACGATAAGGGCTCAGAAACCACCTCAAACCCAAGGGGGTGTCCAAGTCAGAGCCTGGTTCTTCAAAGCCTTTCACTTCTAGGCTGTCTGTCTCCAATCCTTTTGTAAAATCCGACCTCTGGACAATACTGCCAATACGAGTGATTAAAAATCATGTCACCAAATTAGGGTGAATCTTAAAAAAGAAAGTTATTTAACTGTGTGGCAGTGTCAAAGTACATTGCAATATCAGGCTCACTCTATAAGGTGAGTTCAGTGGGCAAAGTGTTTTGTAGAAATATGTGTATCTGAATGGGTTGAGAACCACTGGAGGCAACCTAGCATGACATTTTCTGGTGAAAACATTTACCATAGAAAAACACAATTTACAGGGGATGATCTGCATCCAGTGTGATGAATAATTTTGGCCACAAGAAAAATAGTTGAGGGGGCAGGCAAGGATGGAAAAAGACAGTTTTGATTGGTTTTCTTTTAATAGGAGAAGCCCATGAAATAAACAGAAAGCTTCATTTTTGATGAGATAAAATGTACCGTATGATCCCAAGCAGGTTAGAGTTTCCTTTTCCTTTTTATTTTTATTAATTTTTTTTTCTTAGCTGTTCAATCTGTTGAAGAACTGGAGCTGTTGGGAAGTGTTTGGTGGCCCATGACATGGGGAGGTGTCAGACTCTCTGTGTTCCTTTCTAAACTTCACCACCATGATCTCTTGCCCTTGATTGCCTGGATGTAGGGTCAGTGACCACCTCCCACTCCTTGATCTAGTGTTGAAATAGCTTTTTTCCTCTTCCAGTTGTGCTTTCCAGTCACTAAAGTGGAAAATGTCTCTCATTTGCACTGGCTTGACATGTGTTTCTCATGGTTTTCCCCAGCTCAAACCAGGGTCACTGCTGCCAGCCCCAGTGCACAGTACCAGACATGCGGCTTGTGATGATGCAAAACCTTACCAGGTTGCACATCTAAGTGCTGATTGTGTCGCTTTCATTAGCATGGTGATTAACCATCTCCTCATGGTCTCATGAATTCCACTTGCTCATCACCCGTTGCGTATACCAGGAAATCGCAGAATTGAGCAATGCTCACCAGAAGACTTGAGAAAAGGAAGGAAAAAAAAAAAAAGAGAAGTGTGCAAGTGCTGGAGGCTGGATTGGGCAGAAATGAGAGAAAGAATAAAGGCAAAAGGTTTTTTGCTTTGCTTTTGCAGTGGTGAAGGCAGACGGAATGATAGCTGCCTTCATGTGAAACTGGAGCTACATCCAGGAATGGTATTTATATGCACGGATGTAGCTTTCAATCAGGATGATGTAAACACTGCTGCAGAATTTTTTTGACCAGGCTATTTGGGAAACGTGATGGATTAAATATGACAAACAAGATTCCTGGACGTTTATTTATCCTCCTTTTCGTTTGTGCCAGTTTCATGTTAGGCAAGGCTCTGGCTACCAGACCAATACTAAGCCTCAGGGGCAGGCAAGGCTGGGGGGGGGGAAGGGAGCCACAAAGAGAGTGTTTTCCAAGCCTCATCTAATTTAAAGCATCTTTTGCTGAGTGGTGCAGTGAAGAGGATGTGGCTAACACAAATAAAAAAATCATAAAGGGATCAAAGTGTGTGTGCAAATTCATTCCTTGTGGCAGGAGTTCTGCCAGTTTTCTTGCTCGCTCGCTCGCTTGCTTTCCTAAAAAAATTTTCTCCCCATCCCCAGCCCCCCATGATGGAGTGAGCAAATCACATGTCAGAATCTCTTCTGGATTTCATAAGGGTTTCAGCATTGATGGATGGCTGGGATGACACCAGAGCCTGTACATTGTGCCTGAGATCTGAGTCGCTTCCCCTCGGTCCCATGGTTGCACATGAAACAGCCGCATGAGCGCGATCTATTTATAAGCAGTTCAAAGGCACCACAAATGTGGGTGGATGATGGCTTGAAGCTCCAGGCCACCAGGAAGCTCTCTAGCACTTGCAGGAACCTGACATTACCCTGGAGCCTGAGTGCTTCCCAGCAGGGTGAAAGATGGGGAAAGCTTGTCTTAATAATAATAATAATAATAATAATAATAATAATAATAATAATAATAATAATAATAATAATAAATTAAACCTTTGGAGCTAGGGTGATTCATGTAAGATGGCATCAACTGAAACAATTTGGATGACTGGGGATTCTTATAAATGTACCTAGGTCAAAAGGCATTAAAAGAACTGAGTGGGCAGAACTAATGCTGTACGGCAAAGGTGTCTCTGGTGCTGGAAGCAGGAGGCAGATAAACTGGAGATTTACATCAGATAGGAGAAAATCTGCAAGGTTCGAGTTAGAAACCTCTACTGCCATGAATATCGCTGTTTATGTGCAGGCTGTGCTGGGGGATTCACACTTGTATGCTCTCCTGGCAAAGGACAGGCAAGAGTTAATGCCACTCCTGATTTAACATCTCCATGATTTGCTGTGCAAGCGTTGGAGCCAGGGATAATCCCAATGACAATGACCAATTTCACAGGGTAGTTACAGACCCACCAGAGTACCTCTATGGACCACCATGGGGGCAATGCTGAGTACTGACTGCTTCATCCCACCTCTCGCTCTGAGCTCCTGCTTCACGGTGTGTCCTACTCAGATGATGCCTCAGCCTGTGTAGGGTTGGGGAGAGCTCCACCGTGGGAGGGGACCTGGGATCCCAAAGAGACCCATTGCAGGTGCCATCCCCATCTGTGGGCTTGCGCTGTCTGCCCTGCTGTCTTCTGACCCTGCAATGCCATTACGCACATGGAAGAGAAGACTCTTGCAAGGCAGCCACTGTAGCTGTTGAGTCGCTGGCTACTGCCTAGTCCCAAGCCAGTTCTCCCAGTTCAACAAACTCATACAGCTGTGGAAGCCACACGACACATCAAGGCCATGGTTGTGTTTCCTACGGGAGTGCTGGCCCGCTAAAATAACATCCTCAGAGAACAAAGGCTAGAAGCCTGGGCAAATCTAACGCCGGAAAAAGAGTCAGTCTAAAAACCAAAGAGAACTTGCCTTCAAAAATCCTGTGGCATTGCTAATGAAAAATAAACATCCATTTTGCATCTGCAGGGAAAGGAAAAGAAAATGAAGTCAAAGCGCAAGGTCTTGTTCTTATATTCTAGGAATTTTCTCCATTGAAGATTGTCAAATACTGCATGCCAACACTTGGGAGAATGAAAACAGCATCTTTAAGTGCAATGAATCAAAGCACAAGAGTAAATTTTTATGGAACCCAAACTGCTATTCTTAGAAATCATCCAGAATCAAAAAATAAACAAGTCATCAGGAAAAGAAATGTTTGAACTCACAGGGGAGATTAACTCTCATCTGAATGGAAACAAAACCTCAAATGAGCCACATCGTTATTCCCACACTTAGTCAATTGCAGTATTGTTCAAGGGCAGAACCAAGTGGTTGGAAGGCTGCAGAACTGGATGTAGTAGATGGTGTCTGAAGAGGGAAAAAGGACATAAAATTATGGCTTTTCCCTTGTGGCTAGTTCCAGAGGTGTTTTGCCAAGGTCTAGGACAGGTGTGTAATGGATGGACGGGGTTGCCTCTGGGAAATGAAGACACCAGAAGTGTAGAAAAGAGATGGGCACAACCTGAGATCAGGAACCAAACTGTATATTTGGAGATACTTAAGAAAGTAGTCTACAACATCTTAGGTCAGGAGTGCTTCTGACAGCAGACAACTCTCTGGTTGAGCAGGCAGAGGTATAAAGAGATCTAGCTGTTGATGTATAACCAACTCGGGCTGCAGGCAAGATACCCAGACATAGAGAACCTCTCAGCTAGCGTGGCTACAGATTTGGTGGGTTCTTCAACACAGCACATCTGCAAGTGAAGATTTGACATTTTCTCCCCTAAAATTAGTAAATCACAAGGTAAGATTTTAATGCCAGAGCTACCGAGTGAAAACACACTACCTGTATCTAGCCAAAATAGTTGATTTTAATGAAGAGCACATGTCCGTGCACTTTCACCACATGAGAAAACACAAAGCAGATTGCCCTCAGCCTTGTAGAACTCTGTTTCTCAGTTTCCAGCCCTTGTGTTGACACACGTTGGGCTGAGCATGTTGGAGAGGGGCAGACAGCTGCCTTAGCTGTGGTGGGATTCACATTGCATGTAGACCTTCCTTGACTTGCTCTTTACTATGGGAATGAAAGCATCTTGGGATGGTCCAACCACCAAAGGGTGGCCTGGGTGGACTGCATAGATGAGAGGCCTTGTAATGATCTCTGCCATGTATGTTTTAGGGGGAGAAAAAGGATATCTATAGACTGAAAGGTGAAAATGCTCATTAGCAAGTATCACTGTGTGTTTACCTCTCTGGAACTCCTTCAAAATGTGAGTGCTCATGGATCAGATTTTTATGCAAACAGACTTGCAGTGAAAAATCTTTGTTTCACACAAGATATCTCCAGAGAAAAAAGCAAAAGTCAGACATTTTTTTTATGCTTTAAAAATAAAACCAAACAAAGCTTCTTGTATGACTCCATAAAAATTCTAACAACAATAGCAGGAAAAAAAAAAAGCCTGGAAAAACAATTCACACAAAATAAGCACTAAGGGGCCTCTATTACTTGCAGGTATATTCCCAGTGATTTCTTTTTGGATCACACAAACACCAACAAAGTCATTAAAAGTCAGTTCTTTCCTTTTATTAGCAATAGTCACGGCTTGATGATTCAAACCACATTCAGTTTTCAGAAGGGAGATTTTGATCAAAGCATTTTTAAAATCAGATGAAAGAAGTATTATAAAAAATGTTCATGCAATATGAGCCAGGAAGTGGAAATGGCTATCCAGGAGAAGAGATGGGAATATACCAGAAAAAAAAAACCAAAACAAAAAAACCCAAGCTGATACTACAGATAACCATATAAACAGTGTTACAAGTTAAAGAAAGATTTACAGAGTCTATGTTTCTTAATTACTAGAATGAAGAATCCAATCTCCACTTTAAAATATGGTTGACTCAGTCAAGTTGTATGATCCTTCAGTGGGAGGATATTATTATTATTACTTTTAATCTTTTCAGGCAGGCAACAACATCCCAAGTATGACAAGAATGGCCAAGCGTGACACAACCAGGTTCTTCAGGGTGGGACCTTTCCTTCTCAGATGTCCTGTTGCCACTTCTCTAATGTGGGTGGTATGAGGAGCAGGTAGAGGTGAAGATGTGGTGTGGGTGTGCAAAGCTGGAGGAGAGAGACTGAAAAGGAAATGATGGGTAAGGAGAGAAGGGATGTGCAGAAATGACCCTAAGGAAGGGAATGTTTTCCCTTTGAGGGACCCTGGAGGAGATCTCAGCAGGATGATGGGAAGTTCAGCTTTGCTGGCAGGGCTCTGTTCATCCTTGTCTGGTGGGTCTGGTCGGGATTCCTTCAACATCAGAGGAATACATCTAAACATAGAAACCTTTGCCCTTGTTTATTCTAATGGCCATTCACCCTTGATTTGGCAGCAGGGAAGATGCTGTGTATCATATACCCCAGCTCTAAATGGGTTTCGACTTCAGTCCACCAAATGGCACTGTTACAGGGTTTCTGTGCAGTCCAGCATGGACATATCTGCTCTAGTTTTAAATGCATTCAGGTCCCAGAAGAAGTCTAGCCATGGAGCTCAACACTTGGCTAATTTACTCTGTCAGGGAAACTTTGGAGACTGCCAATTACTCAAGAAAATTAGTCTGCACTGAGCTCTGGGCTTTGCTTGAGTCCCTGAGCTGCCTTGTTTGCGGAGACCTTGGATATCCCTGCGGTCAGTTGCTGTCTGTTGTGTTGGCATTTTTGGGGGTGGTGAAACCGCACTGCGTCAGCAATCACTTGCCACTAGGTATCCTCTGTCTCCATCTCCTGCTTAAGGGAGGTTTGGGAGAGCTCCTGGTAGTGGAACAGCATTGTCGAGGAGAATATTGCAAAGGCAGGAAGACAAAGTGTGATATTTTGTTCACAAATATCTCACCTTGTCCCATTCACAGTTGTGGGAGCTATGGCTTTCTCCACAAAAAAATGGCTATGCTCAGATATATCAAAATATTCACCAAAGCTATGATTTGCATGACCACATCCATGCATTTAAATGCACCTGTCAAGAAGAAAAAGTCTGTATAAATTATGATTGGCTATTCCCTGGGACAGCAATTTCCCACTGTAAATGCAGGTCAGTGCCCGGCACCATGGTGGTTCCTGTGTCCAAACTCAGCTTCTGCACAAATTTCTGAGTTTCTGGACAAATGTGGTGGTGCTTCCAACAGTACTGCTGGGTCTCTGTGCCATGGGTAATCACTATGAAAAACTAGTCTTGGTTTAAATCTCTTGTCAATCACATTCTCTGTGTTACTTCTTTCAATGCTCATTTATTGCAGCCTAATTAAAATGAAAATATATTCAGGATACCTAAGGATAAGGGAATCCTCTTTGTTTTTTAGTTCAGTGCTTTCTTCTCCACCTTTGTAGTTACCAACACTGTGAAATATAAGAATAATCTGAATGGGAGGTTTTGACTAGTCCAGAAGTTTAACTGAAAATCAAAGGGGTTTGTACTGTTTTTTTGGGGTTTTTTTTGTGGTTTTTGGTTTTTTTTTAATTTTAGGTGATTTTAATCAATAATACGATGATACTTAAAATAAAACTAAAACCTGAGCAGCTACAACCTGCCTTAAAGCTGAAAACCAATCTGAAAACATTCAGTTTTCATTACTGAAATGAAAAAAAGTGTGGTATTTTATATTTTATTCTTTTAATGCAAATGAAAGTCTCAGGGAGTGTGTATATGGTATGTGCATATTTCTAGTTCATTGAAAAGTTTTTTCATAGCCCTCAAAGCCCCGTTTTAATGTGTTTCCAGAAAACACATTTTTCGGCGAGGTGAAGATTTCAGTTAGTTTAAGATGAACCAGCCCCTCCTCTCAATTCTCTAAGCATCATCCAGGCCAGAAACTTTTCAAGGGAAGTTGCTTCCTTTTTTTCAAACAATAAAAGTGCTCAGCAGATGTTCTTATCTCTCCCATGCCAGCCATGTCCCCTGCACTGCAAGTTGCTAAGAGTGGATTCGCAGAAGTCAGCTGTCCAAACAAATAGTTTCTGATTCATTAGCAATCAAAAAAGCAATGAATTCAAGTCATATCAGATTGATTTTTATCAAACCAAACCAAAATGATAGCGATTTCAGGTAGAGTGAACTATTTTGGTTAAGCTTAAAAGAGAAACACTGCCTTGCAGTTTTGAGCAAGTGAAAATTGCATTCAAAAATCAAAGCAAAACAAAATAAGGACATTTGAAAAGCAAAAGGCAGTTTTGAGTGGAAAAGCCATAATGTTTTATTTCAGAATATATGTCAGAGGAAATACACGTCCTCAGACTTTTAAGAAACACTTCTCAACTGAGCTGCTCAGTGAGACTTATGCAAACTTTTGCGAAATGCTCTGAAGTTTCCAGAAACTTTTTTCATTGCAAAAACCCCCTCCACTGAACACAAAACGCTTGGCAAAACTTCTGTTGTCTAGATCTAAGGGAGAGGAAGATGGACTGTGCCGGAGACCCGGCCCAAGTGACACGTTTTCATCATCTGGAGAGGCTGACGCCATGCTAGGACAAGAGCCAGCAGCTCTATTTTAGAGGTTACTAAAATCAGACCATATTGTCCTTGTTTTTGAAATGGATGCACAACTGAACTCTTGATGTGCTCTCAGCGTCACTGCGTACCCCCCACCATGATGCCTATCAAGCGCGTTCGAGTCTTGTTGCTGTTTAATAGCAGTTGTAGCTGCCATTTATGCTGCAGTATAGATACAGCTGAGCTGGGAGTCCAGGGAGATATAGCACAAGTGCGTGGCAGGACTGCATTGTGAGCTGCAAGTCAGAATATGCAGAAGGAAGGGTTATTATTGAACAGGGATCAGGCATATTCCTGGGGGCAGAGGGAATATGTGTGAGAACAACATGTGATCTGCTGATGTCCACGGGTCTGCACATAAACCCATTGTTTTTTTCCTAACCTTCAAACAAACAAACAAACAACATGCCAGATAAAATGTTATAGAAAGTCCAGACCTCAACTTCTTTTGCTGTTTCCATCCCCCTTTTCTGCTCTCCAATAGATGTTGCAGAGCAAGCCTCAAATGAGAAGGGCATTCTGGTACACAAGGGGCAGGAAGGACTGATGTGCTTTTTTTCTTTCTTTTTCAATTTTGCAGTCATTTCTGCTCATGTTTCCCTGGTTTCTGGTTGGTTTTCTACAGGGAAAGGGATGCAACATCCCTGACAGGCATAAATTTTTGACTCAAGGTTTTCTTTTTCAGAGCAGTGGTTGTCCATTGAACATATTCTTTGCAAAGCATGGTTTTCAATGAGCCACACCACAGAGGGCAAGAGCAGGGTTCTCCTAAGATTATCACAGCTTTTTTTGTAGGAGAAGAGAGCTGGTAAGGAAATAGGTGTGCATAAGAAAGGGAAGGAAAGCATCCTTGGGATCTGCGGATGGGGCAGGAGTTATTTTTGATCTGGTTGAGCTGTGCGGCAGGAGGATCAGAGTGGTTTCTGATTTCGTTTGAGCTCCTTGCCCATTCCTGATTTATGTTGCGGACATAGGGTCTGTTTCCTTTTAGGCATTTAGCAGCAGAGTGCCCCTGCGTTTCTCCATCCATCATGGGCTGGCATGGCACGCACATGGTGGGGTGGCTGGAGGGGCTGGGGGAGAAGCAAAATCGGCCAGAGCCTCCTGTGAATGCATTGCTGCTATTTATGTTTTATTTGAAGAAATGATTAGAGTTTATTTTATTGCCAGGAAAGGCTGCCAGCCTTTATGATGACAAAATTGCTGAGTTTACTAGGAAGTTTATTTATATAGGCTTTGAAAGACAGACCCTGCAATGACAGACACCAGCGAAGACCTGGGCTTGCTGGCTCTCCCATTTCCCTTGGCTGTTCTGCAGACCTATTAACCCTTAACTCTGACAGGTTCCTATGAAAAGAGGGGTTAAGAGCAAACATATGTACAAAATACTCCTCCTTCCCTGGGAAACTGGGTATTCAGGAGGGTTTGAGCTGCAGATCCAGACCTGAACGAACAAGTTGGCAGATTTTTCTGCTGGTGCTATGGTCAAATTCCACACATCTACAAGGACAGCAGACACGTTCTCACAGGAGGACATGCCCTTAGGGTGGCCATGTCCTACCATGGGTCACATCTCTGGGACAACCGATGCTACAAGAAGTCCTCTCCTCTCCCACCGTTGCCCCTGCTGTAGCAACAGAATTGCCAGAACAGTTACTACCACCAAAAAAATGCATTTGGGGAGGGCAGAATCATGTGCTCAATTAAGGCTTGGCAAGACACTGGGTTTTAAGGAGAAGAATATATGTTTAAATTTTCTTAGGTGTCAAAATGCTATGCTTTGACATATTAAAAATGAAAAGGTTTCACTTGGAAAATATTCAAACATTTTATTTCATCGTTAATATTCATTCATTGGTATTATTTTTCTTTTTTAATGTGGCCTGACTTGGGAAGATATCCAAAATAGACCAGAATTAATTAAAACAGAAGTTTTGTTTCACCTTAATTCATGGTGTTTGTTTTGTTTTGGAGAAAAAAATAATCCAATTTCTGCTAAAAGTTCAGACCAAACTCTCTTCCATGTCCATGTGGCCATCATGCAAGAGAAATCAACCCTCTTCCCTCATCACTGTCTTCACCAGCGCCTCAGGTCTACTGCTTGGCCTGGAGAAAGCCTTTTATCACGCAGTGGGGATGGCAGGCAGCTATCCTCTATGGACGAAAGACTGAAGAGGACCCTAAACATAATTTACAAGTATGTTACATCTAGACAAGAACGCTCTCTCTCTGACTTCCCATCAACTCTTGCATCAATAACACATATGTGGTCGTGATATCCATTCCTTCATTTCTGTTAACACCAGGTTTGAGCTCCTAATACCAGCTTCTAACATTTTGAACTTGGAGGCAGCTTTCAAACAGCTGCCATTTTTTAAAGAGAACCAGACCCAAACCTCCGCTCCTTTCTTTTTTCCTCAAAATGTGGAATTTCCCCCCCATAAAATTTTACTGACATGTGTGCTCAGATGGGCAATGTTCAGATCTTAGCCAGAGACTTGTTTGATGCTTCACAAACCACCGGAGCTTGAAAACCACTAAGAAGACAAGCTTTCATATTGGGATGTTTATGCTGGGACGGTTAGGAAACCTTAAAAGCAGGGGCATTTTTTGAAGTGCTCTCTGTAGCTGGCTTTTTCCTTCCATACCCTTGCGAAGTTGCATCCCATATTAAGCAAGTGTCTGGTATTTATGAGAAGAGGAATATATATGTGCGTGTATATATGAGTGTGTGTACATATATACGCACATACACATTCATTACTTCTTTAAAAACATTTACAATCAATTTTCCACAACATATGTATATGTTGACTTCATAACAAAGTTACAAAAGAGGTCATTGTCCCTTGAGCGGTTAGAAAAATTGAGACTTCCGGGATCTTTACCAGCTTTGTTTTTTTGAATACAGTTTGGCTACTTTAAACTCTCACAGAAAGCTGCTAATGTTTCCAAAGAAGCAAAATACTAGCAAAAAGAGAGAAAAAGAAGGGCTAGTGAAAAACAGTGAGGGAACTTTTCTTCAGCTCCAATTCTGGTTGGCATTTGTCCACATTACTCACTTAGGCTTCACAGGTTAAGACTTTATACCACATTACACCTGAAACTTAAGCAAGTACTTAAAGTTAACAGCTTTCTTGAATCATGGCATCTTTCTTTGAGGAGCTGAGCCCTCTAAGGTGCTGAGCACTCTGGCTCCCATCCAGCAGAGCACTCAAACACCAGCTTACATTTCACTGTGCTCAAGAACAAATTTAAAATTAAGCATGTGCTTAAGTGCTTTGCCAAAGAGGAGCAGGATTACTCACATACCAGAAGTTAAGCATGTGCTTAAGGTGTTTTCCTGGATTCAGGTTGGAACAATCGGAAAATAATGATGCTTTCTTTGGGCAGGTTTTGGGAAAAAAAAAAAAAGAAAAAAAAATGGAAAAAAGAAAGTCATCTGCTTGTTGGGACGGTGGCAGGGTCTTCCGCCTGAAAGTAGTTTTATCTAACTCTGTCCAGATTGTGAACAGTAAACAGAAAGGGAAGCCAAGTCTCTCTTGTACTTCTATAACTCCTGTTACTGTAGCGTATAACTGACAGCATTTCTGGGCTGTAGAGCAATGTTAGCATCCCCATGTCACTATAGGAACTGGACACCTCAAAGGGCCACGGAAGAGCTCTGAGTAAAGTGGCAGTTGATGGTATATCAGGAAAGCACCCTTTTCTTGGCAGGAGCACCACCATCAGCTCAAGAGCTTGATCTGGAGGGAGGGTTGATGCAGGAGAGAGGAAGGACTTCTCAGCCCCACCCTCTGATCCATGCAACATGGGTGCCCCAACTACTTGGTCATTGGACTGAGAAGATCGCCGTCCCTATCTAAGGCCTGAATAAGAGCAGCAAGAAGGAACATCACGGACAGTCACACATAGTATCACAGTATTTCTCTGCTAACCCTCTGCCCATGTTTTGAGGTTGTTTCTCAAAGACCATTAAAAACAAGACTGAAGTAGGACAGAGGTCCCAAACCCAACTTTGGGTTGAGCTTGCGCCACACCTCAGGACTCAGCGCCATCTGTGTGTTCCCTTGGGGGAAAACCAACACAGCATCATAACTTTGCCTCCTGTACACCATTAGGCTTACCAGAGAAATAAAACCATATGCCTTTGCCTGTTACCAGAGAAATCTGGACTATGCGGTTGTGACACACAAATGTAATGGTCTCAGGAAATAAAATGTTCTTTCGTCAGAGTAAAACGGTCGATCAATGTCAAATCTAGCCCAAGCTCCCCGATGGTCAGAGACGGGTGGAGACAAGGCTCAGCTGTAGAAATGTAGGCCTGCTAACCCTCCTGATTTTTTGGGAAGGATGAGACTAGTATCAACCCCTTTCCCTCCCTCCTGTCATCCCTGAGCAGATCACAGCTAGCAACCACATGCCCCAGCATGTTTGTCACTGCCACTTACCAATGCAGTCTCAAATGGTACTATTTTTTTAGGTATTGTAACTCTTCCATGCACTGAAAAATCTGGATGGAGGAAGGTGGTGATGTTTGCTCACTGTGTGGGAAAAGCTCTTGACCCCAAAGGGTTAAAGTGTCCAAGAGAGGATGCTGCAAGCCCATGTCTCCATTGTGCCATCTTCAGGGAATCTGGCTTAATATCTGTTCCTTCACTCTAGCACTTATGCAGCTTTGTAGCAGGTAAAACTAAGCCTGATTTCCTCAATCCTGTGTTAGTGTTACTAAAAAAATACCCCTAAATTAGGTCCCAAATTCCTGTGATCCTCATAGCGCTGAGCGGGGATGAATAGCTTTCAGTAACAGCCCTGGATTTGGTGGTGTGGGGAGATTTATTTCCTGATCTTTTGCCCATCAAATCTTTTTCTGATCTTAATTGTCAATCACATCATATGATTTCTCCAGAGAAATGAAAATAGCAGCTATTTGTCTTGAAAATCCATCCTTTGATGTCAGAATTCCAGGAAATAAAACACCTTTATAGTTATGGGATCCAGACCTGTCTGACTGGGATGCATTTCCATCAAGACTTGCGTGTGTTTGTTGACTCGTGTTTTAAGACGTTCTGTGCCTTTTACGGGGATTCACAATGGGGCATTCATGACACATACATTTTTGCAAGAACTAAAATACCCGTGATCATTTGCTCCAGGGACACCTTGCCCAAAGCGTGCAAGCTCTCCCCAACCTGGAGGGGGCTTCCAGGGCAGTGGTCCCGAGCCTGAACAATGCCGAAATAAGGGCCTGGAGGTCCAGACCTGCTCATGTGTTGGCTCTTTCCCTTCAGGCACTTCAGGCGTGTTTTCTAACAGATTGCGTATCAAAGGTGCCTCTGACACATGGAGCCCCTCTCCACACAAAGCCGTCAGGCACAACATCTGCCTTGAAGGCCAAGCTTTGCCCAGCCTCTGCTGCTGGGCTGGTGCAATAAGAGGGCACTGTACTTGTCCCCACTGTTGCAGACCACCCTTGGATCAAGGGTTAGCCATGCAACATCTTCTCCAACCTCCCGGCAATCGCAGCATCAATTGATGTCTTCCAGCTGAGCACTGGACAAGGAAAACCTCCCTTTTACACAGCTCTGTCCTTTGCACTGACTCTCTTCATGTCACCAGGCCAGCCAACCATCATTGCACAGCATGTCCACCTCTGTCTGGAGAAGTTATTTCTAAGAAAGGCCAAAGTAGCATACCAAATTTTTTAGTAAATATCAGGAGACTGAGGGAAAGGCTAATTAAGAAAAGTTTGGTCACTTCAACCTCGTTATTTTCCCATTATTCTCAAGGAGCTTTCTACTTTGGCTACAGACTTTGGGATTAAATGCATGCCATGACCTGGGGGAAGGATCCTTGTTGGTCTTTCTCCTAAGAAGTGCTTCCTAACCATGTTGGGTGGGAATGTGGATCTGCTACATTGAGGACTGTCCTGGTTTTGGCTGGGAAAGAGTTAATTATCTTTCTGGTGATTGCTGTGAAAGGCATATCAATAATACCTATTGTTTTTAGTTGTTGCTAAGTGATATTTACACAGTTCAAGGACTTTTTTCATCATCCTATAGAAGTATAGGCAGAATGATGGAATCATAGAATGGTTTAGGTTGGAAAGGACCTTGAAGATCATTGAGTTCCAACCTCCCTGCCATAGGCAGGGACACCTCCCACTAGACCAGGCTGCCAAAGGCCACGTCCAGCCTGGCCTTGAACACCTCCAGGGATGGGGCCTCAACAACCTCTCTGGGCAACCTGTTCCAGTGCCTTACCACCCTTAAAGTGAAAAATTTCTTCCTAATGTTTAAACTAAACCTGCCCTCTTCCAATTTAAAGCCATTCTCCCTCGTCCTATCACTACATGCCCTAGTAAAAAGTCTTTCCCCAGCTCTCCTGTAGGCCCCCTTTAGGTAATGGAAGGCCGCAATAAGGTCTCCCTGGAGCCTTCTCTTCTCCAGGCTGAACAGCCCCAACTCTCTCAGCCTCTCCTCACAGGAGAGGTGCTCCAGCCCTCTGATCATCCTCGTGGTCCTCCTCTGGACATGCTCCAACAGGTCCATGTCCTTCTTATGTTGGGGACTCCAGAGCTGGACGCAGTACTCCAGGTGGGGTCTCACGAGAGTGGAGTAGAGGGCAGAATCACCTCCTTTGAGCTGCTGGCCACACTTCTGATGCAGCCCAGGATACGGTTGGCCTTCTGGGCTGCGATCTCACATTGCTGGCTCATCCTGAGCTTCTCATCAATCAGCACACCCAGGTCCTTCTCCTCAGGGCTGCTCTCCAGGCATTCCCCGCTGAGCCTGTATTTGTGCTTGGAAGGGCCAATGGAATATTCCATACCATAGATGTCATGCTAAGTATATAAATGGGGGTGGGAATCTGCGATCACTGCTCAGGATGGTGCCAAATCACTGGGCGGTGAGAGTGACCCATGTAATTTTTATTATTGTTATTATTATTGTTATTTTTCCTTTTCTGTT
The DNA here is from genome assembly GCA_008711295.1 of Anarhynchus alexandrinus. Classification (NCBI taxonomy): domain Eukaryota; kingdom Metazoa; phylum Chordata; class Aves; order Charadriiformes; family Charadriidae; genus Anarhynchus; species Anarhynchus alexandrinus. The sequence continues at coordinate 495,904 of VUYV01000221.1, forward strand.
ATTGTTTCTATTAAACTGTCTTTATCTCAACTCACGAGGTTTTTTTTCTTCACCCCCCCCCCCCCTTTGTTCTCTCTTCCCCCACCCTTCTTGGGGAGGGAAAAGGAAGGGGTGAGTGAGCAGCTGCTTGGTTCTAGTTGCCTGCTGGGGTTAAACTACAACAAGGGCACATGTATAAATATTGATCCATAATACCCCCTGCTACCTGCTGACCTTTTTTTTTCTACAGCCCATGATCCTTTCCAAGGTGTCACTCATAATTTATCATTTGCTGTTTTTTCTAATTCCCAGTCTTTCAGCCCATCTTTTCTTTAGACATCCCTCTTTCCCCTCCTTCCAGCTGAAACTTTCAGTATTCAATTGGTTCTTCCTCATAGATCGCTGTGGTCCCTTGTTGTGGCTGACTTGGCTGTGAATCCGATTTTCCCTGTTCTTTCTTCAGACTCTTACAACTCCACCACCTACCATTAAAAAATATAAAAAATTGTTTACAGGGCAAATTCCCCTTGTTGGCTTTGCAATGTGGATCACCTTTCCTCCCTTCCCTCCCCAAATCCTCTGGTGTCTTCTCAAATTTGCAGGCTATTCCTTTTTTTTTTTTTTTCCATTCCACCAGCAATTAATCAATCAACCTGGCAACCTGGGACCAATCTAAAAAGAATAATAAAAAAAAAGAAGTAACTGAAGGAAAAATTTGCTCTTGCTCCCATTATGTGTCTGCTTCATATTCAGACCTCTCCAAAAGCAAAGGACTCTGGGACATACTTTTTAAAATGCCTTTATAAAAAGCCCTCTGGTGTTCAGAGCCTGGCAGGTAGCTGGAGGAGGTGATGGCATTATTTTCAAAACCAGCATTCCCAAGATGACGGCTTTAATGAAGAGGAAGCCGATTTATTGCTGAGACAACATTGTTCCCTCAAGTAAAGCCAACAAGGGTCATTAGCACTTCATATATTTGGGTGAGTGCTGTTTATTCTAACATGACAACCTTGTGCAGGCTTCTGGGGGTTGTAGTCCAGTCTCACTGTCAGGCCTCAGCATGGGAGAAGAGCAGATGCCAAGGAGTCAGCAATGCATGAAATTCATGTCCTATCCTGCATAGGTACTTGATTTCCATCTCACTCACAGCTGGAGGGTACCAAGCCTGTCCCTGGCAAAATTCGGGGCATAGCCACTGCATCCGCGCAGACAAGCCCTGCAGAGCTGGCCATTGCGCGCTTGCTGCCTCCACCAAATATTAAATCAGTCAATTTTTAAGCCACTGAGGCATAGAATATGGTCAGTTCAAACCTGTCTAAATTCGTCTTCTCAATCCACTTCATCTCCCTGCCTATGTCTCTGACCTGTCTTTCTCCACAGGCAACAGACAGGCTTAGAACCTCCGCTGCTCTGTCCTGCTTCACGGTACAGCTTGCTGCTGGAAAACCATGTCCATGCTCAGACCAGTTTATTGAAGGCAGCCAGGCAAATGATGGGTAAGAGAATTGGCTTCTCCTTTCCAAATTGTAGGCTTTGAGGCCAGAAGGGGATGCTCACCTGGTCTACAAGAGGCAGGCATGAGAAAACAATCCATCCCCTGGCTCTGCATCAGCTGGAGCAAGCAGGTAGGCATCTAATGGGGTTGCAAAGTCTCCAGCCATGCAGCACAGCTTCCCCAACCAGAAGTAGGAGCAGCTTAGCCAAAATCCCACATTAGTCCCCTCTGCTGGAGCCACGCTCCTTCTAGGACATGCTCTTTTCTCTCCACCAGCCTCTGCAATGACATTTGAGACATCTTGGCTTGCCCGAAGCTGGCTGGCAGAGCCCTTGCACAGTGCTGCATCAAACAGCAGTGAGGAAGCTCAGAAAAACAGGGGCTTGACCAGCTCCTCCTGTGACCTGTCTCTGATGATGAACTGCTCTCCCTAAAACATCAGCACTTTATTTTCAGGTACTGCTCTGCTAATTTCTATCTCCTGCCAAAAAGATCATATTTTTGCCTTTGCCTGCCAAGCTGGAGACTTGAATGCTGGTGAACGCGATTATTTATTAGACAAAAAGAAAAAGAAAACCCACAATCCGTGGCTCCCTGTGGTGCCTCAGTCTGGGAACCTGCATTTGAGTGGGGAAGGAGTATGTGGGACATCTTCCCCCTCGAGCCAACACAAGAAATGCCCCCAGCACCTCGCTTTGATGTGAATCACACAAATTCAAGCCAGCACCAAAGGCACCTTTATGCAGGACACCCCTTGGCTGTTTGAGGACCTACTAGATCAAGTGGATCCTGGCTGAGATCCCTGCCTGGGAGATGGCAGAGGTTCAGGTTTCAGGTCCCCCGTGGGTGTCCTGACAGCTCGGATTTTTGGACTGCTCATTTGTCTTAGCGGCCATCAAGAAAATGCAAAACTTTGATTGTCAAGTGGAGCAACCACATTTTTTCACTCTCAGGAGACATTTTTCACCCTGAGTGGCTACAAAACCATTTCCCACTCAATTCCACAAGCATGAAATAAGAGGAAAAAAATAAAGTTGAAAGGTTTGGGTACAGTACCAAACTTTTCAGTGTATTGTGCCCTGGAGTTTTGGTTCAGCCCATTGCAAAGAGATGAGACAAGCACAGGCTCAGAGTGGGATGCTCTCAGAGATGAGACCACAGTGGTTCCTGAGCTTGGGGCTGGGCATGCAGCTGAAACATGAAACACAAAAAGCACTAATTCCCTCACTCCAGGCATTTAGACTGAAATACCGAAGAGGTTAAATGCTGTGCTCACAGCTGCACAAGGAGTGGTGCCAGCATTTGAAATCTGGGAATAATTGATTCGTGTTTCCAGAATAATTTTAATTGAAGGGGGGGGGGGGGGAACAGAGAGATTAAGATTGAGATTGAGAGAGAAAGATGGCTATTAAAAATTTAAACCACCAAGCTTTGAGCATGCGGTTATGCTGGAGGCTGCTGTCAGTCTGCCCTGTGAGCAGCCCTGCTCTGACACTGGTGCCACCAGGCATGGGCTGAACCAGACACTTGTGGCCAACCAGGGAGATGGCAGAGAGACCAAGGATGCATTTGCTTTAAAAAAACTTAATACTTCTAAATAGCTGATCTACCTGCCAATGGTTCCTCAGGCACTTTGGTGGGAAATGCACCTAAATTAGGTAAACTGCAAAAAAGGAACAATGATGGCAAACACAGGAGACAGAAGTTTACAGCGGAGAACTGGTCTCAAAAAGGGGTTAAAGAGTCCCAGTCTGCTGCTTTCCACCAGAAGTCGGGACTGGAAACGGGTGGCAGAGCCATCCCACTGGTCTGAACAAGACCAAAGGAGCAATGCAACTCTGGAACTGGATGCCAAAAGTCCTGGACATGTTTGAATTACATATGTAGTGTTGCAAGGTATCTGTGGGAATGGATCTGAGCACTGCAAGACAGGACATCCCTTCAAACACCTGCAAGATCATTGCCCGTTTGAGGCCAACAAACAGCTGATAGAGCAGGGGTTTCATGTAGGAATAGCAGGAAAAAAAGTTATGTATTGAGTGTCGAAGAAATGTTTTTCTGTTTGTTTGGGGTTTTTTGTTTGTTTTCTGGGGTTTTTTTGTATGTTTGTTTGTTTTAGTTTTCCTCCAGGAAGCACTGTTTGTTTGTTCTTAACTGATTTGCTGAAAATGCAACTGTTTTCCATAAAAGGTTTTTAAAATGAAGTTCTGGATACTTGTCATTTAATGTTTCCAAATTGTTCTGTTGAGCTGTTCCATCTTTAGTGTTAAAAATAATTATTCCAGGTTTCTTTAGAATGTGAGATAATTGTATTTTTACTGGGGATGGAGGATGTTTGAAAAAAAAAAATTAAATACAGCATCATAATTCATCTGAAACAGAGGTTTTTTTTCCCCTGCAGATTTCAGCTGGTGTTTTTGGTGAAATTCTGATTCAATTTGACTTTGATTCCACATCAAAATGGGGTTTTTGTTTGTTTCTTTGTTTTCTTTCTTGTTCTCAAAAATATCAGCATTTCTCACAGAACAGGTAGGAAGGCTGTTTCCTGGTCTGTATTCTCTGAGAACCAGTAATCATTTCTAGCACTGCCTCCCATAATACCATGAATCTGAAGTTAATCTTTAAACTTTTTCACAGAATAGCATTTATGAACTCTCAGTAAAGAGCCACACTGGGTGGTTAAGAATAAAGAATGCAGCTCTACACTGTTTGCCTTTATCAGCCTTCAAGTTGAACACCATGTTAAGTTGCATCTTGTGGTACCTTTTCCATCATGGTTGGACTTTTGGAGGACATCTCAATTTAATTTGGCTTGCATACTCTGCACATGCATGAGTTCTGCAGGGAACATCTGGTTTGCTGCATGTCAAGTTGCTCGGTAGTTCTGCAAGAAGTGTATGGCAAATCAATCCCAGAGCTTTTCTTCTCTTTGTCTGGAATTTGAGAGTAGATTTTCAAAGTTGAACCTAATCTTGTGCAGAGAAATCCAATTCAAACTTGTCCGTGGGACTTTGGCTCCAAACTTTTCAAGAATCCATTTGGTTTCATTTGGATGTCCTTGAACTAATATTTCTCCCAAGAAGCAATCCCTCTCCTATGCAGAGTCCAGAAGGAAATTTGATTCAACGTGATCATGCATTTTGTCAGTACATCTGGCAAGTAATATGCAATTTTATAGCACTCAACTTGGGAGTCCATATTTGGCCACCAAGAGAGCTTTCCTGAGCTTTTTATTTCATTCTGATGAGTCCTTGATGAAACTTATGAGCAGGAGAGATAGGCTTGGCTTGAATCTCTGTAAGGTTAGTCAGACTGTGAGAGACACTTCTCATCTCCACTGTGGGACAGGAGGTCCCAGGAGAGTACAAGAGGGCTGAATTGAGATGTTTTAGATATGTGGTGTTTCTCGTTAGTTGCAGTATGCGTTTCTGCCCTGGGTGGGAAAGCTGCTCTGGTGGGTTCTGGGTACAGGGCTACCACTTCGGCACAGCTGTAGGGCATAATTGAGATGATACAGTGCAGGACAGACTGTTGTTTAATATGAACCGCATTACCTGTGTCCTTGAGAAGACCATATAGCCCAGCATAATGCTGCGAGCAGCAATTTCCACTCCCAAATTAAGACATTGTTCCCTAGCCAAGAGCTACCTCCATCCCTCTACTGCTGGGTGTTGACAATCAGATCTCGGAAACTGATGAAGAGACCCAACTGAAACAACAAACTCCCTCAGCAGGGCCCAGGCAAACTCCCTGTTAACTGGATCCCAACACATTTGAAATTTATCGCTGATAATCATTACAGTGAGCAGCGGTTGGAAACGAGCATAGCCAAGGCACAGCATGGATCAGCGATGCTGTGCATTCATAGCGGCGACACATGCACTGGTATAATGCTCTCTGTGTTCAGGCAGGTTGGGACCAAAAATGTCAGCTCCCATTTATAAACAGAGAAAATGAAGAAAAGAAAAAGAATTAGTGCGTTTTCTACCATGTCAGCTTTTAGGCTTGAAAACGAAGTACAAACCTTTAAAACTGATGCATGCAAGTCTGCTGCCTGAGAAAGGAAATGGATTCAGCACATGCTGGTTTGTGCTACCAAGGCAAGTGTGCTAGTAAAGCTCAGTCCTAACATCCATGAGGTCATCCACCTTCATACTGCTGCTCGACTTCAGTACAAACGACACCAGGAGATACAAGCCAACACAGGCTTAGGACATATATTAGAACAGCAGAAGGGGGGAGTGTGGAGGGGAAATATGAGGTAATCTGCACCGACGGTATGTTAGGTACTCACATTAGAGCAGAGAACAAAGCCATCAACTTTATTGAACAAGCTTCCCACTGGTAACGAGACTTGTTCTTCCAGTTATTGCATTGAAAGACCAACATCTGGCTTGGAGCCTTCTAGAGGCCAAATCCTTCTCTGCTGCGACCCTGCCGCTGTCAGCAGAGTAACACCAGGGATGAATTTGCTCATGAGATACTAAGGCAATGAGAGGGGCAGACAGTTCAGGGTCCTGCTCGAAAAAAACCCCAAGTTTTTCTGCAGAGCAGGCCAGGTATCTGAGCAATAAAGACCATCACACCTTTAATCACTTTCTTATACACCAGCGCTGTGCATAATAAACAAGGGGGAATTTTGTTCTTTTTTTTTCCGTAATTAGCAGAGGAAAACCCAAAGCTAGTGTTTCCTTTCCTTTTTCTGATTTATTTCCTTAGCAGCTAAGCCATAAGATCAGAGCAGAGACTCATTAGGTGGGGAAAGTTGGGAGAACATCTACCCGGTTTCTCACCTCCCCGCTTAAAATCCAATAAAACATAAGGGAAAGAGGAAGGAAAAATATTACGTTTTTAAAGGCACTCAGTGAGCTTCAGCAGCCGCTGTTTATTGAGTTTTCCATAGCTTGTTTCCAATTATTGTAAGGTGTCCAGAAGCTATGGCAACAAAGCAATAATCTTCCAGTGCCTAAGAAAGCTGCCATCATCTGCAAAGCAGCGTAGCTGGGTACAAAAGCGTTACAGTAGAGGAGAGAAACCCTGGCCCAAACCTCTAGCTGGTGGTTCAACCAACATCCAATACCACCCATCCCTCCTTCAGTTCACCTGGAAGCACAGTGTAGATGGATGGCTCTGGGTTATGCCTGCCGATGGAGCACGCGACTCATCAGTACTGCCCATGAAGAGTTAGAATTTGCCCAGGGCAGTGGGGATTGCTTCAACACCAGTTGTAAGGGCTGCCAGACTGACCACTCAACATCAGCTACTGTGCTCGCTCTGTGCCGAGATGCTGCCTGAATGCTGACATTTTAACAGCATGGTCCCTTCTCTGCACATGATACGGCGTGGGGGAATAACAGGATGTATTAATGTCATTTTAGATAATAATATTCTTCTCAGAGTGGGCTTTCTGGCACCATATGTCCCTTTGCGAGAGAACTCTATCCCTATCACTCCAGCATTAGCTCTGAGCTTGAAAGCAATCCATTTGGGCCATTAAAATGACTTGTGAAATGTGGGATAGTTATCAAGTAATTAGGACCATATTTCCTTTCTCTCCCTGCCCAGAGCTCTGCACTACGATCCCAGTTCAGCTTCAGTTTCTTTTCACCTTTGCCTTTTACAGACCAACATGAGCACCAGTTTTTTGGATAGTGCGCATCCTCCAATCCCTTCCCCTTCTTGCTTAGCTGGCATTTGTAACATGCAGCATTTATTTTGTCTGCAAAAAATGAGAGGAGCTGAGTTTGGAGAGGTGCCAGGGAAGGTTTCCCCATTATCCATCGTCTGTGCAATGGGAGCCATGGTGCCTCTCTGCCCCGACACTGGTGAGATAGCTACAATTGAAAGGACTGTCCAGGACTTGTCTCCCATGGACAAGAGTGAAGGTCTTGGAAAGATCTGCTGATATATAAAAGAGCCATATGGCCCTCCGTGAGATGGGGATTACTATGGGGTTTGGAAAACATGCCTAAGTACCTGGCTTTGAAATCCTGCTGGAGCCTGGTGCAGGGCTGAAGTCCCCGCTGGACTGCATTTCAAAGCCCTCTGCTCCTCTGCTCCAGGCTGCGTTGGAAAGTGCAGATTGCCTAGACACCTGTGGGGCTGGGATCCCGTTGTGGTTTGCTTGGACAGGAAGGAGAATACCCCTCCTCACCCCTACGCTTCCCCAGAATAGAGGGTCCTGGGCTGGAGCCACAAACTGGAGTCGCTTGCACCCCTCACACATGATCTGTCCCCCTGTGTTTTTTCCCCCCTTTTTATGCTCACAGGTCTGCTCTTCCAAGCCCAGATGACCAGAGCTCAGCAGGAGCCAGCACTTGCAGCATCTCTGTGCTGGAGATGGGCCCAAGGATGTTAATGCTGCCTCTGGCAGGAGAAATGTGTATGTGCGGTGACCTCACAGACATTGGTGTGGGTTCTTGCTCCTGGACATATCTCACACTGTGAGGGCTCACCCCTAGGGCTTTGGCCACTGTCTTCCCACTGTAAGTCTGCAAAGGGCACCACGCTGAGCAGTGCACGCTGCTAGGGCCAGTGCTCATCTCCGTCCCTCCAAGGATTTGGCCATCCTCCAGCTCTATTTTTGACCAAGAAAGTGGTTTATGTGAGCAGGCCCAACCTCTGTATGCTATTTCCCCGTCACAAAGGCACTACTGCTGGCAGCCAACTGTTCATTGCTACGTCACCGTCCCATGCTGCCTGGGGAAGGAAGCAGGTCTGAGATCTGGCCGTGCCTTCCCATACTGCGCCCTGCAACTCAGCTAGAGCCAACCTCATCATCTAGACCCTGTCATGGATGGCATTCCTCCATCTCATCCTTCCTCTGGCTCTTGCAGAGACAAGACCACAAGAAATCTCCCTAAGGTTTTTGTGACTCCATCTTTCCCTCAGCCCCACAGAAACCCAGCTTGAAGACTTTCACCCCCTTCTTTCCTATCCTTACCTCCAGAATACTCTCTCAAGCGCTCACAGATGCTTATTTCTCAGCAGAGGAGAGCCCTGCTGGGTGTGCTCCTCACCACCCTTTCATTTCTGCCTCCTGGCCCCAAAGCATCAATTCATTATGGAAAGCAGCAGGGCTGAGGATACTGAGTCCCAGAAGCACCTGGCTGAAGCCACTAAACGATCAGCTGGGAATGAGTCATGTTAGCAACTGAAGCCCGGGGAAACCCAGCCAGATCCCTCTGCACAGGACTGAAATAGATTGTAACTGACTGATTACAGGCCCTGGCCAAGTCCTAGTGAATTAGAGTGGCTTGCAGGGGGATGCGAGGATAAGGGCTATTATTAGTACTGCTATTTATTATTTGGGTAGCACTTCTATTGTCTCAAGTGCTCTCTGAATTGTCGGCAAGACGGTTCCTGCCCTAGCACACAGGATCGTTAGGATCCAAGGGCGTGACTGGAGATGAGCTATGAGCTGTGGGATGGATGTGCTAACACTCATTTGGTGCGAAGCGGGGAACTGGACCATCAGTTTGTCCTGACCGGAGATAGCCCAAGGCTGAGAATTGCCACACCACATCTGTCACCGAGGAGTGGCTGCTACCGAGTGCTGCAAGGTGGGAGCAGGAGTAGGACAAAGTGGTAGAGACAAAGTGGTAGAAACAAAGTGATGAAACAACTCACACAGGGTAAATGCTGGAAACATCTGGAGCATCAGGCCAGATACATGCACCTGGAACCTCCCTGGAAGGCAGACAAAGCTATTCCAGGTTTGGCTGTGGCTCACAAGCTGGAGGGGAGGTGAGCAGCTGGGGAGGTATGAGCCAGTTTGCCCTGTGAACTTCAGCTATGTGGTCACCAGGCATGAAGAATTTGGTGCTGCCATCTAAAGCCCTGTTCAGAAAGCCCCATTCTACTGCAGAAATCTCAGCTTCCCAATGCTGAAAAAGAGGGGGTAGAAAATATGACCCCAGCACAACCTAAAAATTAATAACACAGAAGCTTATTTTTAGGAATCTCATTGCTCATAAGCTGGAATTTCACCCAAGTCTCAGGCTCTGGAGGGGGAGAAGGACAGCTAACTGGCCTGTACGGCTCCTCGGATGAGCTCTGGTATCTCTCGGCTCCTCAGTGGTGGTGGCGACATGTCTAGACACTCTGGGAAGCATTCAATCAGGAGAAGGAAGAATGGGTCCCGCTGTTAGGAACAATGCAAGAGGAACAAAATGGCCCTTTTTTATTCTGTGCAGCTGTCTTTTAAAAGGACTATTAGGTCACTGAAAGTTTTAGTTACAGCAAAAAATAACTCAAAAAACAACAAAAAATTGGAAATGAAACTGTATCTATTTTTGGGAAATTGTTTTTTTTTTATTTTAATAGGTTTCCCTTTCAACTCTTTTCCAGCTGATTTTTTTTCTTTGAGTTCTATGATTATTAATGGCTGTAGCACTAATGTGCTTGGAAAAAGCTCATTTGAGAACCATGTTTTTTGGATTATAAAATATCTGAAAGATATTTTTCTTTTCTTCAGCCAACAGTTGCCCAGTTTTCTCAAGCAGACATTATTCCATGTCATGGCATCAGATACATCAGACCGAAACTTGGCTTTGAATATAAGCAGGAGAAGCCTGTAGCAATGTGGTCATCACTTCTGCCATAGAGCTCTCTTCATGTACATATAGCAGATGATGTTTGGGGAGAGGGGAATCCAGGGACCACGCTGGTCCTGGAGGACTCACTTCCACTTGCTGACACATTGAGGGTTTTCTGGTGTCACTAAAACCCCAACCTGTTCTTTTTTTCAAAAGTGGAATCCAGGAATTCTGGAAAGAGCTGTGGATAGACATAGATGTGGTTTGTCTATCTGGAGTGTATGTTGTAGTGGTAGAGATTTCCGCTGACCAATTTGCTTCGCAACAGACCTGTGGTGTTCCCAGCAAGGGGGAGGGAAGACGTGTCAGCCAAACTGTCTTCAAGGCATGTCTACATCATTGCTGGAGGGATGTGGAGGTGGTTCCACACAATATAACTCTTCAACAAGAAAAGCCACAGCCGACACAGAGTCAAACCATCAGGGAAGTGATGTAGTAGTTTTTGAACACCCAAACTGGGCAACTGTCTGCTTACCTGGGTAACTCTCCAGGCCAGCATTGCCTTCCTGGACTGCCCAGCTCAAGGCCATGAAAACCATGCTCCATTGCTCAGTTTAGGTGTGCCCTGTTGTTTCCAAATTGGGAAATTCAACCTGACTATGCTACAGGTCAATGTTACCCAATGGCATTGGCTGCATTTTCAGTAAAGGAATCTCAAAGCAGCCCAATTCCCACCTATGCTGAGATACACTCAGTGTAGAAGAAATGCATAACAGTTGTCCAAAGGCAGATTCCCAGATTCCCATAATTACAGCTGTCAAGAGGAGATGCCTAGGAAAAGAACCTGATAAACAGAGAAAGGATGAAGACAGCTATTTCCTGGCAGACCTTGCACTTTTTAGTGCACTTTTTACCTCAGAGCCAAAGCCTGGGATATTGTGGATATGCCTCTAACATCTGCCAGCTGCGTGCAGTCCTACCTGAGTGGCTCTTCCTGCTGGAGCAGAAGTGAGACTCTGTGGCACAGGCCCTGCCAACCACCAAGAGAAGAGGGGGCGTGGATTTCTCAATCTCAGCAGTTGTGGCCAGACTAAAGCCTTCTTGCACCTCTTGGGTGACCTCCTGGCTCTTTATGGTATAACAGTGATTGCTTGCACATGCCCAAGTATCTACTGTCAGGAGCTGACAGAACTGCAGAGTATTCCAGGAACAGCTTTCAAGGACCTTCCTAAGTGAATGGAATGAGGAGTTTCCCTGTTTGATCTCCGACCTGTACTCTGCCATTTGAAATTTATCATCTCCCTTTACCTGAACAGAGTAAGAAATCAACATGCAGCTTAATGAAAATCAGTGAAATCAGAGCTTTCATTTTAAGGAAAAAACAGAAATTTCATCTGTAATAGGACTACTTCTGTTTAAAATGCTATACAAAACATGATGGATGAGCAGAAACAGCAATAACAGAGTGTTCAGAGTGCTCTTCTCTTCCATAAATCTATTTAGCAACCATCAGCTGAGCACAGTGTCTCTTGGAAGCAGATCGGAGCAGTCTGGGAGTCCTTCCCAGGGAGTGGAAGAGGACAGAGCAGCAGTGGAGGCTGGTGATTCTTTGACCTTTTTGACGGTCCTTACTTACAGTGGTAAAGTTTGTGGACAAGGTAATCCCCACCAACTCCACACACACCGACACTAGATCCAGAGCACTTAAAGCTAAGAAGACCAGGAGTATGCAGACCTATGAAATAAAAGCAGGTTGGGTTCACCTTCAAGTGTTTTCCCATAACAACTATTTAACCAATATTTCCCATCTACCTCCATTTTCTCGTGACCTTGGTAAGTTCAGTGGTCCACTAAAAATAACCTCTATCTTTTATTGCTAGGAAAGAATCCCAGTCTTCACAGAAACAGGGTTTCTAGTCTTCACAGAAGCAGATGCTGGGATACCTCAAAAGCTCAGAAACTGTCAGGCAAAATTAATGAGACTTTCCCACTTATTGTTAAAAAAAAAGAAAAATAACCTGTGAGTTTATAGCAGTTGCAGATCCAGAGGCCCTTCTGCTCTCAAAATAAACTGTACCTTCCAGAAGTATGTGGTTGGCTGTGCTATCATATGAACTTCAGAAATAGGAATTGATGAGATCTTTAGCAGATATATCCAAAATAAATGGGAAAAGACCTCAGCCCTGCTCTATGTGCTCTGGTATGGAAGGAGGTGCTTTGGTCACCTCTTGGGGACCCAGCTGCCCACCTCTTTGCTAGTTCACTGGTGGAATGTGTGCAGTTAATGTGCCTGTACTGAGCCTTTAGGTTCACCTGGGCAGATTTGCACTCTGGGATGGGGTTTCAAGAGTACACTGCTATTGACAGTGATTACATTACACCAATAGCACTACTGCCAATTTCTCTGTGTGTTTAGAGTGAAAAAAAAGTAAAGAAAATAACAGAGAGATTCAGAAGTTGGAAGAAAATGAAGCAGAAAGCTATCTAATCAATTTATTCATAAGAGAGGGAGAAAGGGAGGGTCATTCTTTAAAACACACAAATCTGAGCTCTGTGTGTGTGAGTGTTAAAGCAATGGGATGGAGCTGTGGGTTCTTGCAAAGCAGCTTCTCAAGAGCTCTGTAGCCTGCAGATATCATTAGAGGAAGGCAATTATCAGTCCTTCTGCCCAGGGAAGGAGTTGAAGCTGTCCCTGCCTTGGCAGCCTTGTCATTCTATTTCTCATGGGGGCTCTGGGCAAGCAAACTCTCAGTCAGCGCACCTCTGGACAGGTTCAGATGTAGGCAGTTGTTATCCAAAATTGAAACTTTCATCCATCTAGGTGTCCCCTTCCTTCCCAACTTTGTGTGTTTTGTCAGAGGGAAAAAAAGAAGCCGACCAAATTCCAGCTATAGAGTAGGGACACAGCATGACAGCTTGGAATCTCTCCTTGATTTTACTGAAAAATTTCAGAGAAGGAGGAAAACCCCAACTATTTCCCAGCTACTGAGAAAGGCTGGTGAGCATTACACAGAGCATGAGGCCAGACATGCTGTGGGTCAGAGATCTTCAAAAATGTTTCCTTGGATTTTTGTTTCTGAGACTAGCAAGATTGGAGCAAGACTACACTTTGGAAGAGTATTTTGGGAATAGTCTTATGCACAGAGATGCCTTCAGACTTGTGCCAAACATTTAGGGGAGAAAGATCCCAGAAGGAATCAGAAGCAGAAAGGATCAGTCCGATGCCATGTAAGGAGCACGGGGCAAAGCCAAAGACAGAGCTGAACCTTTCCAGGTCTCAGCCCAGATATTTAAGTGTAAATCCATCCTTCTACTCCTCAGCCCAGCTTCTCTACCTGACTAGTGTGCTCACTGCTCCAGCTGGCATTAAGGGCAAAACTCTGCTCTCTGTAGCATGAATTAATTCTTCCTTCCTTTGTCTTGATGATGCTTAACAAAATAATAGCAGCAATCCTTGCGCAGATACCATGGAGAGGTTAATATGGAGAAACTATTTTTAGATCTCAAGGTATTGGATCATCCTTTGTTATGGCAACGAAACCTGTTATTTCTTGTTTCCTCTGGTCTTTTATATGCATCATAGTCATCAAGGCTTCAATCCAGCTTACAATAAACATTCAAAAACCTCAGGCTTTTAGAACTTATTTGTTGTGTGACTGGTAAGAACATTAGAAAGAGAGGAAAGAAGAAAGCCTGTCAAAAAAACAGAGTCTCAGAAAGAAGGAGGGGAACTCTAGCCTGAGGAGAAACTTTGTGCCTCTAGAGAAATTGTACCTGAGACTTTGGGTGGGGAAGCTAGAGCAAATGACATCTGGAGGTCCCTTCCAGCCTACATGATCCTGTGGGTCTACAACACCAAAACCCCACAGCAAAACCAGCCTAGAGTGCGGGTAGATCAGGGGCTCCAAAATGATGAAATGTTGCCTGGTTTTGGTCCAAAGAAATATATCTTTCCTCACAGAGGTTACTCTACGCTTGGACCAGGCTTGCAGAAAGATTTGTCAGGGTTCAGCAATGAGGTTCAGAGCAAATGATGAAACCAGCTGTGCTGTGCCTTTTAGAGGTTTTATTGCAAAGTCCATCTACAGGAGATATCTTACCTGCTGTGGGAGAACAATGCCTGCCCTGAGATTGGGCAGAAGGCAGATGAGGACCATGCGCTGTTATTTCTTCTAGCAAATTTCATTGAGTAAAACATTCAGGGGAGCTTTGTCTAGAGTTACCTCTTTGACACCCATGCTGGCAATACAGAAACTTTGTAAAATGCTTACAGAAAGTGTGTCACAGATCCTTGAGTAGAGAAACCATCTTTTTCCACTGTGTAATTGTACTGCACCTTGCAGAAGCTCCGTAAGTGACCAGGGATCCTGGACAAAACAGGGCGATGTTCTCCGATCTGCACTATACACTCACAAGAAAACCTCATGACTCCCTCTTTTGTTATTTTAATTTGCTAAAGCATAATGTATTTTGCTTTAGCCAGCACCATTTGTAGCATCCTTTCGGCTGTTTGGATGGCAAAACCACAGGAGAACAGTGCTTTTGAAAATAGGTTGGGTTTCAGCATTTTTAGGACAAGACATTTCCATTTCAAAACACATCAGTTCTTTGTAGAGAAATGTGAACAGAAGACAGACAACCTGCTCATTCGATCTGTGCTTTAAATTTTACTGAGGAAAACAGAACCATTTTAAAGAAAGCAACTAAAGAAATTTGGAGGGAGCTGGCCAACAAATAGAAGAAAGACCAGCTATTCAAAGTAGTGCCCACTGAGCTCTTCAGCACCAAAACACCAGCAATTATTGGCTCATTGCAGCTTTTCTTTGTCTTCCCTATTTCAGCCACAAAGTGTCATGCCCAGAAGTTAACTGGAGGGAAAGAGCTTCTGTTGCTGGGGAATGTCTGACATTTCAGTGTTTGCTCTGTGCTTTGAAATGACACAAAAAGTTGAAATCCCAAATGGGGCTCCAGGACTATTGTCCAGAAAAAAAAAAGTTATATTATATAGGAATGTCAGAACTGACATGATGTGTAGGTGGTTTGAAATGCTGAGGACCAGAACAGGACCTGAAACGACTGCAAAATGCTTACTTTCAAGTCATTAGATTACTAAAGCTAATTTCCCTGCATGCCTTGTTTTACAAAGAGAGCACATGATGTCTACCTTGCTGGTGGCTGGTAGCAGAAAAAAAGCTTGGGAAATGGATCTCAATATAATTTCTCTTTTTATCATACTTCTTCATGTAGCTCCCATAACCAGCTTGAGAGGAAATATGGGCTAGCTGGGCCATTTTATATCTTACAATTGATGGATGCTCTTCTTTGGGCTATGCAACCACACCCATAGATTAACACTATTCCCATGGACTCAGCCAGCACAAGAGTTGTTCTTTGTCTCCTGGGCACTGAGGTACTCTCGAGAGCACAGCCATAATAAAGAAAAAGAGCTGAAGCTGCACTTTCTCTGAGGGAAGTTGAAGCATATTCTGAATTGATTTGAAACCAATCCAATCAAAAGAATGAAATATTCCCCAATTAGGTCAAACTGACTAAAATGAAGTGTTTCATTTCAGGTTCATCTCCCACCACCCTTCAATATAAAATAGAAAGAAAAAAATATAAAAAGAAGAAAACTGCAGGTTTTAGCACAATCACCTTTCTTCCCCATGGGAAACAGCAAATCTGTGGAAGTGGCAAGTTTCCTTGGAAAAACCTTTCTCAACAGCACTTCTCCACTTGCACAACCTCCAAAAAGCCCACCGGTCTGATCTGGGGGCTTCCCTGGAATTATGGTTCAGGTGCCTCTTGTATCTGTCCCTAAGTCAAACTCCCTGCTCAGAGGATGTTTCCCAAAATCCACTGCAGACAACAACGTGATGTCCATCCTTGGACCTGAGACCACGCCATACCTAAAATAGGATTCCATCAAACACTGACACCCCATCCCATCCCTTTTCTTGTACTTGTATTTCTGCAAAAAATAATGTATGTGTATACATACATTACAGGTGTGTGTGAGTGTGTAAAATCCCATTTTTTATTGCTAGAAAACACCACCATCTTTGGGGAGTATTGCTGCCTAACAGGTGACGCAGGACTTGCACAGCATTGAGACATTTTCTCTGTTACATGGGTCCGAGTGCTGAAATGTAGTCATCTGTGCTGAGCCAGGCATGACAGCAGCACATGAGGGTCCTGGAAAAGAGGAGGAAAAACAAAGGCATTTTCCTCTTTCCTGACTGCACAGCTCGGCTTGCAGCACCACCTTAATATCTTTTCCATACTTGCTCTGACACTGCCTGGAAAATGGCTCACGGTTATTAGCCCCATGTACTTTGCAGCAAGCTGAAACATTGAGAAACAATAAATTAGATTTTCAGAGGATTTTTCTGAGAGCAGAAGACATGAATTGCTAAACGCTTTACCCAAAAGCGCCAGTGATGCTCTAGGGAAACAGCAAACAGAGAGTAGGTGAGAGAGGGCATCCATCAGCACTCAGCCACCAAAGCACCTTTTCTCCTCCAAAAAGCTGGCTTTCAGCAAAGCCCTTACAAGGACTTTCCATGTTATACCAGCTAGCCAAGGAGTTGTGCAATTAGATGTCAAACATGCTTGGAGAACAAAGTGTGTAAATGGGATGTAATACAATACTACGTGTTTATTTCTGAACATGAATCCAAGCAAATCCATCCACGGCCACTTCGCAAGATGAATAAAATCTACCAGCTTAAGACATATTTCTTTTCTCTCCTCTTTCACTAAAGAACTGGGATGAAATGTTTTTAATAAAATGTTCTTTTTTTTTAATACATATATATATCAAAGTTCAAATAAATCTTTACTATAATCAGAAGAATGCAGAGAATTGTAAAAGTTTAGAAGGGGTCACTTCTGACTGGCCCCTACTCCATAAAGTACAGTTTGATGTCCTGTAGTTTATAGCTGTACAAAGCCCAACTCTTCTGCATTCAGATTGGCTGTTAATGTTGTAATGATGTTTAACTGCTGACAAATGAATTACAGGTGGGGAGCGCATTGCCCATTTAAGACAAGGACTGTTTAAGTAAAAAAATATGTCATTTTTATTTGGTTGCTTTTTTTTTTATGTTTCTTTTTAATTCCCTCAAGCAAACAGATTAAGGAACATCATAGCCTGTCAAGTAATGTATGTTTGTAAAAACACCACATCTCTTTGATGCGTCTATCATACACTGGAGAGGAGAGAGGGGTTTTCTTTCACTTGCAGTGTAGCTTCTTTTTATTTTTTGCCACTAATTACGGAATTTCTCATTAAAATAACAAGAAGCACGTCTGGCTGGGATTCCAGCACATGTTTTCACTTTTGGAAACCAATGGGAACCGCATGCTTTCTTCCTTCTTCCATGTCCCATGCAGCAATGGCAGTGCAGAGGCCAGCACTAGCATCCATGCACTGCTCCACGAGCCCCTTGTCCAGGCGCTGGGAGAAGACAGTCTCCCAAAGGCAGACCCAGCTCACACAGGGCACGGCGGGGATGCTGCATTCATCAACCAAATTTAAGCTTTTAAAATTCATGCCATTCCCCAGGTTTTGGACCCGATTTTTATTTATTTCCCCTCTTAGTCCTTTCTCCTCTCTTCTTCCTCTCCCTCCTTGTTCCATTGCATTTTTTCTCGTGGCAAAACTAACTCTCACAGACCTGTGGTGGTTATTTATAAAATCCTTGAACACTTAAGCACCGTGAACAATCATTTCCCTTCAGTTTACAGGAACATTCAAAGTGCTCCGAAACATATTTTTGACATCACTCATCACTTTGAAGATTCGTCCAAGCTTTTGTTCGTGTTTATTGACAGGAAGTTGTTTTTCATTGCTCAAATCAGGAGGCGGATGATTGGGAGGAGGAAGGGAAGAGAATGAGGGCTTTGCCAAGCAGTTGAAGCTGTACCTGAAAAACCCAACCCTTCATTCCTGGTGTGCATGTCGGCTTCCCCAGCCACCAGCCACCCAACTCTGCTTTTCTCTTTCAAGGGGGAAAAACATCGTCAGAGCTTAAAAAGGGGTAAATTAGAGCAAGGGTGCATGTGGACAGGTGAGAGGGGAGGAGAAACCTCTGTTATCCCTCATAGCTATATAAGAAGAGGGTGTTTTGGGGGCGCTCCTTGGCCCTGGAAAGCGAGGATGAGGCACAACTCCCCCCTCCCATTTCATCTCCCAGAGAGAGGCTGTGCTGGGGAATGGGCCAGCACATCAGGATCATCCCTTTCGCAACTCGGTGGCTTAGGAGAAATCATGACTCATGGAGGGGGGAGGATCAGGAAAGGTGGGGCTGGCTGAATCACCCTGCTGTGGCGGAGCAGGGCTCTCTGTCCCCAGCTTTGAGGGCTCACACAGGGTCTTGTTGAGCTACTCTCCATGAAGATGGGCAAGAGGTCTGCAGGTTGGCCAGCTGAGGATGGGAGTCTTCCAGGCAGGGCTGAAGGGTGGGGAAGGAACAGGGGTAACTGGGAAGATGGTGGTGGGAGAGGGGCAACACAGATGCCTACCTGTTCACTGCTGCATGGCAGGAGAGAAGGTCAAGCGCTCCTCGTTCCCACCTCAAGTCCCAGGCAATGTCTTCAGGGCATATGCTCTGCTGGCTTCAACCATCCTGAACTTCAGCAAAGAGCAACATCCTTTCTTGAAGGACATGGTGATATTCATCTCCTGCTACATGAGTTGGTCCTGGTGGAGGAAGCCAGAAGAGGAACAGGACAATTCCCCAGGGTGCACAGGGAAGAGGCAACAGAGCCCAAGATGAGGACCTCAGCCAGCCAAAGAGGACTGCCATCATGAGAAAGCATCATGACAAACACAACAGACCTGTTAGTCCTGACCTCATGGATACATTCGAAACCACTGAGCAGCCCTGGTACCAATCACTGCTGCGCTCTGTTTAGCAGGGAAAAGAGAGATTTTATATAAGGTTGTATCAACCTTTTTATATTGACAATGGGACTGGTTATTATATACTGTGTGCCTGAGGTTCTTCCACTGAAAGGAGCGTAATGCAACACTGGGGGCAATTCTTGATTCCACTTACTCCCAATAATTATTACTTCTTGGCTTGTTGCTACACTATATAGTGTAATGTTATTGCTTAGAATGGTATGTTAACTTAGTTTTTACTGATACCATGTGTTCCCCTCTTTTATCCCAGTAGTGTGTCAAGAACTGTTTTTCTAAGGATGGTCAAGGGAATATGATTCTAATATTACTGTAGATGATATAAAAAGTTTTATAGACAGTATTCCACGTTTGAACTGGGAGCCCAGAATCCAGCCACGAGGGCCTTAATCAGACATTTGAATTGCACGTTTTGAAGGCTTAGATTGGCCAGGGAGGTAGAAAAGGCACTCACTTGATTGCAGGCAATAGCCAATTCGAAAGTCAAAATGCTAGACCTGCACTTAGAAACAAAACAAAAACCTCTGAAAGATGGGTTTATAATATGTGATTTCAAGCATGATTTGGCTCCAGAAGCATGATTTAAAGCACCCTGAAAAATACACAGGGACACGTTGCTTACAGTGTTATTCCCATGAGTGGACCCATAAAACTGTGCCTGTTAATGTGACAGTCACTGTTTTTGTAGCAGAGCTGGGGTGCCACTTAGGTCCTCCAACAATTCAGAACAGAAGCTGCAAAAGGAGCTACAGACCAAGGTGTACTGACAATTATGAAGGAGCTTGGTATGCTGTCTGGCCTGGTAACAAACACCTACTTGCAGAAATGGGCTTTTTTTATGTCACCATACAGAGATGCGCAAAGTAAGGACTGAGCAATGACTACTTCCTTGCTCAGTCAGACAGGAGAGCTGGGACTGGCTCTGCACAGTCCTGTGATTCTCCCAGACAGTGGCATAGTGCAGAGCACAGCCACATGAACACTCAGGAGGAGGAGATGCAGGGACTGCACACTCGCTCATGGCACTCGAAGTGATGCCTGGGGTAGGAGAGCAGAGTGGAGCTGGGCTGCAGGCTGCTGAAAATTTCTCCAGGGACCAGAGCACGAGGATTTGCTCCACTGGTTTCTCTGCTTCATGCCAACATTTGCAGTGCCATTTCTTTCTCAGGTCTGCATCTGGAGTTTATGGTTTATTCACCTTTGGAAGCTGCTGGTTCAGCTCGTGTGAACGACTGCAGCAGACAGGGACTCTGCACATCTACCTCTGCTGCACTCAAGATTTCTGTGTTTACTAACAGCATGCTTTTCTATTCAGTCGTCAAGGTATTTCTTGATATGTTTTGTAGTAGAACAGGTCCAATGTGCAAAAAGGAGGGGACCTTGACAGCAGTTAGCAACAGCAGGCAGAGTTTTACAACCTCGCCAAACTTTTACGAGCACTTCCATAATGGTATTTCCAACACTTGGGCCACAATTGCAGTGACAGTTGACGCCTCATACATCATAATCTGCTTTCTATTTAAAAGGTAACAATGCTGTTTTATTTATTGCAGGTAATTACCTTTGCACGGGACAAATGTGCCTGGAAATTCCAATGCTTTTGTCTCGGCAGCAGGCGGGCTTGCACTGTCTGACACTGTTCATCATTGCAGTCATCACTGGGGCTGCGCTCTCCTTGTTTTGCAGGTCACTGCATTGCCTTGAAATGCTGCGTGGCCACTACTGGCATGATTGCTGGAGCTTCAGAGCTTTCCTTGGGGTTTTTGGTACCGTTGGGTGTGTCCTTTTGGGGTTAAGGAGCAAAGCTTTGCTCCTAACCCAAGAGAGCTTCAATTATACTGCAGGCTGGCAGTGTATTTTCCTGACTTGGTGACTGCTTACATAGGCTTAGATAGATGGACATCTGTTTTTCTCTCTTTGGACATTCTCTTTATTTCACTTTCAAATTCCCATTGAAGCCAACTTTTGAGACATCCTGTACCTGTCTGCAATTCTTTCATCACCAGTTGCCTTTTGTAAGTTGCATTGAGCACAAAGGAACTAGAGCTCTGTGTTTACCAGGAGCACCCAGGAGTGAGAGACAGCCTGGAGTGAGGCTGTGGTGCTTCAAGAGACCCAACCAGTATGGAGCAGGGTAGAGTAGGGTGAGCCAAGGTGATGGCTGGAAGGACAAGGCCCCCCAAGCAAAGCAAGAGCAGGGGGTATGGGGAACATGGTGGAGCAGGAGGTGCACAACAGTTCACCAGGAGGGAGATGAGGTAGATGGACTCTTCATCAGCTCTTTCCTCAAGGACCCTTAGGACAAGGAGAAGTGGGTGACACCAAACCTCCCAACTCCCACATATACAACAATGAAAATACTCTACTCACTGGTTTATCTTGTGCTCCTCACTTTAAAAAGTGAAGGCAAAGACTTTTAGCTGTAAGGCTAAGAAGTAACTAGGGTGAACAGATCTTGGATGAAATGTTAGCTTAGGTGAAGTCTTTTGTTCATAAGCTTCAGCCAAGCCACTGACTTTGCAAAGAACAGCTGGGCTCAAAACAGGACAAACACCTGTTCTGGAGATCTTCCAGAACCAGAACTAATACTGAGTGTAACTGCCCAAATAACCTAAGTATCCCCGATTCCTTCTCTTTCTTCTCATACTTCACTAATAGTCTCTCTGTTAAAAAACACAGGAAAATACACATCTGGACTGTCTCATCCAAATGAGGAAGGTTGCTCTTATGCACCCCTGTCAGACCTTCTGAATGTGCCCATCCCCCCTCCCTCCCACGTCCTCTGAGGCTTTATCTGCCAAGCTGGGGAGACCCACGCCTTTGAAAGTCTGGCAAAAATTTCTGCCCATGTCTTATAGTCTGGTCAGATCAACCTATTTCTGCGTCGATGTAGCCTTAAAAAGAATGGAGCTATGGAAAGAGGTTCCCTTTACCTTCTGCAGAAACAAAGCTCCTTGCTTCACCCTAGCTCCATCAGATCATGGAGAGTCCATAGGAAATAAAATCTTATATTTGAAAACCATCAGTCAAATAGGCTAAACAAATAGGATCCCTTACCAGCATGAGCTAAAAAAGAACCACTTGGACCACAGACACAGGCAAGTTCTGCTGCACCCCTGGCCAGATCAACTCCTTTCCACTTGACATCTTGCGATGGGGGAAGAGCCCTGCTGCTACCAATACAGTTCCTGCAGGGATTTAATGGCAAAAGATCCCAACTTGGGCCATTGGAGCCTCATTTAACTCCTCTAAGATGTGATTTGCTTTGCAATGCTTCCCAGCGCTTCCCAGCATCAGTTCTGGGAAGACTTTGGTTCTGGTTTCAGACTGCTTTTCTTTGCACTCTCCACTCCCCATCTCTGTAACTCTCTTTTCCCATCTGCAAAATCAAGGTAATGCTCCAAAACTCCTTTAAAACTGATTGTGCTTTCCAAAAGAAAAGCTTGAGGTATTATTATATTATTGGGAACTGGAACACCTTTCTGAGGGACTTGGGTCTTTTTAGTCTAGAGAAAAGAAGACTGAGGGGGGGATCTTACCAATGCTTATAAATGCTTAATGCTTACCAATGCTTAAGGGAGGGTGCCAGGGGGATGGGAACAGTCTTTTTTCAGTGGTGCCCAGTGATAGGACAAGAGGTAACGGCACGAACTTGAACATAGGAAGCTCCATCTAACATGAGGAGTAACGTCTTTACTTTGAGGGTGGCAGAGCACAGGAACAAGCTGCCCAGAGAGGTGGTGGAGTCTCTGACTCTGGAGACATTCAAAATCCACCTGGGTTTTGTGCAACCTGCTGTAGGTGAACCTGCTCTGATAGGGGGGTTGGATTAGATGATCTCCAGAGGTCCCTTCCAACCCCTACCATTCTGTGATTCTGTGATTATTATTCCACAGGGCTGGTTCAAAAGGTGTTGGTCCACAACTTTATAAACATCATAAGAGATTTGAGACAGCAAAGTGTGAAGAACAGTTTAGGTTCTGCAAGGTTACAGCTACTGCTCCTGGTTTCCCTCTCTCACGTGGTATACAATATAAAAAGTCCAATCTGAATGGGAATGGTTTGAAAATTAATCACTCTTTCTTAATGAGGGCGAAAGGAAAAATTATCTGCATGCATGTCTGCAGCCACCTCTCCTGCAGGGAGACCCTGATAGTGGCTGCTGAGATCCGGAATGCATGCTGCACACACCACACACAGGAACAAGGGGGGCCTAGGTAATGCTGGGAAAGATTGCTCTGCTATATTTATTTTTCAGAAAAAAACTGACCTGGAAAATATCAACATTATTCCAGCATGAGGAGGCAATTTTTTTCTCTTTCAGATGGACATGTAGTCTTCTGAAGCTGAAATTGAAATTTCACGCTTCTGAGGGCTTGCAACGTCTTTTAGGGATCAAATCAGTTCCTCCAGAGATGAGTAATGAGGCCAAACGCTTTTTTGGAACTAGCATGAGGACAAAACGACACTGCGCTGCAGAGCTGTATTTTTAAACAACAAATTGGATCTTTTTTTTTACTGTTTTTGTTAGGCTCAGTTATGGAGTAGGGGATCTGATGGTCGGGGGGGGGAGTATCCTCCTGTTGATCTGGTAAATACATAATCTAAATAAAATCTGCTCTAGCAAACAGGCGAGCCCAGGGAGATGAAGGAAACCACATTAAAAACATGATGAAAGTTGCCTCGAGGCTCCTTATGTCACACTTGGGCTTTGGGTGGTTGGGGTTTTTTATTTCTTCCCCCTTTCTTCCGTTAGCAACCCAAAACCTAGCATTCTTCACTTTGGTGTTAAAGGCTGAGAAGACCCTTCAGCTTCTCCCCACAAACACATACACACATGTGAGTGCACACTTGCATGCAACAGATGCCTGTTGCCTCCTGCCCAAGCTGCAAACCAAAGGTACATTAAAGGCTCACAGGCAAGAGGGATTTGGGTTCCTGGGGTTTTGGGGCCTTTCAGCAGCTGACCTGCCTCATTTGGTGGAGGCAAAATGAATTTCATGGGCATCAGTCCACTAAACACTGGTTTGGGCCAAAGTAGACAAACAGGTTCCTTTATCATCTCCCAGTGGCAGCACAGAGAGGGAAGGGACAATGCCATGTGGGGACCCTGTGCACCCTAGGTGTATGACCTATGGCTCACAATCGTAGAATCATAGAATGGTTTATGTTGGAAGGGACCTTAAATATCAACTAGTTCCAACACCCCTGCCATGGGCAGGGACACCTCCCACTAGACCAGGTGGCTCAAAGCCCATCCAGCCTGGCCTTAAACACCTCCAGTGATGGGGCACGCACAACTTCTCTGGGAAACCTGTTCCAGTGATGCTGGAAAGGGGAGAGAAAGAGGCAAACCCCTAAACGTTGCATTATTTCTACCCTGTTGTGAACTCCCTTCAACAATGACAGAGCTAAATAAAACTCACACATGGTTTATTTTTGGATTAACCCCCCTCCTCCACTCCCCTCCCAAATTGATTTATGGTGCTATTGTTCTCTGACCTAACACAGCAAAAGCTTTGAGCTTTGCAGCTCCCTCCCTGCTCCTTCCATCATGCAGGTGTAACTGCTGTAAAAGCGAGGGAGAGGAGGGAGAAGGAGGAAGGAAACAGAAGAGAAAACAAGGGGAAAAAGTTGAGGCTGCAGATGCACACATCTGCTTTCTGACTAATTCAGGGTATGGCACACCCGTATGGGTCCCTTTTTATTGCTAACATTCCTTATAAGTTAGCAACATTTTTTTACCCCTCTCCCCCCTTTTTCCTCCAAACTTCAGATGTCCCAGAGGAATGTTTAAATTATTATGGAATCCCAGAGGAGTTTGCTGCTTCCCTTTTTAATTTTTTCCATGCTAGTTGCTGGTTTTTAAAGCAGTGCCCAGCTTACTCTTTTCTAAAGGCAAGCCCAGGGCTCCTTGTTCCAGCTCTGGCACAGAATTCCTTATAACTTTGTTCCCCAAACCCTTATGGGTTTATAGCGCGGCTATAATAATTTACTTGATGCTGAAATTTGTGATTATCTGCTCTGATTTTTGAGCTTTCCTTTAAATATAAATGCTAAAAATACCAACTTAAGGCAATCAAAAAAGGTGTTATTGGCCATTTTACACTTGGCCAGCTTTCACAGGCGAGCTGCAGTCCTGTAAGGCCAACGAAATGCCTGGTGTTATCTAGCCCTAGGCACAGACTGATGTCTTTTCAGAGGCAGACAGGAAAAAATCAATGTGTATTAAAAAGGAAAAGGCTGGAACTGGGTTTTGACCTTTATGGTCCAGTTAGCGCAGGCAACTGAAGTTGCTGAAGCACTGTATAGGACTTGCTATTTCTAACTTCATCAACCCTCTTTGCCCTCCAACCACTGCTCCAAGGTGGGGGAGCAATGGCAGATGGCGAGAAATTGGCCCAAGGTTTTCTAGAAACAGTGTAGCAGGAAAAGGACTTAAATTTATTCTTCTCAAAATCAGGACTGCAGCTGCTGGCCTTCCTAATTTTTTTTCTTTTCTTTTTTTTTTCTGCATCATGAGCATAGCACAGAGTGACTCTGCCTGGCTCTGGTCCCCTTGTAATCCCTTTGTCTGAAGGGAAACTATCTCATTAGCCTTATGAATATCCCTTAGCAACAGTTGCTTCCAAACTGAAGGCATAAAAGCCTTAGACCCAGAGCAGCCATGAGATGACTGCACTAGGAAATGAAATTTAGAAAACTCGAAAGTGTTTAAGGAGTCTTTTCTAAATATGGCACAAAGAAAGCAGAAAGAAGATGTCCAAAGATTAGGAAGGGCAATGCATCTTGAAACACTCCTTGTTAATTGTCTACATTATCTAATCCAAGATGACTACCAAACTAAAATCCTGGTAAATTAAATAATGTCAGCATTATAAAACATATAATTCATATCCATTTGAACTTACGATACCCTTTTGATTAATCATTCCTGATATATTGTACATCAGTAATGAAATGTCTTCCAGAAATTTCAATGCTTATCAGAAAATGTCTAAGTTGGGAACACATTAGCCTTATAATTTACCTAATATTTATCTTTAATGCCTGAATTTATGATCCCATTTCTTACAAAGATTAGTAGTGAATTAAATGTTTAAAACTTAGATCATGAATCTGCATGAAAAAAAAAGTGTAGGATGCTCTGAAGACCGTCTGAGGTACGTTTCAAAGGATTATGGAATAAGTG
Source organism: Anarhynchus alexandrinus (assembly GCA_008711295.1). Classification (NCBI taxonomy): domain Eukaryota; kingdom Metazoa; phylum Chordata; class Aves; order Charadriiformes; family Charadriidae; genus Anarhynchus; species Anarhynchus alexandrinus. Next base: position 522,033 of record VUYV01000221.1, read on the forward strand.
TTATACAAGGAATTATAGGAGTAACTGGAACAGGAAAAAAAATAACAGCATTAGAAAGAAGTCTCAAGAATATTCTAGCAGCAACATCATTTATTCACTTTCCTACAACCAGGGTGAATAATCATTCTTGTCTTTCAACTGGAATGTACCAGGCTAGTCATGAAGAAAAAGATGTTTATAAACTGTTAGTGAGATCTTGTCCTGCTTTGAAAACAGAAAGAATCTCTTTTTATTTTAAGATTAATTTCTACTTCTTTTGAACAGCCACTGTGCAGAACTGACTTTTAAAAGAACTTGTCTTGCCAAAGGATTAATAAAGGGATTTGGCTTTTATAGGACTAATATGAAGATCTACAAGTACATTAGATGGAACAGAAATACTTCAAGGCACCCTGGAGTTAGGAAGGAACTTTTCCTTAGAACAGCTTATTCCATAATTGTCCACCATGGGAGTTTTAGCACTTTTCTCCAAGATCTAATACTCTCCACTGATGGAGACAGAAACACTGGGACAGATATATAATTGTGTGGATCAAATTTGGAAATACTTTTTTTTAAACAGTAGAGGCTTGTTTGTCCGCTAAGTTTTTTGCAAGAATTGCTCATACTTATTTTGAGGACTCAGAAGATAAGCAAATACTGGCCACATGTGTCCTTAACAGCACCAGTTAACACTCTTAAGCCAAATATTTTGTCAAATCAAGTATCGGTTCTTTGTGTAAGAGATTTGTTGTTCATTAAGAAAACAAATTTCAATGAAAATGCAATGCTACATTTTTGTTGGTGAACACTACTTTCTAGCCAGCTCTGCATCCAAATGCCTTTGAGTATTAGCGAAGGAAGTTTCCATGTCACTGACGAGACACGTCCTTTTTGGGAATCACGATGGAGGGACCGGTAACATAGTTCTGGTCTCCCAAGCAAAGAAAGAGGATTCAGTTACTGCTCTAAGAAATCTCCTGTTACCAGAAAAGTGGAATGAGACTAAGCATGGGAAAACCTGCAAACAGATCACCAAACCCAACCATATTTTGAAGGAAGCTGGGTGAGATGATCTAATGGAGCTTGTCCGTGTCTGTGTTACACTTGTCAGTGTAAAGGCAGGGCATTCCTGACTAGGCAAGAGGGATATGTGTTTCAAATACCTTTTATATCTGCTATCAAGTTGCTTATGAATTGGCCCATCGAGATGTTCAACTCCAAATTGTCCATCTACAAAGCCTCAGATGCTCCCTAAAGCCACTGGGTACCTCGTTGCCTGACTCAACAGTTCCTTGTACCAGCTGGTGTGGGTTTTGGTGGGCACAGAAATCTCCTCACGAAAGCCAGGTGGGTCCCAGGAGCTCATCCAAAATTCCTTGAAAGGGTCATTCCTTCAGGCGCATCCAGGGGTTGATGAGGACACACTCCACCAGACTCCTGATCCCACAGAAGAATGAGCATTTAATACCAGGGGAAGACCATAGGCCATGAAGCAATTTGAGTGAGAAGCCAGAAGGTGATTTAAGGACATGAGAGCTGCAAGGTGCTGCAAGAGCCATCTAAGGGAGCACAATGTTGCCTTTATATGCCTGTTATTATGTTTCTGTCTCTTCCTAACTTTGGCCATTTCTGGCATGGTTTGGACCTCCCTTCCCCTTGGGAAGAAAGGCTAGTAGCCTGCTGTTGGGACAGACTTTTCAGGGAGCTCTTGGGAGGCTTCACCACAGCACTCAAAGAAGCTTCACCACAGCTTTAACACAAGGCATCCCCAAAATGACAATTCTTCTCTGAGGTCTGTCAGCTTCTTTTGATGAATGGAGAAAACCAGAAGTTTCCCTGGCAAAACATCTGACCTTGGTTGGATGCTCATCCCAGAAGTCCTGGTTCACTGGGTCTTAAGATAGGTCCAGTACACCACAACACACCCTTTGGATATTTGCCCACAGAGCAGACACTGTTTGTGTCCTTCAGATCATTTATTCAGGGAAATAACTACTTTGTCTGAGAATAGAGCAATTCAATGTGTTTCTGCCCAGATAATTAAAACTAGTCTTACTTCATGATCTCCAGAAAGACTAGAAAAGGGAGGGAGCTGAGACTAGTCCTAGAACCTGATAATCGCCTCTGTGGGGAAGAGCGATTGCTGCTTTTCCACAGCCCAGGGGATAGGCAGAGTACTATTAACTCCCGATACTGCTCTGAAGGCTTGGCGAGGAAGATCTCAGTGGTACCTTGAGCTGGGTGAAATATTTCCCTTGCCAGTCAAGGGCACATGCCACTTGCCTGCTTTCACATCTCATTATTCATCTTGGTCCCAGGCTTCAGTTTTAAAACATTTCAATCAAATCAGCTCCATTATTTAGGCTTGTGGGGGTGGAGGGTTGGTGTTGTTGTTTTGGGGTTTGTTTTTTTTTTTCTTCTAATTTCATTACAATTGCATGGCTCCACTCATGTGCTGCTTTGAAAGACTGTTCACTCGTACCCAAAATCAAAGGTAAAACTTAGGGGCGGGCAATCCCCAGAAAATGAACATCTACTGACTCTCCTGTGAACTGAGACAGCTGAAACTACGTGCCTTTATGGGGAAAATTAATTTATGTATAATTCTGCCTTGCATTTCTATGTGTGGTATTCATGCTGTTTCAATTTCTCCGTGACAAAATGTATTATTGATAGGAACCAGACCTGTGGCTGCTTTAGTACTTAGATATCTAAATACTTGCCTGCAAGTACCATCTATCACCAAAGCGAAAAACCATGTCACTTGCAATGTCCTTTGGGAAGGAGAAAACCACAATTCTTTCAAGATTTGCCAGTTACTTTACAAGTTAAGCCTGTCAGTTTAGCACTAAATCTTAGACTTAAAATGGCAAAATGAAAAAGAAAAAAAAAGTTCTTGTTTCAAAACTGGAAAATTGAGTTTGTCTGAGATATTTTATGCTTGCATTTGGGACTTGTGATGATTGATTCATGGGTTTGGGAACTGCATGTGCTGACAGCTCTGAGCATCCTGCCTTCGCTTTGTGAGCATGGATTAGTTATGTCCTAAACAAGCTGAAATGAAGAGACGGATGAGTAAACAACAGCACTCTCTGGCTTGCCATCATGTCCCACCTGTGAGCCATGGGCTTTCCAAGCAGACAGACTTAAGCTCCATCAGAGGTGTGAGGGTTTCCCTGCTGTCTCTGCAGCCAGATGCAGAGATGCAAAGACCACTGGAGCTGCCTGCAGCCACCCAGACCATCACCGTTGCAGTTAAGACCAGAAACTCACATCCCCTTTTTGGACAAGGCATGAGATCTTTGCTGGAGAAGGGCTGGACCAGAGCATTTCAGGGTGTAAAAAATGGAGCAATTCAGATCAAGGAAGATGTGGTCTGGCTGCTGAAGAGAGCCAGAGCATCTCTTGCAACGCCCAGGGTTCCTGGGTGTGCATGAGGCACAGAGCAGTTTGCTACTCCTGCAGCTCAGCTGTGCTTTCATCTGGTTGCTTTGCAATCAGGAGGTTTGTGGCAGGACAAATTTAACAGGACCCTTTTCTCACCCTCCTGACTGTCCCAGCAGGACCCAGCAGCTAGAAGCAGAAGAAGGAAGAGTCAAGCAGCAGTTTCATCTGTGGCACTGGCCTACAAGTGGTGGGACATGCCTATCTGTCCCTAGAAGCCAGACCTCATCACTGCATCTGCCTTTTAACCTCACGTTGCAGGACTGGGAATGGTACTGGGCACTTTACAAACATCTGGAAAACAACCATACTGTAAATTTGCCGGACACAAACTCATCACTTTGTCCCTTTCTGTGCAGTTATCCCATGGTGAGTTAGCAGCTGACCTTGCTCCATCCACACTGGCCATGTTTAGAACCATAAATCACAGGACCACACTCACTTGGTTGGGATAGAGCATCACCGGTACCACTGGAGCAGTGACTGGTCACCATGTGAAGAGGCATGCTCAGCACGCCTTTGTCCTTTTTCTTTGCAAATGCGGTAGCATATGTACCTTAAAACATTGCCTGCAGCCAGAGATGCCATCAGCAGACCACTTTGACAGACTGGCTCGAGGACCTGCTCAGATTTTCTGCAAATACTGCAAATCCACATGAGCTGCACCCCTCGTGGGTGGTGTTCTCAAGGCACTTCACTGGTCTAAATGCTCTCTGTAAGCAAACCCTGGATCTCTCATCCCAGGTATTTCCCAGAGCGATCCTGGCACAGTGAGGAAGAAGATCAAGCTGAGGAAGGGAAAAGGCTATATTTACAATGGTCCCTATCAGGAGGGAGACCACAGGATCTACATTTGAAAGGAGAGGGTAAAATATTCTCATTCACAACATTTAATTAAAAATACCTTCTTTTTCCCTCCTGCCCTACCCCTGAGGTAGTTTTCACAGAAATGTCAGTTTTCAATTTCTTTTTTGTGGATTTACTGAGGAGCAGAGAAGTCCATCTTTTCATCAATAAAATAGTAAAACCCCACTAAGTCCGGTGAAACAAAAATAAAAATAAGAAGAGTGAAAGAAAAGAAGGGATTGTTTCCTGGGAAAGGTCTAATACCATTGTAGCTGCACTTTCTAGCAGAGAATTACTCCTACTTACTTTATTACTCCTAAGGGTATAATTGTCATTAGACCTTAATTGTATCTTGGTGTGCTTTGCAAAGCAAAGAAAGCAGCAGCCTGTGCCGGCCATTGGATGCAATCATCTGCTCTTTTGATATGCATGTGTGTGTGTCTATTTTATCCTTTCATCTTTATATGCACTACGAAGTAGAAGCTGCTGTGATCCTACTGCACCTGACAGCTTTACCATCCAGACAGTTTTATAGCCCATTCAGGAGCTCAGGCTCCTGAGACTGAACCGATAGTGCTGCAGGGGGCTATGGATGAAGCTGTCTGAACCAGATACAGCCTTGTGAGCTCTTGCTTTATTTCTTCTGCCACCCCTTTTGTCTTGCTGCCACATTCAGCAGGTGTTGCTCTTCCTTTTGTAGCAGAAAAACAGTTTTCCTTTTGAAAACACATCAAAAGCTTCATTAGGCACAAGAAAAGGGATATTTGCTTAGGCTATATTCATTCCCTAATTACCATATATAATCTTCCATCACTAACAAACGGAAGTAGCCATAAGGGCTGTATTTTTAAAAGCTTAATTGATCTGAATCAAGTTTCAGATTCATAGCCAGATGAAACTGTTCTGCTTGTGCTTGAAAACAAGTTGATTTCAAGGGAGCAAAACAAGTGCCAGCCCAGAGCACGTGCAAGCAACACCCTCCTTTTTGTGTCATTTAAACTCAGCAAGTGACCTCTTGACCAATGCGTGAGGGAGGAGTGCTGGGACGCTGAGCTGAGGGTGAACTCCCACCATCCCTTAAAACAGGCTGGTGCTGGTCCAAGGTGGGATTCAGCACAGAATTCAGCAGCTCCCCTGGAAGGTGCTTAGGAGGAAGGTGTTCCAGGCAGCCTGCACCAGAGCTGAAGCTTGACCTTCATTCACCATCCTCCTTCCCTTTTCCCCAAATAATCTATGCAAACACCAGTGACAAAAACTGGAAGATTTCCCCCAAACTACTTCTTTCTTTTTTTTTTTTTTTTTTCCTTAATTACCTTCCTGGTCTCTGTGGGGCTGGTTCACCTCCTGGGTTTTTCATGCTGCAGAGGTTCGGCAGTGCCTTGGCTGCTCCCCCATGCACCTCCTTACAGAGTGGTTTTGTGTCAGTCCATCCCTCCCTGTGCTGTGAGCACATGTTCAGACTGAAGGGGTTGTTTTCTGGGGCTGTGGTTTAGCTTTCTAATGATGCGTGAATGCTGGGGGCAATTTGTGGTTTTATTTTTATAAATAGATGTTCTGTTTCCTTGGATTTCTGGTGGTGTGAGGTTTAGCACATTCATTACTCTCAGTATTTTAGGACTGAAAAAAAGAAGAAAAATAATAATCAAACAGTTCGTGATTTTTCTTAATAGCATCCAGGGGATGGAAAGCAACTTCCTCCCCCACAAAGGAACAGTGATTCAAAACATGAGGGCTGACTGAGCAAAGTCATAGCACTTCAAGTGCAATACCAGTAGCAAAGTCTACAGTTCTTCCCCTGTGGCTAAAGAGGCAGGGTAAAAAGGCCTGTACCGTCTAAACTATGGATGCATTTGGGAAGACCATTACCACAACAGCATTATCAGCTTCACTCTGAGGTGAATTTTGTTCAGCACACAAATTCTCCTGGTCCTCACGTAAACCTGCATATATTTCATGCCACTGAAGAAGCATCCATATCTGAAAGGGGTTCACCACACGCTTTTAGAGTTAAAGCATGTGCTTCAGTCCTCCCCAAACAGGGACTTTTTTTGGCACATAGAAGCATCATTCAGAATGATCAGGGATGCAAATTCAAACTGAAGTCAAGCTGATTCCTTACTGATTTTGATACAATACAGATCAATATAGACAAGATAGACAATTCAGGTCTTTCAGTAAGTCTGCAACAGCAATGACAATTTCATGCGTCAGCACATCAGTAACTAGCACAACATATCAGTGTTTCTGTTTGTGATGTATAGGGAAGTCAGAAGACAGGATAAAGTTTTCACCATTAGGAGGAGAATTATTTTTTTATCATGTCTAGTATAACATGGTTTATCAGACAGAGGTAAGAATTAACATGCAATGGTTGTTCTTTAGTTGCCTTCACACATCAGAAGTGCAAGGAATACCCTCAGGGTTCTTCATACTTCTCTTCATCTTGTAATTCATAGACTCTCCTTCCTATCTGAGCACTGTAGCCATACAGAAGGCTGAAATTCTTCTGCACCAATGTGGCTTTTGTTACATACAGTTCAGAAATGCTAAAACAAGTCCTGAAAGAGCTGTTTTAGCTAATTTTGATGCTGTGAAATCTCACTGCACCAGAAGTGCTGAGCTGCTGCCGAGCTGTCAAGTATTTGGATATCTCTGGGGAAAACAACTGTGATCCTAATACATAGTAGGGTAGTGTCAGCCATGCTGGGCTCTGCTGGCCTCTTGCTTCCTCGAACCTCATGGTTTTGCCAGGCACTGACTCCCATTGTGGGGTAAGAGGAGGTCTCGCTGTCCGTGTTCCTTGCTGATTGAGGACAGCATTCAGGAGGTCTGCTGTTCATCAGCCTTGAATCACTGCAGCTAAGGTCAAGTGGTTTTGGAAAATACGAAGACCACTGAGCCAGCCCTCTAGGCAGGCAGTGAGCTTCCACCATAAGAAAACCACAAACAAAATCAAAGCAAACAATGCACAGCCCTCTGAGCAGGGGCTGGAATTATTTCTGTGAAGAAATTTGGAGTTTTATTGAAATGGAGAAATTCAGATCACCATGAGGAGGTGGCTGGGAAGCAACTGGATGTTACCTTTTTGTAGTGTCACCCTGTTCCCATGGTGAATTACGGTGTCCTGTCCCCACCACTTGAAAACATCTCTGCTAGCTTCCTATGACCTGGGTGGCCTCTCAGATCTAGGCTTGACATAGCCTAGATAGCCATCCATAGTCATCCCTGAAGCCCTCTGTGGCTGTGGGACCCACATTTGGCTTTTCCATAAGTGATATGGTACAGAGTATACACAAACAGACAGGAAGCAAGCCTTTGCTGGGGTATCAAAAGCATCTGCGGCACTTCAGTAAGCATGCTTTGGTCTGGGTCAAAGTCCTGGTGCTGTGTGGGCACAGAGGAATTCCCAAGGATACCAACAGACAATCAAGGTCCCTTCCTGGCACCCCTTCATGGGTTTCTCTGCTGGAAAAAGGATGGGGGTGCAAAGCATGTAGGGTCTTTCTCTGCACTAGAAGGTCAGAGCTGCAGGGTCATAATCAGAAAAGCTATCAGGACAGCCTTGCCTGCCTGGCTTTGCATTCCCTCTCCTGCCTGACCACATCCAGTTTTATCCCCAGATCTGCATGCTATGGGAAACCAAGATGTGGGGTGAGGGGCTTAGGCTGGGGGAACCTGACAGCTGCAGGATTTTAACTAGCCTGTTGTGTTGCTGTGACAGAGGGCAGACAAGCTACGTGTGGGCTGCAAGTCAGGCTGCGTCATTCCTCAAGACACCGCAATCTTCCTGATTGCATGACTTCATCGCAGCGCTGAAATCTTCACAATTTATGGGGATTTTCATGCAGCTGGCTCTTGTACAGGGTTTCTTTTCTTTTATATTTATTTCATATTTTACATGACTTTTCGCATTATTTTTTAAAAAAGAGTGGCTCCCTTTCTCATTTTTTCTCTTATGTTTTTTTGCAACATGTCCAAGTAATCATGGACAAAATGCTCTTCTCTGGAACAAAGGGGAAAAAATGCTGTACACATCACGCAATGGGCAAAGTCTCTGCAGCACTTCTGGGAACATCTCTTTGCCAGGAACCAAAAAGGCTTTTCAGATACACTTGCTGGGCCATACACTGTAATGGCAACACACACACACAGGCTTGACAACAATGTGACAGTGGGCTTGTGGTATGAGTTGGGCTGCATTTCTGTGGCATTTTCTTGCTCCTGACCTGGTAGGATTTTGACATCTCACACACCATCATTGCACGTGGATTCTTGTACCTGGCTGAGCTCTGGGCCTGTCTGCTAGGTGTGCTGGGCGTGACTGGAGAACATGGCCTGGCTAATTCCACCCACACACCCAGATGGAGAGGGATCTTTCAGCAACCACTGGTGGCTACAGAAGAAGTGGATCTTTAGGTTGATGTTGCACAGTGACTCTTTACAGAAATACCCTTTCTCTTAATTTGTGTTGGTTAAGGGAGTAAGTTAAGCATTGAGCTGCTTAGCCTTGTCAAACAGTTGTGGCTGCAAGGCCACCAAAAAGGAAAACTCAGATGCAGGAGGAATCTGAAAAGGTACTTCATGCATTGGCTGTAGCTGTGCAATAGTTGCCAAGAGGGTGATTTTGGGTTCAGAACACCTGAATTCCACTCAATTCCAACCGAAAGCTCAAAGTCTGCATCCCTCATCTGTAAGAAAAAGAGGAAAACATCCAGAGGTCTGCAGAAATAATAAAGGTGAACACATACAGGTCCTGGGACATATAGAATCATAGAATCATACAATCATTTGGGTTGGAAGGGACCTTTAAAGGTCATCTAGTCTAATCCCCCTGCAATGAGCAGGGACATCTTCAACTAGATCAGGTTGCTCAGAGCCCAGTCCAACCTGACCTTCAATGTTTCCGGGGTTGGGATATTGACCACCTCTCTGGGCAACCAATTCCAGTGTTTCAGCATCCTCACTGTAAAAAATTTCCTCCTTATATCTAGTCTAAATCTACCCTCCTTTAGTTTAAAACCATTACCCCTTGTCCTATCATGTTTAACTGCAGAACAGAATATTGCTTACATTTTGTTTTGTTTTTTTTTTCTCATTTCCTTGAGCATTCGTTTGACATTATTTTATTGCCCCTATAACCTATTTGCATTTTCTTTAACATAGATAACAATTCTGATGCTAGATAATTTGCTTTGTTCACTAACGCATTATTCTTAGAGCAGTTCCCAGTATGGTTTCTTCTTGATTGCTTACATAGTCATTTACAACTTCCATGCCATCTCAAAGTCCCAAAGTGTTTAAGAACAGAAAATCCACAGAAAACAGGAACTGTGGCCTTCAGTGCAATATTAAACACTTTTTTTTTCATCCTGGAGAATATCTTGCCAATACTTACATCTGATTCTGAATCTTGCTTTCAATTCTGAGTCTACCAGCCCATCCTGAGTATTGAATGCAGCATCCCTAAGGATCTGATCATTATGCCACTGCATGCAGCAGGAGATGCAACAAATCTGTGCAAACATACCCATAGAGGAAGACATTTGTCATACACAAATACCTGGATCTTTTCTGCTCCTAAAAAAGTCAGCAATGATGCTATGCATTTCTGGATGTCATCTTTAGGATTTTCTTCCCTTAACTACTCTACCTGTCTCTACCAACAGGTCTATCCTGGGCCATCAAACACTGTGCAGCAGTTACCATTTGCAAGTGCTGGGTCTGCTGTCCACAAATAAGGTATTAATTTTTTTTTTAAGTTAATTAGTTTTAATTTTACTGAGCTATAAAGCTACCTAATTGAAAAGCTCTCCACATGGATGAGATTAGCTTGTCAACCAGGAACCATCACTGTTAGCTGAGTGGGAGATTTGCATGGATAGTTCTCATTAGAGCTAATGCAAGTCATATGTGCCAAGAGAATACACTTCAGAAGAGCTGGGCTAAAGAGTATGTGCAGTGAAAAAGAAGTGGGATACTTGGATGAAGACTGGGATTGGATGATCTTTTGGTTAAATAAAGCTTTTCTCACAGATGTCCCACAGCTTCTAGGATATGGACAAGGAGCTGAACAGAACAGCAAACATTTAATGTGCTCCTTGCACCTCCCTTCTCACCTAATGCTCTGGTCAACAGATAACGGTTATCTGCCACCTGTAGTTGGTGATACCTGGAAGCTTAGGCCATGGTGGCAGAAGGTGTACAAACACATCAATTAGTCCCAAGCCCCAGGGCATTCATAGTCCAAGACATGTGGGAAGATGCAAGAAAAATGGGGGGTTAAAGGTGGCAAAGAGACAGTGATGGCCAGCAAAAACCCAACAACTAACAAACCCAGGTATCAGCAGCAGTTTTGTTCATTACACTGCATTGGTATCATGCCAAGGACCTGTTTTAAGCAGAAAATTTGGAGAATGACAGCAAGTTTAATCACTGCAGGAGTACTCATCAAGTGCGAGGTAATTCTGAAATGTCGTCTTTCCCCACCACAAAGTTTAGATGGGGTAGAACTAGTGACTTGTAGCCTTTCATTCCAGATTTCCAAGCTTCCACTGGTCCCATCACCGGGAGAGCTGCCACCAGGCATCTGTCAGGTTCAAAAACATACTCAGACTTGCATTCAACATCTGTATACAGCCACAGTACACCTAGGGCACTCTAACATGATGGCCTAAAATGGGCAGTATCCCCAAAGACGCACACATCCATGGTATCCGATCCAAATGCTAGCAGGACCATGAGTCACAATTATGCCAAGCTGCACCCTCTCCTCCTCAACACAGCTGAAGAAAACCAGGACACTTCGGGTTGCACATAACAATAAGAAAATAGCAAGGAAGCCCCAGCTCCGATGAGGACACACGTTGCTGGGAGCTGTCCAGATGCAGAGCCTTGAAGAGCTTCAATTAAAGATAAGAGACAAGGTATTTCTGTTTGTAGATAGAGAGCGAAAGCAGACACATCAGGAGTAGGATTTTTGAAAGGACCCAGCTGCAGAAACCTGGCAAGGAGAGGTTTGGAAAACCCATGACTTGACTGCAGTCTTACAAGAAGGCAGGAGCAAAACAGACTTCTCTTGAGGAGCCTACTTGGCTGGTGTATGCATAGAGTCAAGCAGGGATGACACACATGACCCTCCCTTTGCCACTGCTCTAATTTGCAAGTTTGTCTTGTCAGAGGTGCAGGAAGCTGAGGGCAAACCCACAGACTTCCTCTGTCCTGCATTTGGCTTCATCTCTGACCCATGAAAAGAGAAATTCTGTCCTCCTCATGAGTCCTTGTGCCAATCCCATCAAAACCTTGCCAGCTGACCCAGTGCTTTTCTCTCTCCCAGATGCTGACTGTTGCTTTTTCCTGTGCCTTGGTTTATTCTCAGCTATATCACTTGAAAAGATGACCAAAGCTGAATGACCTCGACTGTTTTCCCTCAAATACTTCTTCCAGTCACCTCCCTGGATCCTCTCTCAAGTCAGAAGAAAAGGTAACCAAAATGATATTTGCTTCTGGCTTACATAAGTGTCCCAAACTGCAACAATTTCCAAAAAGTTCTAGGTGAAAGCCCTTCTAAACGCATTAGAAACATCTTTTCATCCCTAAAATAAATGTAGCTTCTGAGGAAAAGGAGATTGCAGCTTGCCCCTCACCATAAGTATTTGCCCCTGGGCAAGGTGTCTTTTTCCCAAGGGTGACCATGAAACACAACTGTGGTGGAAAACTGGCATGTTGACATTCAAATTAATTAATCCTGATCTAGAACAAATTCTTGGTAAATGCTATAATGAGCCAGCTAAGCATGTTGTCTACAGAGGAAACGATAAAAAAAAAAAGTTGCAAAACAGATTCTCTTGCAAAATCCTTGCCCAGGAACTCCAAACCTCCAACAATATTTGGCTTACACCACAAGGAAAGGTACCTCTGGCTTCATCTTTCACCCAACACTTCCCTTACTGCCAAGTATTTTAAAACCTCACAGCAATACGCTTCATGTCTCCCAGACTGACTGCAGGTCTGGGGGATGTGGAGGGGAGGCAGGGAAGTAGAGCAATTAGGCCAGCAGATGCCTAAATGCCATTTGCTCCGTGTACCTCAACCACAGTAAAATTTCATCCCTGGAGCAAGACTATCTCTGACAGCTTCTCCAGCTGTTTGCATCTAAGAGTTCCCAGTGGAGAAACCAGGTGTCCTACCCGAGTCCGCACACACACACTGTCAGCCACCATGCTTTTAAAAACCAAGTATACAACAAAACCAAGAGAACAAGCCGCAGTCCGTCAGGTGCTACCTACCTCATCGCCTGGGGAAAATGGCTTCAGCATGTGCCACAGATACGAAGCTGCCTGTTCCCAGGGTCTCACAGGTCAGAGCCCGTACTCAGTGCCTTCCCCCTACACTCCTCCTTTCAAACGCCAGAAGAAGGGATGTACCTGTTTTTATTCACTTTAACATGCCTGAGTGTATTCTGACAGTTGCTTCACTCGCTGTTGCCATTGGAAGGGACTGGCAGAGCCAGGGCTGCAAGGTGAGAATTGCACCAGATACATCAGGGAGTCAAACTGGAATGACATGGATGAAGCATGAGAAAACTGGGGGATAAGTTTCATGGTTATTCAAGCCTGACCCTTAGTCTCGCTTTCATTTCTTACAGTCCTGCTCTGCTCCAAACCACCCTCCTAGCATCATTTTCCTTTGTGCACAAGGTTGCTGTTCACTGTAATACTCCCCTTGTATTCCTCTGATGAGACTGGCCAGTGCATCCTTGCAGAGGATTGTGATCTCTGGACAGACTGAAGACCTGCAAGAAAGTAAGGAAAGCTCCTTCTGCAGCACAGGACAAGTGGCTGTAATGTTTTCCTTCCTCTTTTTTTTTTGCTTATAAAACCTCAAAAACCTACAAATCCTAAGAAGCTGGTGGAGGAGGCAGCTGCTGCAGGGCAACATGTTGCATTGCTGCAGCCCATGCATCCACCACTGAGGGAAGCCAGGCTTGGACAGTGCAGTTTAAACCCAACAGAGATACTAGCACTGATATTAATGAGTGGTAAATCAAGCCCAAGAATTCAACCCGACTTTACACAGACCAGAGGCAATGTTCACGTGAAACCAAAGGAGATTTACCTCCCTCCTGCTCTCTGCTCTCTTTGTTTTAGATCCATGGGGAGAGCAAAAGCAAAATCCACATTTAGTAATAAGTGTCCTGGTTCCAGCAGGGATGGGGTTAATTTCCCCAAGGATATGGCAGGGGACACAGGTATTCCATACCATGAGCCATGCCCAGGCTCTAGGGGGAGCTGGCCGGGGGAGGGGGCAGGATATCGCCTCTTGGGGCTGTGGGCTGAGGCAGTACCATAATTTCATTTGTACATTCCTCTGTCGGTGTTATTGTTGTTCTTTTTCTCTTTCCTTTGCTGTTCTGCTAAAATTCTATTGTCTCAGCCCATGAGTTTTGCCTTTTTCTTCCGATTTTCCCCCACAGCTGTGGGGGTTGAGTGAGCAGCCATGTGGTTCTTTGTTGCCAGCCGAGGCCAAAGCCACAACATAAATTACCAAATTCCCTCATAGGTACAGAAGACAATTACTTCTTGATATAATCCACAGGAAAAAAAGTGGCTAAAACCTGCCCAAGCATCAACTGCTACAAGCCAAATACTCCTGCTGGTCTTAAGTGTTACCCTAAACGTAAAACAAGAGGAATAGCACTGCTTTCAGCATAACAGCTGGACAGATGCAACTGACAGTAGACACGGTTAGTTAAATCTACAGTAGTCACAGTGCAAGAGCTAGAGGAAAGCTAGCTTGGACCCCCGGTCCTGTTTTCCTGCATGGAGCTGGACATTGGCAGATGTACCCTCTTGAAAAAAATCAAACACCTTTTTACATCTGAAATGAAAAAGTGCAAGTGAATCACTCCCAGCCTCTCTCACTGGATATTTTCAGCCACCACTTTCTAGGGCTGCTTGAAATATTTTAAGGGGAAGCAAAGCAGTAAGAACAATTTTAAAAGCCATGAGAGACTGGAAGCCTGGAAATTTAGTGTCCCCGCTGCATTTTTATTTTCTCTTTGTTTCCTTTTCTTTTAAAAGAGTTGAAGGGACCCAGCAGAACAGACTTCTCTCATGAGCCGTGGGTGACCCTGCTCCACTGGGTGCAAGTTAGTTGCAAGAACAGTATCTTTAGCTGAATTGTCACATACTAGCCAAAATTCACACCAGCAAGTCTCTGGAAGAGCCACAAAGTGTCCTGTGATCTCCCAAATCCCAAACCAGCATCACTGGACCATTCTCCCTACTTGGAACTCACGTTCCTTTGTTCGCGTAAAAGAAATGGGCTGACCTGCCTTCTACCTCCTCAACCCACTAGGCTTCCAGCAGAAGAGCTGATCAGGGTGACACTGTCTCTCCAACTTCAAGCTCTCTCCCACTGTTTACATTAGTCTCTTTCACACCATAGACTTGAGATTTACTACATAATTTCCTACTCTATCATGGGCATTCACAGTGACAAGAAGGCTGGTTACAAATGTGGGGTTTCAGCTTAGTTTAAGAGAACATTTTAGGAACTGATTGCAGGGTGGAGAAGGAGAAATAACTTCAGGAAGCCAGAGGAAAATCTGTGGAATCAAAAGACATATTATTATTCACCCATTTTCATAAGATTTCTCCTTTAAAATTCACTGAGATTTTGAGGCAGCTCCAACTGCAACAGTTCCATCGTTTAGCTATTAAAAAGGTGCTTTTGGCAGGTAGGCCACTGGCTAGAAAAAGTAAGGGAAGGTCTGACCAGGAAAATTTTAACAACCAAACAACTGGCCCTGCACATGATAGGACAGCAAGTAACGCCTCTGACATGCTGGCATTTGGTTCTTCCGCGGTCTGTTGGGCAACCTTTCCAGCAGAAGTCATGCAGGCGGTAAGTCAGGAAGCTGTAAAAAGCAAGAGATTTTCACTGGCAATAAGGAGGAGCAGCTCTGCTGTAAAAAACACTCACAAAATCCTCTAAACTCCAGCTCCACTTGCCCAAATCTTAGCTGATGGATAATCTAGCTCTCCTTCTGTTTTTACAGGAAGGTGGCCTGTGCACGTGGTGAACAAGTGGTGCAACTCTGACTATGAGCTTGCCTCCTTCTCTCCACCGGGATCCTGATAGGTGTCACAGCTCTGAAAACCCCCAGACTAGGGCTGGAAGTGACAGGACACATTCTTGCCTTCTCCATGTCCTAAACACACAATTTGTTTTTTCGTAAGTGAATCTGATGGTTCTTGCAAGGGGAAGAAAAAAGAGGAAAGCTATAAAAAAAGAGATCAGGTCTTGCATCAATGTGAAGGGCTTGGGATAGTTTCTTATTCTGAGGTGAAGAACAGAAGGAAATTTAAGTTAACTTGGCTTCACTCTTTCCTTTCTGTCATGTGCTGTCATCTTTAGCTTCAAAGAGTTTCCTGAGCAGTGAAAAGGAAATATAAGGACTCCATGTAAAAGTTATGAAGAACCAGAATTGGAAATAATGGAGCTCTAGTTTTTCAGGGCAAAGATGGGTCCAGCCTGCATGTGAAAGCCATTTTCCTGAGCTAGTGGACTAGCCACATAAGAATGAAAAATTTTTCAGAAAGGCCAGAACACCTCAACTTTCCTGTAAGAATCACCCTTTGCAATGGTTCTACACACAGGTCAGCCACAGGACTTAAACCCAGGTCTTGTGGGTCTAAGATACATTTGAGAACAATGATGGGCTGTAGCTCAAGCAACCATGACTGTACGAGCTGTAAAGCCCCCTGCTTCAGGCCCAGCTACATGCCTGCAGCAAAACCAGCTCCTGGCACAGGATGTTCAGCGCTTTTGACAAAATCTGCAAGGCTTTTTCCCCTCCAGCTCAAAGCAGTCATGTTCTAGTTTCCCCATATACCAGCAGGTTACTCTAAGCCTCCATCTCCAGCTAAGGAAGAAACATAGTCTATGAAGGGAACACTGGAGGCATCTAGAATGGTTGTCTGCCCGACTGCAGTCCTACGAAATAGGAGTGGCATTTCAGTAAGACTTCAAAGACTGCACTTACCACAAAAGCATCTCTTAAGAGGATCCCTTCTCCAGGGAGTATAGTCTCCTGCCCAAATAAGAACTCAGGAAGATGTGGAAGAAGCCAGTGTATCAGCTGGTGTCAGAGCACTTCACAGGGTGCCTTATTTCTTACTTTTATATGCACAAGATGCATCAGAGCACTTCATTTTGTATTTTTAATTGTGGTAGGATTCCCATCACACATCTCTCATTTGTTCTTTTTTTCCCACCTGCCTTTTGTTTTATTTCTGGCTCTTTATGGCCTCCCTTTCCAGCTGCTTACTATTATCACCTACAACTCTAACGCCTCCTTAACTGCTCACATAATCACCCCTTTATTTGGGAACCTGGATTCATACCCTTTGATCTACAGGTTGTGCTTGTATTTCCTGATTTCAATTTGTTCCAGGGGATCCAATGGTTTCCAACATCCTGGAGCCCTCATTTGCTTCCACCTGTCCTTCTTTGCCACAGGATTATTTACTTCATTAGTAAATAATTAGCACCAAAGCACATGTGATTCACCTAGCCTCTTTGCTCAAGGATGGGCTGCAGTTTGCATTTGAATTTGCTGAATCCCATCTCACATGTTATGGATGGGCTACAGCAGCAGTTCTGGTTTAGTTGCTGTGCGTCTTCTTAACCACCTCAGTTGTGCAAATAGATGGGGCAGTCTGAAACTGACTCCCAAATATCTTGGTGTGCAGCAGTTTAGCTGTGTTAGGGTGAACATGAGCCAGGTAAAATATTTTGGTGTTAGGAAAGAGTGGTCTGGCTCCACGCACCAAGTTTTTATTTCCCTGCTCCTCCTGGCCACGCTTGCCTGTGGCACCAAACCTGCCCATGGCTGACTCGCATACTTTATGTAAACAGCTGTGCTTATCCCATCAAATCTCTTTTGTTCCAACTTCAGACAGGCTCAAGACATGCACTTTGCTTCCTGGCTCAGCCAGAACATTTTGATGAAACACTTACTCTCCATGTCCATATGCTTATTCCTTGCTTACCACATCCTGCTGTCACCAGGATCTCAAAGATGTCAGTGGGGAAGGACTTCTGCTATCTCCCTTTTCGGTCAAAAATTTCCACTGTCAGCCTTTCATTTAGAAAATTTCTTTGTTTCAAAGCTCATAGCCAAACAGACCACTGTAGCAAACTACCCTGGCCTCATGCATTACACAAACCAGAGGACTTCTCTGGATCAGGCACAATAGTTTACATCTGACTGCAGCATACGAGCCAGGAAGGCATCAGAGATATGACAATACCAGTGCAAGTGTTGATTCATGTGTGGTCTCTGAATGATGCTGCTAAATTACAGGCAAATGGAGCTGCAACTCAGTGAAAAAAATACCTAATGATATGTGAAATGAAACTATTGCAGTGGATGCTTCCAATCGTAATTTAACAAACTCCTCAAAAGAAAAGACAGAAAAGTGAAAGGACCAGTATGCGAGAAATCTTCTTTAGGCACCAACAGGGTAAGCAATCTTAAATTGCCTTATGCATGTGCCAAGACCTCCTGAACAGACACAAAGCAGCTCATCCAAAGGTACAGCTCAACAAAGATCGCTGTACTAACTAAGCATAAATGGGATGGAGAAGGAGACCAATCCCTAAGACACAACGGAGCTCCACTGATGGTTTCTGTGGCTTTTGTCCCTCTGGCTGGCAAGGAGCCACATCAGATACATCTTTAAGTTTGCATTTTCTTGATGATGACTTCTCCCCGTAATTGCTTTCATATCTGTAGTCAAGAGCTTCGTCTTTCATTTGAATAAGACTCTCCCTCCTCTTTTCTCTTCCCATGGAAAGTTCATCTCGTGCTGAAGTGCACCAAGATAATCTGAAAAAGAACAAGGTATATTGCTTCCCACATCCAAATGAAGCAATTTTAGTGCAATCCAGGAGCAGCATAGGAATTGTGAGAATGGCAATTACCTTCCTCAATGTAGAATGGGTGGACTTCTGACGTTTTTTTCCTGATCTGATACATTCCTATGTCTTCACCTTCTGGATAAAATCCTCTCATATTCAAAATTATCTCCCCAAAGAGGTATTTATAGATTGGGACCAAGTCAACAATTGCTATTCTTCCAAGGAAAGTCTGTGTTCCCTCCGTCTTCCTGTACCCTCTCCTTGTTACTGCATCTTCAATTGAGAGTGGAATCTTACTGCTGATATTATATGAAAGAATTAGTCAAGGGGACCATTTTAAATAACAGGTTGAGATCAACAGAAATCCTCCAATGTGGCCTGAACTGGATTCCGACAGATAGCTTAAAAGGAAGCATGGTTAGCTAAACACCAACTGTAATATAAATCATTGTTAAAGACCAAGAAAGTTCTGAATTCAGGGAAACTGTTTTTCAGAGATGTTCCTAACTGGAAATTTTTTGCATGATTAGGTCAACAACAAAATTATTTGTTTTCAGATCTGAGAAAACACAAGGTTATATCAGTTTCAACTTACCTTCTGACAACTTACTTTAAATGACCAATTTTTAAAGGAAATGGAACTGTATTTTGACTGCTTTGTGCATGATTCACAATTCATCTGTCTGATTCACTGCTATGTCCAGTTCCTTGAGCTACTGAAATATATCCCACCTCTCAAGAAACAGATGTGTCATTCCTCCTTTCAAAGGATATGAATTGGTTCATCTCATTGGAATCATATCTTCTACTGTAAATTACTAAGACGCATACATGCAGCTATGAAGGTAGTTCAGTTCAGGTTTGGATTATTGGGGAAGAGATGGGGAACAGAGTATAAGTCCTCTGCACTAGCTTTAATCACAGCTTCTGTGAGACTTGAAGGATACTGGAGGCTCAGCGTAGGAAAGGAAGACACACAGGGACCTCTTATTGGCAGAACTCTGCCTCTCGGGAGTGAAGCACAGGTTAGAGCATTGGTAAGACCTCTTCTGTTACATGACCATCCACAAAGGTGATTCAAACCCATCCTGCAAAGGGCATCCCTCCCATAGGCTGTGTTTAGGGCCCATTGCATATATCCTGGAGACTCAGCCAAGACCACAAGCCCAGAGCCGCCCCCCCCCCCACCACCACCATCTTGGCACCCCAAGATCTTGGCAATCCAAGGTATTGTCCAATGTCTTTTATTAAGCAGCTTTATTATGTGGTTCAGAGTTGCTGTTTTCCAAACCAAGGGATGGGTACTGTTTTAAAGCCACCACAGCAGGGTGTAGCAGGCATGAAGCTGCTGGTGGGACAGTGGTGGAGCTCTATGTGGGTATTCACATAACCTAACTCCAGTCCTACCATCTTTTAATTCTGCTCTGGGGCAACAGCTGCAAAAAGATGTTTGTGGTCCTTGAACAGGAGCTGTGTACACCACAGGGAAATTAAAGCAGACCCTTCCTGTTCCAGCTTCCATTTCATGACATAGTTTCTCTGATTTTCTAGTAAAGTCCTCTGTGGACAGACAAAATCAAAAGTTTTCACAGAAGGAAGGAGGAAACTGAACCTGCCAAGAGGAACAAAGCCTCCTGTTCTTTTTCTGGTTTACTTTGCAGAGTACCTCCAAGCGTAGTGAGCATCAGAAAGGCAACAGGGTAAAGTTATACCAAAAATGTTCCTTACACCAGCTGCCATGACACGTTCTGCACCGCTAGAGAAGAAACACCTGGACGTATCCTGCCCACAGGACACAAAGTTGTTAGCAAAGTACGTTTTGCTGAGGCTTTATTATCTCCAGCACTGTGTGAACAAGAAAGAAGCCAACTTGATTACTGTTTGTGAAGGCTTGCAATCAAAGACCCACTATGACACAAAAGAAGCAACAACAACAACAAAAAGATACAGATTAAGAATTATTTCACACAGAAATAAGAGAGAGAAAAAGGAAATGCTATCTTACCATGAAGACCATCAGCTGAGAAGCCAGAGAGGTGCCACAGGAGACTTAGGGTGGGTTCATGACACTGGTATGCATGCCCTCGAGTTTGTCTCTGAGGAGCCACTCCAATGCAATCCATCACCTCAGTCCATGTGTGGATCTGGACCTTTGCGGCTCTGTTTCCTGCCTAACCCACACATACTTTCAGCACAACACTGTAAATCGAGACCATGCAGATGGACACAACTGAATCTCAGAGTCCCAGTCTGCAATAAGACAGACTGTTAACGACCTTAACCCTTGCTTGCATCTGGCGCCACACACCATGAACAGGGAGACATGGACAGGTCCCACTGTTATTCTGAAACCAGAAACCAAAACTCAGGTGGAATTTCCCAGCCAGTAACTTGATTTCCCAGTCCTCCATGCCTTCCCATCCAGGCTCTGTTTTACCTCATACCAGGACAAAGCTGCACTCTCATGGCTTACTTATCTCAACCAAAACTTGCTCACAATGTGCTGGACTCTGTAGTTAAGTAATATCTATGATACGAATTCCTAAACAAGCAGAGTCATGAATGCACAAGCTACTAAATCCATCCTCTCAGAAAAAATATTTTGCTTTCTATCATAATGTAACAAACACACATGGGCTCAGCGGGGAATGCATCTGTGGGGATTTCCAGAGAGGATACTACAGGTGATGCTCAGAGGTTGGTGGATTCATGTCTTTGGTTTCAGCGGAGATCAGATGCCACCACGTTTCAAAGCTGCCTGCAAAAGTAAACCCACTGCAGCAGGAAACCCACTAAATTTAAGTGCTTTGGGACTGGAGATGATCAGGGTCAGCTCTCGGGTGCAGCACCCTAAAAGTCACCCTAAAGCACCCTAAAAAGCGCCAGGGTGACCTGGGCCCACCTTGCACCACCCTGAGCTACGCTGCACAAGAAACACAAAACACTGCTGTCTGCCTTATACGCATGCTTGTATCACACAATATCAAAGAGCAGCGTTAGTGGGAGAGTTAGATTCTCAGAAGGTGGAAATGCCTAATCCAAGCTTATCTGGGCAGCCATAAGTTGTATCCCTATGCAGTCTTTTTGGAAAACTCAGGGAGTCAGGTTACTAAAGGCTGTATCAAAGCATATGTGCAAGATTACAGTGGTAACTATAAATCTGGCATTTCCTAACATTTGAGTGCTTGACTTTACTTACAAAAATTTAAACAGTTTCCTAAGTTTTCTTTGGGGTGGGGGAAGAGGAATTTAGTCAGTAAAAGCCATAGTGTGCTAGAAGCTCATATCACCAACAACACATGAATTTGGAGCCTCCATTGGCATCTCTCATACTACTAACTCCGTAGGACAAAGCTGCTATTGCCCAGAGGAGGCATGATGCTGTCCTCAGGTTCTTTGTTGTGCTCCGGTCCTCTCCCTCTCCCAGAGGAGACAGAGGTCCACCCAGAAGACTGAAGGCAGGGGCCTTCCACACGTCCAAACCCGTTGTTCCCAAAACACGACATGTCATCATGCATTTTTAAGGGCAGAACCGTACCAATATGGGGCTATTCCCACAGGCTTTCAAAATCCCTTTGAGCACTGTGAAGTAGAGGAAGAAAATGGCACAATTTGAAGACGATTAACTGATGCTGCACACCACTTATGGGATGAAGAGAGGATATTTCTCAAAGCCCAGGGTCATACATCTACTGTACAGACCAAACCTGCTTTAAGGAAAGGACTGAGAGGTGTTAGCAGCTTTGACCCTCCCTCCCAACAACCTGGGAAGACACAGGTCCAAGTAGTTTTGTAATGGGGCAGTCCAAGACCCAGCCCCAAGCTTCTGCTGTGACCTTGAGCAGCCTTTCAACCTCTGCTACACAGATCCAGCACCCACTGAGATCACATGGGAAGAGGTCTCTACAACTATCAGACACCTTCATCTGTCTTCCTTGCTTGCCCTCAGAAAGAGGAACTGTGGTCCTCCACTCACATCTATTTGCAGCCATAGACCCTCATTGCAGCATTGCATAGTATCACATTGCAGCACAAGGCAGTCATGTCTAAGAAAGCTGTCCTGGTCATTGCCTTTAAGTAATGATGCCAGTGGACAGTGCTCTCTTTGGGGCCAGATTCCTGGCCTTACACATGGGCTGTTGCTCTCTATAATGATCTTTTAAGTGCCTCCCACGTGCTTCAAGACAGTGCCATACCTCTTGCACACGACATTCAGCTTAACAACTCCAACAGCCTGGAAATAATGAAAAAAAAATCACCTCTTGTCAATTTTTTTGAAAAAACACATGCAGCCCCACAGTGGCTGACATTTCAAGATGACAATTTTTATGTGCTTTGCAAAAGCTCCTTCCTCTTCTGCCCCTGTTCCCAGAGCTGTGGACTGGGGCAGACCAGACCCATCTTGCAGGGGCACACTTCTCATTTCTTAGGCAGAGTCTGCAGTAAATTTCTCCTTCATGGTCTGGCTGCTCCAAAAAGTCCCAATTAGACGTTCATGGAAGGAGAGAATGGCAGGACCTAATGCATCTGTTCCCACCCAAGGAAGCCCTGAGCAGAGCTGCAAGGGGAGAAATGCTTCTGAGGGTGGTTGGGATTTGATTTTTAAGTGGCCATGGAGGTTTTAGGATAATGCCTTTGGGGTTTTCACACGTGCTCCCTCATGCCAATTACACCATGCTCTTTTTTTCTGCAGAGCCATGGATACCAGGCACCTTCTTGCTGCAATTACCAGTGAGCCTGGTGCTGGCTCCCTGTCATTGGCATCACTTCCAACTCACCAAGTGTCCAGGACCTGCTGCACTCAGTGTTTGCTTGCTCACACCTCCAAAACTACTCAGGTCATAAACCCTTTTCTTCAGAATGAGCATTTGCTGGGGAAGTGAAATGAAGGTTTTCTAATGCATCTATTCCCAGAGCGCCACAGAGTCAGTCTCATCCTGCCAGCACTCACCACTTCAGAACTTGCTAACTCCTCCTTTCCCTCATTCCCCAGAGACACATAATCTTCTGCCTGCAAAGTGGTCCTAAGCAGAGGAGCCTGTGGGCAGCAGAGAATCAATTGCTCTTTGGCAGGGAACTGTTCTTGTCACTCCTTTGATTGGGACATGCCTGAGGCATCTGGTAGCAGGGCTTTACGCTAGGAGACAGCAAGACCTGGCATGAGATTGTATGGAAACTAACTGTGATGTCTAACTGTCATCCCTGCTTTGAGTAAGGGGGAACAACTCAACCACAAAAGAAAAAATTGTGCCATGAAATAGCTCCAACAACCATGAAATGAATTCATTGGTGAGAGAGAAAAAATTAAAGGACGAAAAGAAAAAGTTATATTTTGAGATGTTTTCCGCTGATGCAAGGATTCAGGTACATCTTGCCTGGTAGCCCACTCCAACTGTGAGCAGTTCCTCAGTTTTTCCAGATCTCAGTTTCTGTCAGAAATATCATGTCTCGGCTCCCCATGGTGGTTGTTCTTGGGAGGATTTTCGTAGCATTTGTTGAGAACAAGGGACATTTCAACTGTTCTTGGGTGACATGAGGGAACAGGTCAAGGTTAGGGAATGGTTTATTCAGGTCAGGGTTGGAATCTCCCCATGATGTTGGGGCACAAAAGTCTCTGTTCAAACTGGCTCTGTGTCTCAAATGAACTGCTCCCCTCTTGCACGATCCTTGCCAACTGAACTGCTTCAGACTTTACACATGGAACAAGATCAGGATTGTAAAGGAAAGAACTAGGCACACCAAACTGCACAAGAGGGAGAGAGATGGTCAAAATACCATCTCACCCTTTAATGCCTATGATACGCACACTCCCCCTCCCACCCCCCCCCAGCAATCACTACAAAGCATGAAAGCCTAAGGCAAATAATTGCCCAATTTGAAATGATTTTATGTGAGATTTGGGCACCTCCCTCCACAGCCTCCTTTGAACATCCACCCTTGCACCTGGCCCCTGGCCCTGGGGAGCACCAGAGCAGTGATGTTATCCTGCAAGACTACCAGCTGCCTCTGCCTCCTTCCTGCTCTGTGTCTTCTCTCCCCTCTCACCCCTTCGTTGCAACCTGCCACTGCTCTCTATCGCAGGTGAGAGGCTATGTGAACAATGGGGACGAAGCTTGGGAGAATTATTTTTAAACCCATTAAGGGAGTCACCTAGAGTTTTATGGTGCTCTGGTTTTAAAGCTTGGGAAAGCCTGCATTTGATGTGGAATATACAGCCTGCAGGCATCATTTCACAAAGCATTCACCTTTTACCCCATGCTGCCATGACAGTTGCCAGTTATCTCACTTTGCTTTGATGTCTCCCACGCTAACACTGACAATGCTGGTGAAAGAAATCTCAAGAGATACTTCATTACGAAAATGAGACCCAGAGATACAGCTGATGTCTTAAGATCATAAACATTCTAAGGTGAACAGGGAAATTTTCAAACTTCAAGGGCTCTTTGGCTTTTCTACTTTTCAAGTCACCAATTTCATCCGGGAGCAATTTGCAGCAATGCTAATTGTATGTTTTCCCTGAGCTGTGCAAAGTTATAGGCCAATTATTTCTCCTCCACCCCTGTGATGCATGTGGATTGCTGAAAAAAGTATGAAGGAAGAAGCCAAATCTTTTTTGACCAAGCAACAAATCAGCATAATTCCTTAAAGTCAATGAAAACAAAATTATCAAAATATAAGCAAGGAAATGCAGGGTAGAAGCAGCTTTATGCTGCCATTGAGAGTTAAACTGATGCCAAACACTTCTGGAGATTAGGAGACATGAGGGGACTTTGCAGCAAAGCTACATATGCTTTCTCTGTGTTATTAAAAATCCAGAGAAGCTGCATGCAAACTAGCTGTTGGAGAAACATGGCAATTTGTTCAGCTGTCTGTAAGCTGTTTCAGAGTTAATTGTTTCTGCTGCCTTTATAATCTCAAAATGTTGGCATCCTTACAGTTTAACTTCCAATTTATGAATTACATTTCTTCTGAGTAACAAGAATACAATTTTACTCACATCAAAAGTTTGGAAAGTCTGCATTTTCCCTTCTTAGGATCCTTTGGGACACAAAAGAGGGTCCCAGTTTCATAGAAGATACTATTTGTAAAATGCAGGTGTACTTGCAGAATTAGCTAGGATATTCACCACATTTTAAAGCTTTAAGTTTGAGGAAGATGATCCTGGGATTTGGCCCAAAACTAAGAAGCCAGATTCTTACTTTGAGTGAGAAATCTAGGTCTGCTTTAGGTGAAGATTCAGAATTTTAATCATCACAGCTAAGTGATGGAAAAATGAGAGATAAGTGTTGTGAACATCTCACAAGTCTACCATAAAATTTGTGCACCAGCATCTCCCAAACCCATTTCCTGTGTTACACTAAGTGTCCTGAACTACTCTTATTTGCAGCCAAAGCCAGTCTAATGGACTTTTATGACTGGCATAGAAACATTGTCCAGATTGTCCAAGGCTCACCCAGAGCATGGATTTTTGCAAGGTTAGCTGATCTAGAAACTAAGGAAAACATACGGTATGTGCTGTCACGCGGAGGCATTAAGTACACCAGTCTCTTTCCTGCATTGTTCCCAAATGTTCCTGACTCTCATCATGTTGCACTGTGCCTAGGAAACAGAAAAAAGATGGAAAATTTTTTTTCACTGAAAGGGTTATTAAACATTGGAATAGGCTGCCGAGGGAGGTGTGGATTCGCCATCCCTGGAGGTGTTTAAAAAAAGGGTAGATGTGGTCCTTGGGGACATGGTTTCGAAGTGGTTTTGTCAGGGTAGGTTAATGGTTGGACTTGATGATCTTAAAGGTCCCTTCCAACCTCAGCAATTCTATGATTCTATGATTCTATGATTCTATGATTCTATGCAGAGCCCCGTTTTCACTATAGACACAAGCTACTTACTGGAAAGTAGTCACATTGGAGGCAAGCAGCATGTGGTTATAGTGGCAGGCAAACAAACTGCCCACAACAGAGCTAAAGAAGAATGATAGCAGAATATAATACAAACATTATAATTAATATTAATATTTTCCATATTAATTAATATGGCATATAGCTAACACAAAACCAGCAACCTATCCCTTCCCCAAATCCATACTCTTTGGGTACAGACTCTGGTGCATTAACAAACTCAAATCCAGATGTCAAGTTAATAAGCCTTCCCCCAGACATGCACAATTTCAAAGACCAAGCTTCACCAGTGAATTCTTCAAGGTTTTCCTTATAGACTGCAACTGTTTGCTAAAGCCGCTCACCTGTGATAGGGCAACCCATCCTATTTCTGCTGAGTTCACAGTCGCCAGTTGCATCCAAAGTCAAACCTACAAAGGTACCATGCTCCTTCTCTCAGAAGAGAGACCCTTTTTCTCCCAGAGATGAATTTTCTGTCACCTTCTCCTTCCCAAGGAAGGCAAATGCACACATTTTGCATTGGTGGAGTGTTTATACTGCACCTAATGCAGCTGGGCTGTAACACCAGAGATGATATACAAAAGGAGGAGCAACCAGTGCCAATAAAGCTGTGTAAAGATCTAATAGCGTAGAGGATGCTCTTGAAAGGACAAGGCTGAAATTCCAGTGCTATAAACAAACAGCACCAGGACAGGAAGAAAGGCTCAGATAATAAAAACTTCAACACTCAGCCAATGGCAAGGCTGTTGATCAGACCTCTGAGAAGTCACACTTGTGTTATAATACCAAACAGCACCATCTTGACATGACTTCTTGCTGTGTTGCAATGCTCTGTTGGCTATTACTTGGGCCCCAGCAGAAGAGAGATCAAATTAAGCCACCTCTTGGAGGCCACGGGAAGGGAATGTGTGCCTCCCCACAGCATATCCACCAGGAGAGCCTCTCTGGGTGAAAGATCAGATTCTCTAGCTATGTTGGGCCAACACTGTTGAATCCAGTGATGCTATGCTGATGTACATCTCATGCCCTGGCAATTCGTTGGCATTTCAATTAAGACCACAAATCAGTTGCTTCTCCGCTGTGATGACTCATTACAAAAAGCAGCAGCCAGCCAGGCTCAGAGAAATGATTTGGAGGTGAAAAGCTCCTTAACCTACTTTGAAAACTCCACAGCCCTAAACTGCACCATCTGAGATACAATATTTATGTGCAGCTTATAGATGACAATAAAAGCCAGTACGCCAAAGACCTATCAGCTCTTTTATGTATACTTGGCAAGGTTACAAGACAGCAATTCATTTTTCTGGGACCTTTTACTTTCCTGTAAATTCCAAGAGCTGCATTTAAAAGTGAGTTGGCAGATGCAATTTTTTATTGTAAGGAAATTTGTTTTGCTTCAGCAATAGGCAAACATCTTCAGTCATAAACAGTGAAAGGGAGGGTAGATTTCAACTGAAGTCAGCCTTAGTAGGCAAGCAGTATCTTCATGCCGAAAGAAAAGTTGGATCATGTGGTGAACTGCAAAGAAGTTCTGCAGAAAGCTGAATAACAGTTTTTGTCCAGAAACTCAAAAATGCAGGCACTTTTGGAAAGCTATCGGATGTGTTACAAGTTGTAATCCTCCCAGCAGAACCTCAAAAGCCTTGGCTTGTTCTGCTCTTTTAAATTCAGAACTTGACAGCTATTTAACCAGAACCACAACTGTTAGAGGTAAAAAAGGCCTAGGGATTATCTAATCTATTCCATGACTTGAACAGAGAACAACATTATTAAAACTGTGCTGCAAAAGTGATGTGAAAATGCCTGTAGAAAAAAGAATTAGCAAAACTGGTGCTGGAAGTCCAAGGAAGGATGTTACCCTTGTCTTCCAACTTGTTAATTAATCTTTTAGCTTGAGTAGCTGCTGTGGTGTTGCTCGTGACCAGAAGGATGATGGCATTGTAATCTGCACTGCTTCAAGGCTGCCACTGAATGCCCACACATGAAGAATTAATCTTTCCAAGTGGTGGTAACCCAGTCAGCAGGTTCCCAGCTGGGGAAAAAAGGCAATGGCATTCATCCACTACCAAAACATGCATCTTTTATACTTTTATAGCAATATTGCTTCGAGTCCTAAGAAACAAACTCTCTATAAATCACATCATAAAATATATCCAGACTGATGGTTTACAGGAAAGCTCAGCAGTGTCAAGGTTTTCTGGAGGGATAATCCAGCTTAAAAAAAAAAAAAAAAAAGCAGTATTCTGATGCTGGAGGTACAACAGTTTATTGTGTGTGGATTAAAAGCCTTGCTCCCCGTTTAAATTTGGAAGTCTATCAGCCACTGGCAACTGAATACCACCATCGTCCCCTTCTTTTTTTATTGGTATTAATATTTGTGCTTTGCAGATCTGCTGTAAAATGGATTGTGGTTTGCTGAACTTTTCACCCTACTTCTTCCACAGGGTTGCAAGCACGCAGGGGGACAGCTCAGTGAAGTTACTTGTATACTGGTTAAGAAAAGAAGGTGATCTAGTTCTTGACCCGTGACTTTCTAAGTCTTCTGAATGATAGCTTAAAGATAACAGTCTGTTTCTCTGGCAGGGCAGGTAGCAGGAGGGCTGGATAGCAGAGGAAGAAAGTCAGGCAAAAGTCCAATCCTGGCAGATCTTAACGCTCTAACGGAGCAATACATAGAGAAAATCCCTCCAAACACCCATCTTTAAGGACAGTGTCCCTCTCTCAGCTTACATAAAAACCTCTTCAGAAGAATCGTGCTGGGACTGCAGCCAAGGAAAGCCATGGAATGAGATAATAGCAACAGGAAACAGAGTGAGATTAAGTAAAGATGCACACAGAGTTAGAAATTTATTCAACTCCTGGCTGTCTTCAGCTACAGGTCACAGCAACTGGTGAACATGGGAAGACCATGCCACCCTGTGTTGCCACCAGCTTACAGAGTCTCCCCAGTGTCTTCCTTCTTGGATACCTAATCAACGTACTGATAATATCTCATCTCTTTTTTGATCCTTTTAAGTCCTTGGTGGCCTGAAGCAGATTTTTTCCCATCCAGGATCTCTTTGTTCACAGATGACCTTGATGCAGAGGTTGAAGCTCCTCCATCTGCACAGTACCTTCCCACTCACCAGAGTAACATAGACTTCAAAGCAAGAGCAGAAGTCTGCTTTTTGGCATGTCAGACGTTTAATTCAAGCTTGTCCCACACATGAGTCCCAGGTTAAAATCCAAGGCTTCCTGCAGCCATCTACATTGGACTGCAAGAAAATTTGGTTCTACCCTGTATTACGCCTCCCTGATGGGAAATTTGGTACCTCAGCACAACATCAGCTTGGACACAAGTCTCATGGAAAGACTTAATGCCTTTCCTTGGATGTCCCACCAACATCTCTTCAGAAACAGGGAGGTTTAACTCCACAAGGGAAGCCCATTAAGACAGAATCAAACTCTTTTTCTGGGTCATTCCCATTCCTCAGATCTTCAAAGAGGGAGTGAAGCTTTGCTTTCAAAGAAGGCTTTGGTGAAACATGCTAGTCAGGTGGCAGAAGGGGGCTTGGTTAAGACCACACATTGCAGCAAAAAGGCAGCCCATTGCTGAGGCTCGCTGTGCCACTGATGCAGCTTGAAATGTGGATCTGGAAGCTTTGGCTTTAACATCTGCACTAAATACACAGTGAACCATTGCTTTCATGCGCAGAAAATCTGCAAGCAGATGCTACCACCTCTGGAGCATTCAGCAGTCCTTCCTCTGGCCTCAGCTTTGCGTGCCACTGTCCTTATCGAAAGGAGTAATGACACATTCCCAGCTGGAATGCAGGCTGTGTTGGCATCCAGCAACCCAGATGCTTTGCTGAACTCTCCCCATCCCTCCACTCTGCAAGACTGTGCTGGGAAGATCAGGAGCAGATTTCTCCTTAGATTTCTGGCACTCCTTCTTCCAACCATGGACGGCAACTCCAAGAGAAATGCCTCTCTTTTATGTTTTGGCACTTCCAGTGTTGGCAGGAGGCAAGAGAGAGGAAAACAAACCTGAGACTCCCAGAAACTCCATAAACAAACAGAGTTTTCTTTTCAATGTGGTTCTGAAGAGAGCCAGAGATCTGGGAAGCAGAAGGAGGAGGGAGGATTATAGCCTCAGCATTGGCGAGTGTTTCTCCCAAACACAGAACAAAAATGAGCTTGCACCTCTCCCACACATTACAGCATCATGACATCCAGCTTGGATGGCAAGGTGCTCTAATTGTGAGGGAGAGATCCCTTTCAAAGTGCACTAAATGTGCTTGCTTGAGGCTCTGCCTTGCCCAAGGGCATGAAGCAGTGCTGGCAGGCTGAGGAAACATGCTGCTTCAGCCAGGAGAAGGATGGACAGGCTTGGGCACATCACAACAGATCAGTGAAGTGGTTTTCCAGGTGTGGAGGCACATCCAACATCCATGCTGGATAACAGGCGAAAATGGAACAACTTGGACTCTTGCACAGGAGCTCTTCCAGAAGGATCTTTTTCTGTTACTCCTCTGCATATTGAGGTGGTCCAGATAATAGCTGCTCTTTGCTGAGTGTGTTAATTATGTCCCTGAGCCCAGTGGGTGGCATTAGGAGAGTCCATGCTGCTCCACGTGCCTGTTACACTGAGGGTATAAGACACAGAGGAATCAATTCAAAAATGAGTGAAGGCTGAATTTGGGAGGCCACTCAGCTGCTGGTAAGGCAGGGAAAGCAGATGAGAGGGCTGACAGGAAACTTTTCGTTGTGAGAGCTCCAGTACCTGTGGAGAGCAGGTTTTCTCAGCTGGAAGACCTAAGCAGACCTGCAAGCTACTAGATGTTCAGGAAGAAGCTGCTTAATAAAATAGTTTCCTCCTGTCCTTCCTCCTAAGAGCTGCTGGGATTGTTGCTATTGTTAGAGCATCCTTACTGACCTTATCCAGGCTCCTGCCACTTTGAAACTGCCCTAGTAGCATACTCTTCTGGGGACTACAGCTTAATTTTGTCCAGGGTTATCCTCCTCAGGCAGTGCAGTCCAGTTTTACGCAAAGATTAATTAATGTGATGCTTACATGCATAGAGCTGCACAAGTTTTGTGAGTTATACTCATGAGCAGCTGCTGGTCCTAATCCTAATACTGTTCATAGTACTATTTTCTTACAATCTAAACCAATTAAACTGATTCACTGTCACATACTGCCTATGCAGCCCAAGGAAGCACTTCTATAGGAATTGAACCAAAATACATCTGATTTCTTTTTTCCCTGGAAATGGTCATACCCAATAGAAGCAGTTGTTAAAAGATTATTTTTTTGCCACATTGATTCAAGCAAGGGTAAGGTCATGCAATCACAAACACACCAGTTTAGTAAAATGCTGCCTCCTGGCCAAGCGTGTTGTTTGGCTGTGGAGTCACTACTAGACAGATGTGATCTGAAAAAAAGCCAGTTGGTCAGATAACAAAAGCTCAACTCTTAATCCTGTCATTAATGAACAAGTAAGTAATGAATGAGTCACTTCTACCTCTCTGGCTTAGTTTCCCTAGTAATAAGAATTAATAACCTTTTTCTTTTTTCTTCTTCTTTTTTTTTTTTTTTAATTTATCTACTTCTCTGCGATGTTCTCCAAACTGATTAATGAGGTGTTTTTCTGTGAAACAAGGCAAAAGGATGTTGGTTCTGGGAACAGTCTTGAGGAGATGCTGCTGAAGAAGTGCATATTGTCAGGGGTGACACAGCAGAGAGGCCAGAGATTCAATTTACTGCTCTGCAGCCTCAGGGCATTATATTGCTGCTTCCCACCCAGTAGTTTTCCCTTTTTGGATTGATTTTGTCAAAACCAACTGAGGATTCTTCAGATAGGCACCTTTTGCAGCATAATGAAAAATTCTGTTTAATAAGACTAACTCTATAAGGGCTATTCTCTCCCTCGAAATCACCCTGAAGCACAACATACAACTTGCTGCTCCACTATTTAAGTATGCATTTTCCAGGAAATAGATGCATATATTTATATGTACATATATATTCATTTTAACATTGGCTTCTTTCTGCTTTGACTCCAGCACAACAGCTCAACTGCTCTTGGAAGCAGTTCACACAACAGCACAAAGGGAATATTGCGAACTTCCGCAAGAGCTTCGCACGACTGATGGGGCTTGCTGTAGGAAGGGAAAGCAAACATATACCCAGTCTTCTGAAGGTTCAGCCGTGTTTTCTGAGCCACAGTACCGGATCCTGGTATAAATTAACATTTTCCATTCCCAGATGTTCGTTCTGCCTTGTTGCGACACCTCTTACCTAGTTTCAGGCTGACCTTGCACTGGGCTTGAGACTGTTCACGAGTTTTTTAGTCATTGTTAAGAACAAGGAAAAAGAAACAAACATCTGGTTAGCAGAGCTGCCAAGTGCGCATTCCTTCATTGTTTTTCAACCTTTCAATCCCTTTGTTTTCGGCCTGAAATTCCATTTGATAAATGCACGGAGAGCCACGGGGCACTGATTAGATGCAATTCCGGTCCTGACCCACGCCATCGCTCCACCAGGATTGCCTCAGTGGAAGCACCGCTGACATCCACAGACCCCAAACTAGGAGTAAAGCCCTAGCGGATCCATCCCAACTGTGTTTACATACAGGGGCCTGATCCTACTCCCACTGAGGTCAATGGGAGCTTTGCCACCAACTTCAATGGGAACAGGATGGGACTTTAATGCTGTTACTGCATTGAAATGGTGTTCAAGCCCATCCCCTGCCAAGATGTGGGCTTCTCAGTTTCTATAGCTGTAATGTGTTTTTTTTTAAATTGGAAACAACAACTTTTTTTGAATCTTGGCCTGTGGCACTGGCACAGTCTGACCAGACCAGGTGGGGTTGTTCCAACAAAGGCTCATGAAATATCAAACACAAGAGGGGCCACATGACAGCTGCTTCACCTTCTTCACAAGTCTGGACAAGCTTCAGTCTGCTGCACCTCTGCATGAGTGCATCCTGGACCACAACTACTCAGACCTGCATGAAGTTGATGCTGGGTCCACCATCCCCAGCTGTGGGCACTTCTCTACAGCAGCTAAGTTAAATAAACAAAGCTACCTTTGATTTCATCTGTCAATAGAAAGACCCCTCCAGGGGTTGATTCAGACCTTGAGTAGGCTGTACCACTTTCCAGAGGCACCTGTCTTCTGCAGGAGCCTGCTAAAGGGAGGCTCAATTTTTAGTTGAAGCTAGGAAACCAAGATCAAGATCTCAGTGTTAAAAGCAGCTTTGAATCCCTTCAGAGAGGTATCCTAGGGAAAAGGTAAGGCATGAAAGGACCGCTATGTTTTCAGTCAATGGGATGCCTTAGCAAGGCATTGCATTAGCTGTTGCTTGGAATAGCAAGCATGTGAGTCTTAAAAGCTTCCCTCTGTTTTTTATTTACGTGTTAGTGAGTCTGTGTCCCTGAAAACCAGATTTGAAGATCATTAATCTGAGACAAGAAAGCAGACTTATACAATGCTGTCCCACCCAGTTGTCAATCCTCACCGACCCCAACCTACGCAATGACTGACGCTGTGAAGCGGGATTGTACCGGACTGGAAAGCCTCTCTTTTCCATCAAAGATGCCAAATCTGCGGTGTGACTTGATGATCCAAGTTGACAGCGGCCATGAGAACAATTCCATTTCCTCCCCGCTGGTCACTTCCATAAATGCCAAGTTTTGGGCAACACAATGTACGGCATTTCCAGAAAACCGCTTAGTGATCTCATTTGCATTGCCAGGCTTTTTTAAAATACTTTTTCTTTCAGCCATACATTTTAGATTAAAAAATAATAATCATGCAATCTCTCAGGAAATTGGGCTTTCAAAATCAGGACGCAAAGAAGCACGGTCCAGTGGAGATTTGAGCAGGCAGACTTAACAGCCCTGCAGCTGCTAGTTGGATACCCTTTTTCTTTAAGATTAGTTTCAACTTATGGCCCCTGCTCTCCCATCATGAGTCAGTGTTTTACCCAACACCTTTCCAAGGTTTCCCTCATTCAAGAGAACCACAAACTCAACAGCCAGTTATTAATTTCACTTGTGACTCTACAGTCCTCATCGAGCTTCGGTTCTGATTAAAATGATTTCTGAGTGAGCAAATTACAGCCCAAAATAGAGCTATTGGTTGTCCAGTTCCTACACACAGGAGGTCTGAACATTATCAGTGAAGTTGCTCAGAGAGCTTCCAATCTCTTATCTCAGAAGAAAAGGGATTTTGGGTGAGCTTGAGAATATAAATGCAGAAGGACCGTGGCATACCGGACATGTCCTGGCATTTCATGACCCTAGATGGCAATGCTCTTTTACCAGCTGGAAGGAGGAACAATGCCACTCACAGCCAGAAATTACACAATATTTGTCTGAAGAAATCTGCACAAGTATGGTAGAGACTACCAGGAACTTCATCTTTGTGGAAGGAAAATTGTTAAAACTTTCCTAAGCTTTCTATCTGTTCCATCTATTGAGTCCTACGAATTCAGAGTGGCTTAACAGCCTCAGCAAACCAGCTAAAAGCACCCATAAAATCTTTAATAAAGAAAATGTTTTAGAAAGCCAATTTGACCAGGTCTTCTCCAAATGAAGGGACTACATTCAAGCTTTGGAAATTCTTCCTCTGTATTGTACAGATGCCCTCTTACTGACCCATAACTTCATTTAACTCTCCTCAAGAGGAAGAAAGGAATCCCTGCTAAAATTATTAGCTTTCACAAAGAATATTTTCTTTGAGGAAATGGCCAGCACACGTGCTTTGCTTTCTCAAAGGACTCTCATGAATACAGCACAAACTCTGTATTCCTGCAACTAGGAGACTTTTTTTTTGGTGAAGGAAAACACATATCACTACCCTGCAATACTCTTGTCTTTCCTGCTGCACTTCCCATGGAGATGCCACAGAGCTCAGCATATAGACCTCCACTGGTTTCCATCCTGTCTCTCCAGTTAACTCAGAGGTTCTGTGTCCCTTGGTCCCATATCCCATTTTGGTCCCATATCCCACTTCTCTCAAACTGCCTTTGCTTCTGCAAAATACAAGTCCGTAGGTGCAAAGCATAGCGTGTTTGATGGGTAACAAATATGTCCAACAGCTTTAATTCCCTTTTGTTCAGCTGCCTGCCCATTCTCAAAAGAAGTGTCAAAAAGCGAGAGATTTAGACCTAAAACGCAGTGCAGGGTTGTTAGCTGGAACCCCACCGCAGCCTCATAATACAACATCTGCCCTAGCCTTTGGAGGGGAAAACCAAAACAGAATGAGTTTGCGCAACATGTAATCGAACACAGTTGTTCTCAAAAGCGAGGAGGAGGAAATTCGTGCTGTCCGCCTAGCATCCATCCAGGGCCCTGTGTCCCCGGACTCCACCTAATGTGATCTTGTTCAGCTTCTTGGTCGTATTTTCTACATGTAGCTGGAGGAATTTCCCCCTCATGGAGGTTTGCTAACCATAAGGGTTGCAAAGACCGCAGAAATATTAAGAGCAGTTGATGGAAGAGCTCTCAGGGGGACACAAAGACTCCTGGCTTACCACTCATTGTACAGGCCCTTAAGATAATGCATATCATCTTATTGTTGTAATTATTATTACTTGCATTAAAGTAGAGGAGATGAGAGACCCATAAGGGGAGGAGAGCCTGAAATCATGCATACCTTTTTTATGACGCCCAATACAAACCACAGTCCTAGCCAAAGCACCCAGACATCCTACCTCATCAAATCCAGCAGTAGTAGTGAAAAAAGACCTACAAGTTATTTGATAAAACACCATGTTATGAGGTATCATGGCCTCAGACACAGGGGACTTCAAAGCTACTCCCAGCTTTGGCTGTTACACAGAGTTGCTGCATCTCAGTCCGTGTTCAGATTGCTATTTCAGAGCACCCTGAGTTGCTCTCCAAACTCAGAAAATGCTGCCCAATTTGAAGAAAGTGGGTAAGTTTCCTTTTTTGAACAAAAAGACCAGATCAAAAAACCCCCTCAACTCTTCATTTCCCTACAGCAAGGGGGAAAAGCGAGACGTTTTTCCCATGCAAGGCAGTGCTTTGGCACCATGAGCTCACTCAATTCAAATATTCCACCCCAAGATTTTTTTAGCTGAGGTATCTATTTCACTAAATAAACCCAATGGTTGTTGAAATGAAAGCATGAAGCTAGAGGCTGCACATCAAAACCCACTCTGCTTTATTCCCACTGCCTGATTTTGCAGGGATGCAGGTTTGACAGCAGTGACTCATGCCTTCCGCTGGCAGAGCCAAAGGGAGGAGATCTTTGGCATCAAGAGGACTCAGGGTAGGCAGAGTGAACATCTGCTCACAGCTGAAGCACGCACAGCAAAACCATAACCTGTCGTACTATGAGGAAGACACAGCATTTCTCAGACTGCTACCATACTGATTCCAATGAGTGTTAATTAAGCTTGTCACATCACCCAGCTGCCATGGGTACAAAGCATTCCTGTTTCCTAATATGCAAGCTGAGACGATCTCATGTCATTGTACCTGCCCATCATACCTGAGACCAGAAATCAGTATAAACCACAGGTTCCCCAAATGAGAGGATATCCATTCACATGGATGTCATCTCAGGCATCACAAAACATAGACTTCTCACTTTTACCTAAAGCTGCGCAAGTACCATCACCCCCAAATCAGCTGTTTCTCCATCTTCAAAATGCTCCTCATTCTAACATGTTCTTGGCAGCTCCACACAGAAAAGTCATGCACATGCAACTGACCTTGAGCAAGACACAGTGTCACCTCCAGTGTCACGTCCATCCTACATTCTTTAGCTCTGAGATGAAAGATCTCAGAATCTGCAACAGTGAATAGAAACATATTCATCTTTCTGATCCATCTTCCTGTAATCCACCAAGGAGTGTCCTATAGCTTGTGACTGCTGGCTTATTACCCAGTCGTCCCAGAACTCATTAATCACTCTAAGACATAATAAAGCTTTCTAATGAAGAACTAACTACAGCTGTTAAGAAAAAGCAAATGCTATGCTAGCTTTTGTGGGTATATCATATAGCAATGCTACTATAGGGAACTTCCCATTTTCATGCATGTAATTGACATTAATTAGCACAAATAGAAGGTTAGCTTAATGACTGTTTTAATATTTTCATTTTGTTTGATGCATACGAAACACTGATGCTAAAGAGCAATGCACTCAATGAAAGCACCACTGAAATCAGTGGGAGGCAATGGTTAGGCAATGAGGTGAACTCTTCAACAGACTAGATTTTAGCCTAGGTTGGTAGCTTGTCCCAAAACATTAACCCCTCATGCCTTGTCTCAGTTGTTTACAGCAGATATGACCAAGCTGCACTGTAAATGATATCCATGCTTACCTTGGCAAAAGTGAGGTATTTAATGTAGACCTTATAGTCACTGAACTTAGGCTGATCCTGGTACCAACTTGGTCTGCTGTGACTACATGACCCATTGGTCTGAAGTATAGCTCAGGAAAGGGAATGGCAGGAGGTCGAGGACACATGATCTACGTGGAAAAGTTAAAGGGAGCCATGCTAAGTCCATCAACTAGGTAAAAGGCTAAGAGAAAGACAGAACATGGAGACAGACTGTGGAGTCACAGATACCAGTGGAAGCAACGGAAAAATCAGTTTGACCATTAGGAAATATCTTCTATTATTAAGGATGGGAAAGCACTAAGTGAGTCAGCAATCACCGACAGCCTCTAAGAACAGGTAAGACATGTCTGTTAGGTCTGAAAAGGTGCCATTGGTCATGTGTTAGGGAAAGAAGAGGGGTTGCATGGCTTCCTGAAGTCCTGTGCAGCCACACTGTCCAACAGGAAGACATACAAAGTGAATGTCATATTTTGGCAATTTGGGGATTGGGGATTCTTTTATAGTTTTTGCTTTTGCAACATACCTGATTCTCTAGTGGTACTGCATTGCTTCTTGCTGAATTATAGAACTACGACCAATGCTAAATCCCACAGGTTTAAAGTATCATGCTGATCACACTGGGATCACACCTACTAAACCACCTGGTCAGGTTTACCTTAGATTTATCAGTGCCAATCTGAAAAGTATGTCTGAAAAGTAATTTATATTCATCATCTGAAATAAGCATAATTTATTCCCATTCTCCCCCCTCCAAACCTATACTTAAACTTTTCACCTATGATCTCTGCGCATACATCCTTTTGCAGAAAAACTGTCCTAAAGGTCAACCTGGTTGGAGAAATATAAACTCTTGCACATGGAGGAGAAGACAGCTCTACCACGCTCCTTTTAGGACTTATTCATAACCCATTTTTGGACCAATGGGCCATGCTCCACTCAACAGCCTGCCTAGGCCCTACAGTCATGCAGACCGAGGGCAGTTCCTTTCCTCCCCCTGGAAGCAGACCTGGATGGTGTGGGCTCACATCTGACCCACTTGTGTGCGGGTTGTTGAATAACCCTGCTTGTCAATTCTACTGGTAGTAGCTTAAACAGGGTTGGCTTTCACGAAAGCCAGACTGCTGTCTTATAATGCCCTGTAGTGTGCAGGCTCTGGCTGCAAAATATCTTGATGCCACCTAAGATCTCCCCTCCTCCAGGGCAGTGAAATGTCAGATAATAAATCTATAAGAGTCAGAAAGTGCAAGGGAGCAAATGAATCTGACTACAGAGCTTCTGCAGCTTCACTTCAATAGTAAGGATTACAAAGAAAGACTTGTGCTTGGTTACATAGAGGCCAAATGAAGAATGAGGTTTTTCATTTCTGTGTGTTTGTGTGTGTGTGTGTGGACATGGGGAAATTTATTCTCTTTATTTGTGGGTTTCACTGGTATTTCCACCAAAAAGGACAGTGCTTTGAAGCTGGAGGCTGGGTATGTTCCTAAAGAACTGGGGGTGATTCCAGATGCAATTATATTATTAGGATAAATAAAGCATGACATTTCCTACTACAGCACATCTAGAAGGAATTTTTACATAGATTTTAAGACTCCAGAGTCACTTCAGCCCAGTGCAACCAGCCAGTCACTCTGGAATACAAGCTGCTCAGAAGAGCAAAGACTAGTTAAAAGAATGAAGTGTTTAAAATTTCATTTTTTAAAAAGGAAATTTTCTTTGTCTTGCTTCACTGATTTTCAGTGAGCTGAACAGATTAAGTTACTGCATTGTGAACAACAGTTGAATTACGATCATGAACATACTTTTCTTTGGTGAACTTGTAGAGAAAATGAATACCATTTTTCCACATACCTGAGGAATAAAAGCACTTGTGGAGAGGAATCTCTCCCACAGGGAACCCTTGTGTACTTTGCAGTAGTATTTTATTAAGAGCTGGAAAGTTCAAGGGTCTCACAAATGTAAGTTTTCAATTAGCTTTCCATTGTGTCCCAAACAGTCTCTAAATACTCAACTAAACTTTAATCCAATCACTTGATTTGACTCCAAGCATGATTTATCTTTTAATCATCATCTGTTCAATGAGGGGGAAAAGAAAGCAAACTTGTTCTTGGCCCATCATGACTCATACATGATTTTACTGCGATCAGAGTTGTGTTTTCCTTTTGGCTGATGCCTTGGCAATTGCAAGCATTGGCTTTCTATTTAGGTATAATCATTCCTGCTCATTTCCCCACCTCCCCAAAAGTTTGAACAGCACTGAACGTTTGTCCTTTATACCTTTTCCCACCGCGGCATGTGATTTTTTTTTTTTTTTTTGCAATATCTCGATGTTGCATTAAGCAAAAGTGTCTGCTATTTGACCTGCACTCAAAACACAAAATATGTTTTAAAAAGGGGCTCACTATTTTAAATGAATGGCATTTTCCTGGAAGGACATATTGCACAGAGAGCACAACAGTAAGACACAAACCAGCTCGTACCTTCTGGGCATCCACAGAGAACTCAGCTGTTGGAGCTGGGGCCATGGTGTTTCCTAGCAGACAGAGCCAGATAAGATTTAATCCTTCCTCCATGCAGTTGGCTTGCTGACATCCTGAGTTGGTACCCATGGCGTGCCTCGGTTTCTCCATCTGAAAATGAGACTTTCATTTGGCACCTTTAAAATACCACTTTACTTTTCATAAATTCTCCATAATACCTGAATGTTATATGGCCAACACAGCATATAAACTCTCTGGGGGAACTCCACACCACCAACTGGCGCCCTGGGAGCTGCAGCACTCTATTCACCAGCCTCAGCTATGCCATTTAATGATCTAACTCCCAGAAATATCCCAGCCACAAGCTTTTGTCTTCATGCAGTAGTCACAATTAAATGTATCTTTCCAGCTAAAATAAGGAATGGACCCAACCTTTGCCCATGAATGGCGTGAAGTGCAGAGCCTCTGAAGTCTGAAAGTGTTGCACAACATCTTCCCATGCATTATTATTCATGTCAGTGGCTTGTGCAACTCAGTTCCAGCTGACAGTGGGGATAGATTTTGCAAAAAGCTGCTCTCATCACAATTTGTTGGCCGCCCAGAACTGTGAAGTAGAAGAACTCCCCAGTGCATACAGTTTTCTCAAAAGATTTCCCATTTAAGTCTTCCTCACTATGGCTAGAAATTTCAGACAAATTCCTTGAAGACTGACTCAAATTTCAGTGCAAGGCTAATAGTGTTTGATAATCTTCTCCAAGTGCCAAGTTTTGGTATCAGAAGATTTCATGAAAAACTCAGGTTTCTTTTTTTTTTTTTTTGTGGTGGGAAAACTGGAATGCATAACCCCTACAGACTAAAGATAACTAGCCTCCCCCAAATGCATTCAGATGGAAAATAGCGGAAGGCTTTTTAAGCTAATGTTAGGACCTAATTCACCAGTTCTACTAGGCAGCCTGGCCAGGAGTCCACACTCTCCTGGCTGATGTATCCAGTTCTGGATGCTCATGGAAAGAACACAGGAATCTGTTCACGCAGATTTTCCCTGGCATACTCCTCTAGCTTCCAACAACCTGCAATTTAGGGACTTCTGGAGCTGGGGATGCTTCATGCTGAAGTTGCAACTATTTGAAAAGTCAGGGCTTCTTTCCTTATGGGTTTGAGATGCACCCTGAATATTTGGGCAGCAAAGGAGACATACATAGGTATGTAGAACAAAGCATGCATTTACAGAAACTCCTATGCCCAAAGCTTCAGTAAATGGATTTGCTTGTGGGCTTGCTGAACAAGGACTCAAGTAGCAAAACAGACCTGGCTTAGCAGCCTGTAGGCCAACTTAGAAAATTCCAGGGAGGCTTTGGTCACTCTAAGTGACATTCATCTCCTGGAAGTTGTTTTGCCCATTCATAGGCAATTCATCCTCCCCACTGCCTGCTTCCAATTTCCTGCCAGCATTGGTGAAGAGAGTTCATTCAGCCAGTTCAGGTGTCAACATCTCCTTCATAGGCAGCTAAAGTTATCTTTACAGGACAACTTTGTTATTCAGCTTCCCATGCAGGTCCCTAGGTAACAGGCAGTGGGAATTAGGTGCCTCACTGGGGAAGCAGCACTGGACTGTGCTTCCCTGGTTTGTCTCTCTTTGCTCACTCCTACGGCTGCTGCTGTGCAGCCCAGAGAAACTGCTGGCAGAGGTCCTGCCTGTGCTCTGTCTCTTCCCAGTGTTTTCACTACCAGGGATGGTGTCCTCTCTCTCCAGGCAATTTGTTAGTTGGTCCCCCAGTGCCAAGCCATGCTTCAAATCTGACCTTTCCGACTGGGGCACTTGGCAGTAAGTAGGGGCATGGAAAGGTCTTCAGCCAGGAAATCAGATGCATGCAAAGACAGCAAAGACAATAACGGCCTGCCAACAGTTGCAGTTCCTTTGGTGTTCTGTCACTTGGAGACTTTCAATCAAGATTGGATGTATCCTATTAAAAAATATCAAACTGCAACAAGAAGATCCCC
Organism: Anarhynchus alexandrinus; assembly: GCA_008711295.1. Lineage (NCBI taxonomy): Eukaryota > Metazoa > Chordata > Aves > Charadriiformes > Charadriidae > Anarhynchus > Anarhynchus alexandrinus. The sequence continues at coordinate 563,970 of VUYV01000221.1, forward strand.
ACTGGGCTTGGGGCCAAAGTTGCTTGGTAACAACCAAAGGCATGTGTTATCACAGTGATCAGACTGGAGAATCCTAATGATTCCCTTCTGGCTTTAAATCCTATGAAAACTCACTTCTTCTTGATGCTGAATTCATAGAGCAGGAATTCACACTTGGGAACCTACCCAAGACGACTGGCAGCCACCACAAGGGATCTAAACATTTCACTGTTTTTACGGTGGGAGACTGCATTCGTGCTGCTGGGAACAGGTCTCAGGTCCTTGTCCTTCACTTTGATGCTCATTTGCTTGCCACTGCCTCTTTCTCCCATGCAGTCATGTAATCATGACCTTGCTCTTCTGCAGACCTGCCCCAGAAAACGGTGCCACTGCTGATCACCACTGATTCAGTGCAGGGAGGGAAGGGTGGGAGATGGTGGAGTTAAGCTTATTTTTGACTTAGGGTGATTTATCTGATCTGAATCTTCCTGGAGACTTCAGTTGCCTCCTTACTACTGTGAGACACTCGTTTTTCACAAAGAGAGAGCTGGCTCTCTTTGACCCAGCAACCACCTGCTGGCAGGAAAAAGGAGGAAACACTGAAAAATAGAGTGAGATCACCATCAGCTAAACATCAATGGAAGGGGACTGTGATTCTGATCCCCCCGGGCCTCCCAGGTAGGGCATGCTGGTGTGGGGTTCAGCTGCAGATCTGTGTCCTCACCAACAATGCTTAGTAAACAGCCCATCCAGGTGGTTCCAAAATCGCTTTTCAAGACTTAATCTTTGCATTTTCCATGGAGTAAAGCAGGCCTCTTGCAGTCTTTTTGTTGTCACCATCTGCTACTGTCTTTGTCCCCACGCAGATTTGGGAGAGAGTTTTCTCGTCCAGACCAGTTTGTCATCGTGGCTGGCACCTGATCTTGTTCCTAGATTTCTGGTTTTTATCTCCTGATTTCTTAGAAACATTTCTGTGACACAAAACAACCTCTTGGGAAAAAAAAGGCTCTTGTCTCCCTCAGTGCAGCATCATGATAACATGGTGTGACAGCTCTCCATTAGAAACAGGTTTCGTGCATGCTCGGTCCTTCCACTGTGTCCATTGGGTCAACCAAGGCTAAGAGGAACTGAATTGCATCCAAAGCACATCTAAGGTGGTTGATAGCAGCCAAGAAGAACCACGTCCCAGATGGAGAGAGGGGCTGAAGCATCTCATGCAGGCAGAGGTTTTCCCAAGCTATTGTTCCTGTTTTATAGTGTGAACATGTGCTGGCTCCCCATAAAGTGGCAACAGCTGTCAGTCAAACAGACATCACTCTGTAAATCTGCCCAGGTGAATCTTTTTTCAAACCTGAGGTCTCCAGGCAGGTTTATGAGGTGCCACTTGCATGATTAACAAGTCCTGAGGACCGCTGTGCACATGCAGCAAGCAGGAGGAGAGCAGGGCTGGGGGGAGCCAGGAACCGGGTCCCAGCCCAGCCAGAGCCTTGCCATCAGCCACACCAGCCTGGACTTCAGGCTCTGCTCTCTGGTCTGGTGTACAGTGAAAGCTTCAGACTTCAAAATCCCACAAAAATGACACATTAATGGGAAACATCATGAGATTTCTGACAGGGGTGCAATCTGGAGCTACACAAGCATGGGTCTCCTCTTGGAGAGGAGACAAGGTCATCCTTTTGGCTGCGCCCAGCTGTGCCTCCTCATCAGCTCTCTCCTTAGGGAAAGCAGAAAGGCTAAAAAAAACCAGCCTCAGTACAGGAATGGGAGACAGAATTTGTGGGCCTTTTTTTTTTTTTTTCTTCATTAAATCATGACTACAAACAAGGCAGATATTCAGGATTTCTTGTACCCAAAGAAAGGACACCTGTGGCTCCAGGAATGGATAACCCACCCCTTTAAAAACTGTTCATGCACCTTGCAGAATACATATTTTCTACAGTGGTTTTGCAAAGGGGCTGAGATTTGTTTTCCTCAAGAAGGAGAAAAAGAAGAAGGGAAGTCCTCTTAGTTCCTGATGGCTGTCACCCATGAATGGGAGCAAAGTATCTAAATTCACCACTTAGAGATATCCAAATAAAACCACTAACAGCACTAGATGTAACATGAATGGCAGTTTTTCCTCTTCCTAGATATATTTTTCATTGGTTATGGAGACAGGGTTATTCATGGGCACTATCTGTAATCCCTGGATGGGGATTATGTTAACCTTGCTAGGGGTATGTTTCAGAGGGTTGAAGAAGACACAGTGAAATGCAGGGCAAACAGCCTTCCTAAGGTCATTGCATGAGGAGCACCACTTTCCTTCAGAAGTTCCCGCGAGCACTTCCATCCCCTTGAGATCAAAACTGTACAGCTATGCTTAGGCTGATGTACATGTTGTCTCCCAAAGATGACCATACACTCAAATAAGCAGTCACAGACCTCAGTGCAGTGACTTGGATGAACTATTTGGCAGCAACAGTCCAGAGGACATCCCCCAGCTCATAAAAAGCTCTGTGAAAAAGGGGAAACCACAAGTGAGTGTTTTTATTAGAGAAAATACCTTCCTTCTCCTAGAGACTGGGATTAATTTTCTGTAACTTTGCAAACACCCTGCAGAAAGGTTAAAGTGACTGTGTTCGCTTCTAAACACCAAAGGCTTTTAAAGCAAAGACTGTCTTGACTCGTTTATACTAATAATGAAATAAATCAGTTATATTAACAATCATTCACCAGTGCCTTCCTCCACAAACATTGACGTCTGATGTTTCTACCCTGTGAATAATAAAGGTCCTGTTACCTTTTTCACTTAAAATCAACTTCCCACATATGCTGTGAAGGTTTAATTTCACAATTGTTGGAGCATCTCAGAAATATCCCTTTGAAATTCTCTTGACCTGGAAATCCTTGTTCTGCTTTTCATTACATCATTACATTTGCTATTGTTTTAGGTTAAAAAGATGCACATTCCATTGTTAAATGATAATACTTGCACTTTTATTGTCCCCAGCACTTCACAAACAATGTGCCCACTAATTCAGATATCCCAGGTATGGCATATGGCTCAAAAGAAGGTATAGGACCATGGTAGTCCACCTTTTAGCTGTGGCTGTAAGGAACTCAAACAGCCATTTATGAGGACATTTCAGGTCCTGGAGATCTCTCTATAGCTGTAGTTTGTCAGTGCCATTACTAACACGTTGAGTTAGCCACACCACCAAAAGCTGCACTCTCCCACCAGGATAAAGCATTCCCCAAGATTTTTGGCATCTTCCATCTGGTCTTTTCTGTTCATCTGGGGCCCAATTCCCAACTCTGATGATGAGCTGCACATCATAACATTGGATTAGCAGCAATGACATGATGGACTTGTACTTTGGAGTCATCTAACTTGAAAGCAAAGCTTCTGGTCCTTTCTACGTCTGTTCTTCATCCAGGCCAAGGACTGACTCCCTTTACTAAACATTTAAAGATGATGGAAACATGCTCAAACTAAATTCCCAGAAAAAAAATGCCATTTTTCCAGAACTGGGAGGTTTCACTGATTCCGCTAAAAATTTCATTGGGAAGGTTGCCCAAGCTGAGTCTGAAATAAGGCCAATGGGACAAGAAGGGGAGACAAAGATCTACCTCCAAAATAACCTCAGGAAACCCTGTTATCTTTTAGATACAGGTACAGAGTAACAGCTTTCAGCTGCTAAGGTACTGTGAAGAAAAAAAATGCAGTGGAAATATTCCCTGAAAGCAGGTTTATACCCAAAATTCTATGAAATAGGCAAAATCCCAGAGCCTGCATTGCATGGATTTGTTTAAATGACAGAGAAGGGGTCAGGTCTAAGGAAGGTAGGTCCCAGGGAGATGTGGACATCTAGACCTGGAAAAATTCAGACCCAAATGACCACGGCTCTATTGCCTAACATAGACATAAACACAGGACGTAGTTTCTGACTAAAGAATTTGCTTTCATTAGACCCTACTGATTAAAAAGGACCAGCAGCCAAATGTTATTTCTGAATCCCACTGGGTCTGAAGAGGTTTTGGGGGAGATGGTGGTTGAGCAGATCTTGAAATTATACCAACATGTCTTAATGAATAGCACCCCCACTCAGTGTGGTACCAGTGCTACCTTGTTCCCTGTTGGAGACTCCTTCATCCACATCTCCCAGACAAGTGCAAAATTAGCCCAATTAGTTGTACATTACCTGCCTCTCTGATGAATACAGTTGCAGAAACACTGGGAGTGCAACAAGTCTGAAGTTGTGGTAAGGGTTGTTCCTATGAGGGATGGGAACCTCAGCTTCTTTTCTGAGACTGGACCTCTGGCTTTCTAAAGGGAATTCTTTTGTTGCTTTTCTCTCTTTCTTCCCCTACCCTCCCCTTCTGCTTTGTCCAGAGTCTCTCTAAGAGAGCCAAATTCCCCTTGAACACGCTAAAAGTAGGCTTGCTGGAACATCTGCTCTCCATCTGTAGAGCCAGACATATCCCCAGGCAACACTATTAGCAGTGATGGATCTGGAAGGGAACATTAAGCACTGAAGAAGCATCTGCTGAGGAGGAACCCAGCACATAAAACTAACCATGTTATTTGCTGAGTCTCCTTGTCTCTGCCCATTGCTCCTGGTGGACAATGGTGTCCTCCAGAGCCCTATTCAGGAGAAGAACTGCTGTTCTCTTGCTGATTTCAGTATTTTCTAGTGTCTTACATTTGTGCTTAAGTTGGCCAAATAAGCACTACCAAGTGCTCAGTCAAAGAGTGACTGGGGAGCCACAGAAGCATCCAAAAGAGAATCTGAAATCTGGAAACTGCAAAGCATCTGCAGGAGGCCAAAAACACAGCAGCAGTGCTGCAGAGGTGTTTTAGGTAGAGGTGCTGCAGTGTGCAGAGGTGGAGAGATCAGGCAGAAAGGCTTTTCTGCCACCTGTTTTCTGCATAGCTGAACCCAAATCTGCTTAGCAGGGTGTAGAAGGAACTGCTGGGATCAGACATGAAGCCCCACGACCAACCGTGGGGACTGTAGTAAGGTTTTTTGTTTAGGAACATTGCTTGTACATGACGCTGGGAAATACAGTGATATGATTTAAAAAAAAACATTGCAGTATGAACTCTGCATCAACTGGCCCAAGTTCAAGTCTCAGCTCTGCCACCTGTGACTGTGGCCTTTCCTTTCACCCCTCCCACATCCCCTCCCACCCTGTAGCCAGCCTTCTTGTCCCTTGTTGGGATTCATCTGGAGCAGACAGTGTCTGTCAACACGAGCTTTCACAATACCATACCAATATTTTATTGTTGCGTATGTTGGTATCATGACAAATTATTTACTTTGTACAAAACTAGTAGAAAATTTGTGCCCTGAGCTGACCAGAGAAAGCAAGACACATTCTTTTTATTTAATCAGTATTTTCCTTGTCAGGTAATCACACTTGGTGTTTTCCTTTGTCAAGTAGATTTACAGACAATGGATTCCTTGTTCAATTTGTACAATAATAAGAAAAAAAATTTAGTCCTACTGTTTCATACACTGCAACTTTCTCACATCTCTTTGCAAAAACCATTCCTGCAACCTGTCTTCTATTATCTTAAAGGCAGAATTGCAGGTAGAATTCCCACAAGGTGTAGCACCAGAAATCCCAGGTTACTAAGATAAGTCATTAATAGCCTACACCTTATCTTAAAATAAATCCCTTTATTCACAGGGCAAAGGTATCACAGCATGGACTACATCCAATCATTGTTAAGAGATGGAGGATCTGATCATCCTTTTGGACCCATTGTAAATGTGGGTCACTTCCTGGTCTCTGGCTCTCATCTGAAGCTATTGAAATTTGTGCTTTCAGCTGTCCTTTCAGGAAGCTTTCTGTGGCTCATGAACTTCACAGTAGACATCTCCTGAGACTTCCCACAGCATCAGGACATGAGTCTGTGCATGAATTCAAGCATTTGATTAAGTGTTTTGATAAAAGTTCTCTATGACATGCTTAAAGAAAAGCATTTAGTCTTTTTGTAACTTAAAACATGTTTCTATTCCATTCATTTAAGTCCTTAAAATATCACTTAAACTACTCCTGAATTAATTTAAACATTGACTTAAGTATTGTGGAAATCAAAGAGACTGAACCAGCCACTTATGCACTTGCTTCAATGTTCTGGTGGTGCTTAACACCTTCCACCCAATTTGTCCAACATCACAGGGATGTTGGACACCTTCTACCCTCCCAGTTTCCAGCACTTCTCAAGATGTGGCCTAGCTGGTCCACCACTCTAGGACTGCACCCATTGTGGTTATTCTAGCTGCTGCTATTTTCTAGTGCTTAGTATGGTCTGAGACAGAGCACCGAATGTCTGCGTCACCCATAAAATATGTTATTTAAATGTGAATCATAAAGTGCAGTAACCAAACGAGGTCATGTTGACTTACTTAATACAAGGTACCACTGTGTTCCACTTTAACACAGCAGGGCATCCCACATCTTTATCTCAACCATTCTCCTGCTAGAAGTGCAGAAGATGCCACTAGCTTCTGCTGTCAAAGAGAGCAGAATCATATGTTTCTGACAGCAGTATAATAGGGTTTTGTTTGTCCAGCCATAGGAGAGTGTGGGGCTATTAACACTTTACCAAAAAGATAAAGGACTGTATTTTGTTTCTTCCTCCAACCACTCCTAACCAAAACCAACAACAATAATAACAAAATCCCTGTGTGAACCCTACTCTAAATAGCAAGTGGAGAGACTCTACTTCTGGAAGAACTCAATACCTGCTTCAATGGATTTTCCAGGAGAAAGTAAAAACAAAATTAATTCTCTCTTGTTACATGCATTCATATTGTTTTGTAGTCAACAGCTAATAAAAAGAGAAGCACGTGTACTAATTAGTTTTGAGCAGTGAAGAATAGGATCATTCCCCTGCTGAGGACCCATGAAGTATTTAAATCATGAGTCCCAGTTGGATTTGCAACTGGGGAAACTTTTGCAATCGGCTTCCTCAAGGGCACAACAAGGACTCTCTGCCCCTGCTATTTTTTGGGGGGTAGGGGGGAATTAATGAAACTAGAATCTCATTTTCCTGACAACCAATTTAGTCTGAAGTTGTAAATATTTCCATTAGCTTGCTTCAAACTGGTTCAGAGGATGGAGGAACTTTGTTACAGCTTCGAGCAGGAAGACTCCACTCTTGAATTTCTCTTCTGGGACCAAACGTATCCCAACGCTCAGGTGGACAACTTCCTACCGGACTGCTCCTCCCTGGCAGACCACTTCTCCCCTTGGCCCTCCCCTGCTTGCCCCCCCCCCCTGGGGGAGCCGGCGGGCGAAGCGGCGGGGCGGCGNGGCCACTCCACCAGCGGCACGCCGCCAACGTCCGCGAGAGGAAGAGGATGCTCAACATCAACTCGGCCTTTGACGAGCTCAGGTGCCACGTACCGACCTTCCCGTACGAGAAGCGCCTCTCCAAAATCGACACGCTCCGGCTGGCCGTTGCCTACATTGCTCTCCTTGGCGAGATCCTCCTCTCCGGGTGTGATCCCAAATCTTATGTGGAGCAGTGCCTGAAGAACGGTTTGCAAAGCCAACAGCAGGCAACCTGGAATACAAGTGGTGAGTGAACGGAAGATTGTATTTTTTGGGATTACAGCAATGCTTTGGGTTGCCAGTGGGAGTGCATTGATCCAGTTGCTTTTGAACACCGGTCAAGTGGCTCTGACAACATGCAACTCCATCTTAAAAAAAAAAGTAGCTAAGTAATGTCTCAATAAAAAAAAAAAATCAACCTTGTCTTCTAACTTTAAGGATCTTTTTCTTAAAAAAAAAAAGTAAAAAGAAAAAAAAAAAAAAGAACAACTTACTAAACTTATAGGTATGGGTCCTTTCACAAACAAGATTTATTCTCAGAATACATTTTTAGACTTTATTTTATGATTCTGTGCAAAGTTGTTCTTTTATAATGCAAGCTGATGGAGCCTGTAGAGATTTTCTTAATTTTCTTTAGAAGTTTCCTTTAGCTTATACCTGCCTAAGAAAAACACCTGGCTTTGAACATAAACAGGATCTCATTTCTTAAAATACATATGTTCAAGTAACCAGAAGTTTCTCAGAGATATTATAATTTAACACTGAAAACCAGGATACACAATAGAGTGCCTTCAAATTTCAGGTTTGTTTTAAAGTATAAGGGAGCAAGTGCCTATCTGCAATTTACATTCTTATATAATTATTTCTAGTTTAAAGTGAAGGACTGTTATTCTCTTTTTTATTTGGCTTGTACTTAATCCTGACTTCTGTGGGACCGAACTTTGTGCTTGCTTCCACCAGAATATGTTGCTTCATCACCATATGGTGAAGATGGGAAATTACCCAAGTGCCCAGCACGGGGCCTCAAGTCTCAGATAGAAAGCAACAGGTTTTGTGTTACTCAGAAGTGCAGGGAGGAGCAGAGAGGGATTTTCAGTAGTTCCTGACACTTTGCATTATGAGGTAATTAACCCCTTTTCTAAGTCTGTCCCTTTGCAGTATAAGTTCCTTCGGATTTGGTCACTTTTTGGAAAAGCGCTTTGAAGCATATCAGCCTTCAAAAAGTGCAGCATAAGTAGAGAAAAGCTGTTTCAAAGAATATTCCCTTTTCATTTCACAGGGAAGTATCAGAGGGACAAAGCCTACAGGGAAAAAGCAATCAGTTTAAAGGGAAATTTAATTAATTCTTTTCTTCTTTCCTATTAACTTCCATTAGCTACATGACTAGGGAAATGAATCCCAATCACAACTCTCCTAACTACAGAGAACTTCGATATTTTATTTTCCAGCTGCCTCCACCTTTAACAGATAAACAGGTTTTAAAACAACACAAATGGCTCTCATAGGTGTCACCTCTTTTGTCAGGCTTCTAGTTAACTAATATTTCTGAAGAGCTCCACTTGGAAAGATCGAAATGAATAAAGCTGCCTTCCTGGAGAGGCTGAATAGTTGACTTGTTAAACACTAATTTAAATGTTTTTAAATCCATGTGGTATGCCTTTACTTTGTTTTTCTTTCTCCCTTCTGTTCTGTGCAGATCTGACAGCCCGTCTGTCTTGGGTAAAGTGGGATTAAGCAGTACCCAAATGAAGTATCTTTAAAGGCAGCATATTGCAAAACCTGATGACCTGACTGCTGGGTACCGGCTGTTAAATTCTCACTACTGCAAGCAAAAGGATGGCACTTACAACTTTACTTATTGTCACAGATTGTTTTCTCTCCGCATGTCCAGCATCCAGCCTCTTTTGGTGTGAATTCATTGCTGTAGGACCTTCTGCTTCTTTTTCTTCTGGTTTCTCACACACTTATGGACTGTTCCTGCAAGAAAATAGCAAAACAGATTAAAAATCAATTTAAGTACAATCACAGCAACAACATATTCTCTTCTGCTGAAACAGAAATGTCTCCAAATCACATTTCCAGCACGTGTGAAAACCTACCCCACTCACAAGAAAAAACTAGGTACCACCTGTTGCAACCTATTGCTTGGCTTAAGATTTGCAGGACCATAACTGTAAAAGTCACCAGTGATTTAGAGCACAGAGACCATGAAAGGCCCAGCTTTCAGGAGGTGAGACACAGGTTTTTCTGTCTGTGTGTCTCTCTCTAAATTTCTCATGCCTTCCTCCCAACATGACAACTTTGGGAGGTCTGAGTCCAAGGCATTTTGGTATGAAAACACTGGTGACTGCTAGCACTTGGACACCATCTCCTCTACGCCCCTTGTACATGTCAGCTTGAATGTTTATGCAAAGACAGCAGCTGGCTTTTGACATTTTTACAGTAATGTTTCTGGTTTGTGATTTTTTTGAGCAAATGCCAGCGACCTGATGCTGCTCCAGCAATGATCAGGAAGGCTCTGATAAACTCTTCCAACATGAAACGTCACCCACGCTTCTGTTGCAACAAAATAGAGAAGCAAAACACTGTGTTCATGCTTGGCAAATGATTTACCAAAAGCTGTTTCCACAGAATAACCATCCTATTCTGCAGGACCTAGTAATAATGAGGGTTTTCATATTAGCAAAAATAAAACCATGAAGAAAAGCCTCTAGCTGTTTCTGACATAATCCTCCCATATTACCTGAGTGTACCCTAAAGCTGACATTGTGTTTGTTGAATGCATTTTTTTTCCCCGTCAGTCCTATGCTGTAAAGGCTCTGAATCAATTTTTTGGTAAAGAAGAGCCATGCCCTGCTAGTGCAGTCAGTGATCTGAAACCATTCTGCCTTGATGTACTTTATTATGGAATTTCTTAGTAGGTAGGATGCTAGATCTAGGTAAAAGAGAATGTATTTATTTTACATACTGATTAGTTCTCTGCATAGCTTTGATCTCTACAAAGCAAAACCATGTCAGGAACTGTGGTTTTGCTCTGGCTGAACTCTGATGGTTTTGGGGAGAAGCAAAGATGAAGAGGGGCCTTTGAGGGGGAAAACTGAAAAGAACCTATTTACTTTTTTGATTTTTCTGTCAAAGCAAAAGGGGGAATTTAATCTCAGATGCAACAACGTATTTCAGTCAGTTTAGAATAAAACATTTCAACGCAAACTCTTGGCACTCTTTGCTTTTTCACCCACTTAAGGCACTTGGATCAATTTCTACAGGAAACAGTGCCTGAAAAGGTGAAAACCTTAAAAAAAACACCTGAAAAATGTAATTTTCAACTTTTACCTACTTCTCTACTCATTTTGGTTTAAACAAAAAAAAAAAACAAAACCAAAAACCGAAACCAAAAACCCAAACTGAAACCCCACCACAAAAATACCTATTGGATTTTACTTGAATAAGTAAGTAATATAAATATCTACAATCTCTAAAATATAAAATCATTGGTTCTTTCAAATCCATTCCTGTCCTTTGCTAGAAACGCAGCAGGTCCTGTAGACACAGACCTGACTGGGAAATCAGGGTATGTGGCTAAGGTTCCTGTTTCTACCTTATCTGCGTGACTTGGAGCGTGTCACTGATGCGCTGATCCACACCCCTCTTGCTCCTTTGTTTACCTGACAGTCCCTCCAAGCCCACAAATGCTTCACTGTGTGTTCCTGGGCAACACCTAGCACACAGGAACCTTGCTGGGACCTCCAGATGGTAATATTGAAGTCACCTCTACTTTTCCTGCAATGGTAAAGCTCCAGATGGGGCCACACAATACATACAGTGTACCAATGCAGCAATCCTGATGCTTTGCTTACTCTTTTGGATGTGAGCCCACCTTTCTGCATCCAGAAATACCTATGTTTGTGTTATCACCCTGCCTCAGCTCACCTTACAGTATGAGTTTAGCAGGGCTCAGCAGTGAAGGTGAAAAGTACTTGAAATACCTACTGACTACCCACTCACCTGAAGGCAATATGAGGAGATCGACAGGACCCACAAGCCTTGAGAGGCCCCTATGCAAGACCAGCAGGACAAGTGGTGGGCATGGAGCGTCTCCACGTTGTCCTACTGGCCTACAACTACTCACCAGTGGCCTCTGTACTCATTAAATGGTGGGAAAATAATACAATCCAGGTTTCCCTGGCAGGGAGAAAGAAGCAGGAAGCTGTTTTTTTCCTAGGAAAATACGTGTGATGGCACCCAGAGAAGGCCACTCCCTCCCAACTGTTCTGGCAATGCTCTGTGATGCTGAAGGTGACACAAGTGTCACAGGTTAGCAGCGATGGGTGGTCAGAAATGGCATGGTGCTTGGGTCCAGGATGCCCAAGTACCTGTCTGGGACCTAAAGGAAATGAAACCATCCAGTCCCTCACCTCTAAGCTCTGCAGCGCACCTGGGAGTAGTGGTCACATCACCAGGTTCCTGGCAAGATTAAGGCAGGCTCAGTCTCATCAGTGCAACTACAGCCATACTCCCAGGGCTGAGAGACCTCCATACCTATCTCAGGGTAACACTCAGTTACCCAGAATTCACACTCCCACTGAGGCATGCAGGGTCAGGAATAGCCATATGCCATTTTTCCAAAGCTGGCCAAGCCTTTCCACAGCAGACCAAGCGTGGCAGGCTGTCCTGATACCACAGACCCCAGCACCTTTGGCCGGAGAAAGCTCTTTCAACAGCCCAAGGCATGATGTTCAGCCACCTATGTAGTTTGGTTGCCAGTGTGCCGCTCTGCACCAATGGAAAATGCAAAGATCTGCGTGTCCCCATCTCCTGAGATAGCACTACCATCTCGTATCTGCAAAAATGGCACGAGATGTGTTGACATGGGAATGGGAGGGCTAAGTTAAGCCAGCTATTTAGAAAGTGTCCAAATAGACCCAACAGGGCTTTCTGCATGTTTTCATCAGGATGTATATTTCTTCAAGGTCCTTATGGATGGCAACAGAGACCTGTGAGTCATGCCTCCAAGATGCTTTCACACAGACCCCCTAGATCACACACCCTAGTCATCAGGGAGCAATAACTGCCTCTCCAGTGTTGTCATGGCTAGTGGTGGAATAGCCTCCAACTGGGAAAGTATGTGTTATAAAAGGTCCTTCACACCAAGCTAATTTTGGGTGTCCAATACATATCCCCCGTTTCAATGGCATCAGAGACTGGACTATCTGCCTTGCTTTTCTTTACATGGCAGCAGAGGTTTGTGCTGGATACAAGACAATAATGCCGCGTTATGAAACAAATAAATATTTGCTGCAGGCACCTGTTTACAAGCAGAAATATCTTTCTTCACCCTTTGCTTCAGCCTAGAAAACCTGGATAATGACTTCTGAAGCAGGCTGGGCGTGTACAGCAGCAGCAGGAAAGCACACTCATATAAAGGTAATGCTGTCAATCTCTCAGGTTTGTGTGCTGCTTGCTGTGGATGGACAACTACTCTGGAGATTACATTAGTATCAAAAGCATCCTAATGACAAAAGCAGGAAGAATTGTTCTGGAAAAAAGACATTTTCCTCAATGTGGTGACTCCAGCTAAGGAATGAAGCTAAAGCTGAAGTCCTCCTCTGAGATGCAGACACCCACCACTGATGCTCCACACTCAAACAGCAATGCCATGAAAGACAGAAATATCTGCTGAGCTTTCTGCAGCCCAGTTCCACCAACGCCACCATGGAGTTCCCATGGGACTTGCCAGCTGTTTGAGCACAGGTCTGCAGGCTGGCAAGCTCTGCAAAATGCCCTGCTGTGAAGGCACTCCCACCTATCACTGCTGCTGTCAAGGAGTCGTTGCACAAGGCATGACTTTGAGGAACAGGCTGCTGGAACTTGATGATGACTCTAAGCTTGAAAAAGCTGTAGCCAATAAATCCTGCAGCAGGATATGTAAGGATTGGGGTTTGAGTTGAAGTCAAAGCCAGAAATAAAAATGTTCATTTCGGGAGTTAAGACTATAATCCTGGGCTCTTGAGTCAGTAAGTAGGAGTCAATACATTTATTGCCACCATTAAAACTGATGAAGCTGTTTCTCCTCACACACACTCTGCTTTGACACCAGTATCATTGCATCACCTTCAGAGAAGCCACATTTGATTTATGCTGGCTGGAGGGGACAGTCTACCTCTTTCTGCCCTCCCCAAGCTATTTGGAGTCTGACAGGCTGTTGCAGCCGACACCAGACAAAGGATGCTTCTTGGATGATGTCTTGTTAAATCAGCTGGATGCAACTGGCTGCTAAAATGGTGAACATGTCATGCTATCTGGTCAGTGTCTATTTCATCCTCTCTAATGGTCCCATTCATTTGGGATGAATAAAAGCAAATAAAGAGGGTACCAGCGCTCTCAGGCTGAAGGAACTCAAGCCAGTGTTATGGCCCTCTTCCTGCTGAACGGTACAAAGGCATATTTGCTCTTCATGGATTTTTTTCCAGGACAGCCATTCCTGAATAGCTCCAGGTCTGAGCACATTTGTCCTTAAATAAGCCTGCCTTTTTCTGACTGAACTTCAGCTCCTGGAAGTGGACTATAAAGCAGAAAGACCCAAGGGGGGCAATGATATCTGTGCACTACATTTACACTCCATGTCAATCCAGGGTAACTGCTCTGTGCAGACATGCTCCATGTCCACCATTCTTCTCTCCTGCCAGTTCTGGCTCATTCCTTTTGTCACGCTTGATAGCAGTTTGCCCAGTTTTCTGGTCTCCTGTCAACAGGCTTGATTGGCAGCACAGTGTGATTCTCTGCCAGGGAACTACTTCTGATACTTACCCTCATTTTTCTGTTTCTTCATCTCACCTCCGGAACCATGAAATTTTATCCCAGGAACAACAACTATAGAGTTCCCATATAGTATACAAATTCTATTATACACGCCACCCCCCCACCCCCTAATTGTACAGCAGCCCATACACAGTAGATTACATCCTAGCCCAGATCAAGATTTTAAGATGACTTTATGAAGATGGAGACCTGCGTGAGGCTCCTCAGTCCATCAGCACATTCCCAAAGGAGCACATGGACTTTCAAAGCAGGTCTCAGTGACCTCCCTGGTTTGAGAGTCAGGCTTCCCCTTCCTGGTCTTTTCAGGTCTGCTTCCTTTGCAACACAGCACAGATCAGCTCTGCTTTTTCCTTGTTGTCTATCAAAGCAGCAGGATCTTCTCACCCGAAATGCAATGGCCAAACCTCCTATGGAAGGAAGCCAGGAGGTGCTGAAGAATAGTACCCTCATATTGCAGCCTCTGAGGACAAGCTTATGGGCCCATCAACAGCAGAATAGTTCACTTGAAACACGGTCGCTGTTTCCAGCTCACCAGGGTCCTTGCCAAGAAAAGTGAGAATTATTTGTTACATCTTCCTTCCTCCAGAACTAAACTACTGACCCTTTCTGAAACAATATCCCATAGCTCTCCTTCATCAAATTGGAAACTCTGGAACACAAGAAATCACATCTCCATTGTGAAGTAAGGAGTTGTTCTTTTGAGAAGGCATCGGTAGTTTATTTTTCTTTTATTTTTTTTCTTTTTTTTTTTTTTGTTCCCACAGACCCACAGTCACAAGCTTGATTTCCAAGGGGCCTACTATGCCAGCGTGGAAAAAGGACTTCCGTGTTTCACCTGAAACAAGAATGGACAAGTAATTGGACAATTTCATATTGCTTCTTAAATGTTGCCAGAGCTTGGCCACTGAAGCTCTTGTGATTCACAAGCTGCTTGGGCTGTGGTGTTCAAGATTTGAAAATTATTGGGGCAGGCATGCCTTCCAGTAACCTACAGCCCTAATTTAAAGAGATCCCTCTTTGGGTCACTCCCATGTTGCCTGTTCAGAAGCTGGACACTTTGCAAGGTGCTCATCAAGTCTCTGGTTGATTGCACCGAAATTTTCAGGACAGGGACTACAGAAAGGAGGCTAGACCCCAACAGCAAAGTGTTGCAGCACCACAGCATTTTGTTATGAATAAAGACATGGTCCTAATAGGCAGAAATCTCTCAGCATGAAGACACAGCTCAACTGCACAATGATGTTTTTTATCTCATTTCAGTAGCCAGCCACCATTTCATGCAGAAGAGGCCCCACAATGTTAGCTGCATCTTGTAAAGCAGTCTGGAGAACATGGCCCCTATTATAGCCTCATTCCTGGTGGATGAGAGGAGGTGGCCTTACACTGGTTTTGTACATAGTTCTGCACATCATCCTGCTGCAGTTCATGTCTGTCTTTCCAAATCTCACTTCAGCAATGCAAGATCAGTCATAGTGGCTTGTTCCAGTTTGCACATGGATAACAATCTCTGAAGGTCAGACATGGCTCCACAGCTGTTGTCATGACAATGGATTACCCCAGGCTGTAGCTGTCTGCGCTCATACAACCATACACATCCTGATAGATCTGTTTAGGAGGAGAAGGCTGAACTGCAGGGAATGGATGTGTTAAAACTCTGCCCTGAGCCAAACACCAAGCACCATGTCTTCAGACCAGTCCCTTTTCAGATGCTGAGCAGTGGTTGGTCAGGAAACACAATGTTTTTCCTCAAATAATAGGTACGTTTAGTACCTTGGGAGCAGGGCCATCAACAAAGGAGCTCTCAGGAAGTCTTTCCTTCACTGCCTTCCTGTTGCAGAGAAGAATAAAGTTTCTCTGTACTTCTCATGGTGAAACTCCCTAGCCTTCAGTGTGCTACCACCATGGTCTACTCTGCACCTATTTGCAGGTGGGATGGTAGCCAGAGCTGGTGCTGTATGGTGGCTGGTGGCAGTTCCTACATTGTGCTCATACTACTTTGCAGGTCTCTGCACATGAATCTCAGGCCATGTAAGACCAGGTGGTGAAGTAGAAGCAGCAGCACACCTGCTATTAGCAATTTGTATTTCTTACTTGGCTCTGCTCACCACTTTCCTGGCCCAAAAGCTGGTGTGTTTTTCACATGACAGGCACTTCATCACAACCTTCATTCAACTTCAAAACCAATGATCTTAATTTTGTGCAGGATTTCCTGGGCTGTGGGCCATGCTTTCATTGTGTTGAGCATGGGCTGATGTAAAGGTATGGGATATGACCCAGGAAGCATGCCCGAGGAAACAGCAGGAGATTACAACAGCCTGAGGATTTCTTATAGGTACTGTTGTCCTGTGGGTCCTTGGGATCTATGACAGAAAGTGTTTGCTCCTAGGTCAGACTTTGGGAGGGAAGCAACGAACCCGTTCGCTTTGCATGACGATTGAGCAGCCTGGCCAGGGCCAACTCCTTGGTCAAAGCTGGGCCTTGGACTCTCCCTGTGGACACTCCTTGGAGCAAGATACTCACTTTGCACAGGTAGAAAAGGAGGTAAGCATGCAGTCTGTAGTGGCTTTCAACAGAGAGTTAAATATATATAGTCAGCATAATAAATGCCTTGTGGAAGTCCCCTTACAACTGTCTAACACACTGCCCTTCTTTGCCAACTGGATACCTTCAATAAATCCATGTGTAGGGAGGGACCCAGGATATTGCCGTAAGGGTTACCAGCAAGCCCTGGCCTTTGGGAAACCACAAGCCTCCCAAGCCACATCAGCTCCTTTTGTGGGAACAAAACCACTGTGTCTAATTTTAGATGACTCCCACTCCCACCCAGTCTGTTTGCTTAAGTCCGAGTGCATTTGAACAGGGAAACACCAGAGCCAAAGTGATTCCAGTCTCAAAGGTAATTTCTTGCCAGGAGAGGGGGAAAGGGGGGCGGGAGACGGAATAAAATCAGATAATATTATTTTGTGCTAACAATCAAAGCTTGCGTGCTGGCAGGGTGTTCGAGCAGAGGGAAATCCAGCTGCAGGCACTGCCCTCTCGTGGTACAGGATTAAAATCTCACCCTTCCAGAAGCAGAGGATGACTCCTGTGAGCATCTGTGCTCCAGCTCAGCCCCAGCAAAGCAGATCATCTCAAGTAATATAGGAAACGGACTAGATGGTCTTCAAGGTCCTTTCCAACCTAAACTATTCTATGATTCTATGATTCTGTGATAAAGTGTATGCATAGCTATCTATCACTGCAATTAGATTATGGTTTATGTCTCTTCACCCCAAATCCATATGTTTTATCTTTCTGAAGCCATTTTCATGCATCTTTCTGCCCTGTCTCCAAGTTCTTGTTTGGACACCTTGCATACAGAAAAGGCCTGAAACATTATTTAGCCTCACAATGCTCCCGTCTGCAGCGTCTGAGTGCTCAGAAATGTCAGTGTAGTACTTGCACGGCACCCGGGGGAGCCAAGATGACACGAGCTGGCACACAAAGCCTACGGGCAGAGCATCCACTGATCTTGAACATCCTCAGGAAGCAGTGCACCATTTCCTCTGCACCCTGCTCTCGTCCCGGAGGCTGCCTGTGCTGCGGCGAGATGCCTCTTTCTCTCATCACAGTCTCGTGAATGGCTAAGCCATCTCCTCCAAAAGCACTTTCCAAAAATAATCAAATTGAGGCAGACACTGAGCATGAGGAAAATTTTAGCCCGAGCAGTTGCTGTT
Organism: Anarhynchus alexandrinus; assembly: GCA_008711295.1. NCBI lineage: Eukaryota > Metazoa > Chordata > Aves > Charadriiformes > Charadriidae > Anarhynchus > Anarhynchus alexandrinus. The sequence continues at coordinate 581,810 of VUYV01000221.1, forward strand.
AGACACTGCTGTACACAGATGAAAATGGAGCAAAGCAGTGGGAAGGGCAATCACAAGTTTGGCTATTTGGAGTGCGCACACATGTTCGTGTATGCGTCCCTGTCTCTTGGAAATGTGGGATAGGAGAAGAGGGAATAATAAAACTTCACACACAGAGATCAGCAATTATTATCAGTCATGACGTGACATCAGCCTGGTGGACCTTTCCTTGCAGCAAATGTTTTCACAGCATTTCAGTGCCCGGCATGTTTCCCTCTCACCTGCCCCTCTCGTGACAAGTCACGCTCACAGATGAGGCTTATCAAAAACCCATTTCCTAGGTCATGGAGCAAGATTTAAGTTGGGATTCCCAGAGAGGGGGTTTTGCTAAATGGCCACAAAGCTCCTCAGAAGGGAACCAGATCCCAATACCCCTGATGCTGAACCGCACGCAGGCGTGCACGCATGTATGCTTCCTGCTCGAGCACGCAGGAGAGATTTTCCCAAGCTAACATTTACACAGTTCTCTGGAGGACGATGAAGTTATATGAACTGTAGTAACCATTATTGGATGTTATAGCACTAGACCAAGCCAGTGAGCTAATCTGAGGCCTGGTTTTCAACAAACATCTAATTCTATTGTTATTCAGATACCTGCATTTCAGACCCGCGGTTCCCAAGGTTTTCAACTTGCACACCCTCTGCTGCAAGCATCTCTCTCCTCATGTTGTCTAAAGCACGGCGGATACTTCTATTACTGTACTCATTTCCCCCATCCCCTGTTTTCCTCCTCCTGTGGAGCCACCCAAAGTTACCACCATATTTAAAAGTCTTGTGTGATGCAGCAAGACAAGTTTGCAATAGCAAGCTTGCAATAGTGAGGTAGACTTTCCCAGCTAGCAGAAGACTTTTTAGCACAGATTTTTGCCTACCTAACAGGCTGGTTTGCAGCATTTCTGGTCTTTAATCCCACTTTAGCAGTCCATGAAAGTGGTGAAACACATGCTTAAACATAAGCATGTGCTTAGGCTGAACTGGCTGCAGCGGGGGGCAAGGGTGCAATTAGTACAAAGAATAGACGCTTGTGTCTTACACCTTACAATGAGTAGCTTATCGGTTTTTCTTTCTGCTATTGAAACACATGTTGCACTCTTAAATAAACCTTTGCCAGGAAGGCAATTCCATATTATCAGTAAGTTTCCAATAGACGCTATCCAACTCTCCTTCTGACACCACAGGCTAGGATTTCTGCAGCATCGTGACAGTACGAAAACTTCAGGCTTAGAAACATTACACCGCCCCAGCAGAATGATGGATCTGCTTCCAGGGGGTGAAAAATCCTCAAGCCAAACAAAAACCAGAAAAGGTCTTTCAATAACTTTATTTTCCTTTTCCACATTATATTCTTCTACCGACTCTTACATCTTCGTGAACCGATCCCGGTGCAGCTCTTCAACAGCCAAGTTATTCTCCATGGGGTAAAACATCAGCAAAACACGCGAGTCCGAGCCAGCGCTGAAACTGAACTGCTTCACAAAATGAAAGTAATACGGGGTTGGTATCTTCCCAGTGAATTGAATTAATAGTGTTAAAAATCAATAGTACCTTAACAATCCTGTATAACTGTGAAATTAAATCAGTGAAAGAAGTTGGCAAACCCTTTAAGTTTTGCTGATTAAAAAAAATTAGAAATTATCAACTTTCAAGGTATCTGAAATACCATGGAGGAAGAATTGCACCCTATCAAAATAACTTGCTCTTGGATCATTCAAGTAAAATCTGTAGCGATCTTAATCTTGGTTATTTTGATGTTAAAATGTGCTGCCCTTATCTTTTGAGAGAGTTTATAAAATTAAACATTATCTAAGGAAGAACCAAGCACCCTCTCTTCTGAAGGTGTTTAGCACAAATAGTTAGGAGTGAGAACAAATTCATAACTAATATGCCTTTTCAAAACAACAAAAAGTAGTTAGGAAATTGCATTGAAAAAATATTCAGGGAATTTGCTTTAATGCTTCACCAGCACATGAATACAAAATAAGTACTTTTTAAAATACTGTCTCTCACTGCTTAAATACATTTAAGACTCTGAATAAACAGCGATGGAAGTGATTTTTGGCTTACTCAAATTTTTTTCCCTCTTATTTTTCTTTGCAATTTTTGCTACCTTGCTACTTATTGCTTGCTCCGGTTGCAGGGAGGGTTTTTTTTGTTTCCCCCCCTGCTTTGTGAGCAGATCAGCCTGAATCCGGAGGGGAATTTCATGGTTGTGGCTGTATTCCTGCCTCCAGAGTTGAAGAAAAAACTGTCTAGCCTCCCTTCGATAAAAACTGTGGTGGAGCGGGTCGGTATATTTGAATCTCAAACTAAAAAGAAAAACAACAAAAAACACCCCCAGATTTCATAAACTCAACCAGATGCCTTAGAAGGGCAAATATCTTGTTCCTCTTTAATTAAAAGGTATAGCAAATAAAAATCTGGTTTTAATTAAACAGCAGGAATATAAGATGTTATCTCCCCAAACCACTCTGCTGCGGTGAATTAACTTTTGCTAGGTTTTTTTTTTTTTAAATCCGCCACATATCAATCTAAACCCGGCACACAGAAGGAGAATTTAGTTTCTACAAGAATATTTATATGCTCCAAGATAACAAGGCAGCAGCTCCCAAGCAGGTATAAACTGGCAGAGGCAATGGTTTGTACTGGTTTAGGCTAACACCAAAATGGGTCCTTTAGAGTCGGCTGATGTTGTCCGTCGCACTCAGCACAGACACTAAGGTAAATGTACAGACGCTCACATATAAGCATGCTTAGCCTTTGCTTTACACACTGAGGGATACAGGGAATTTAATTGTAGCGTTTAATCAATTTTCAGTCAAGCCCCAACAAGCCTTTTGCTCCATTCCCTCCAGTGCTGTCCTCCTCCTGCAACCAGCACCCTTACGGATGCAGCGTGCCTGCGTGCCTGCACGCGGCAGCTCCTGGATTGCAGAGGAAAAAAACTTTGTACAAAGGCATCCATAAGCAGGGTTAAGTCCTGTCTTTTCCCAGCAGTGTGGTATCGCAAGCCAGAACTGAGCCTGCTTGTAAAATAGTGCAGGTGTGTTTATTGTAATCATCTCTCACTAAAAAGAAACAGGTTCAAGGGGTTTAAATATAATTAGCATGAGCTACACTCCTGCCTTTAATCACTACCTTGCTGGTTAATATAATCAAGAAGGTAAACAAACAAGGATTAACTCCATTAAATTAAAAAAAATATATTCTACTGGGAAGCTTGCAAAGGAATTTTGTTTTGTTATGCTGCTACACAGCATTATTTTATTTCCGTGTTACAAATTATTTTTAACATAAAAATACTCTCCTGTCCTTGCCTCCCATAAGGAAGTGCCAAAATACAACACCCTTGATTTTTATTTCACATTCAATATAACCACAGCACTTTGCACTTTCACAACATCTTTCACTAGAAGGCATCCAAGCACTTAAAAATGTTTTGGCACATATCAAATATAAGATAGCAGTTGAATAACACACCTGCCACTCTGACAATTTATACAAAATGTTATGTCAAATATAAATACAGGTTTCAGTTCATTTTGGCATCCCCAAATGTTCAGGTCAGTATGTTGCTACAATTATTGTGGCTGGACCCGCTCATATGGCATCCGAGAAAATGCCTGAACCTGGAACTGAGTTCTGGCTGTTTGAACACAGCATGGGATATTTTGCAAATGAGCTTTATCATGACATAGGAATCATTCCCCTATGAAATAATGGTTTATTTCACATGGAAAGCTCAATTTAAACCACGCATAAATACAGAAAATGCTTTTATCAGCAAAGATAGAGGTATAACACCTTAACGTGAGGCTTGCAGACTGCTGCGATCCTGAAGTTTCACATTCACAAGACGAAACCCAGATAAATACAAGCACGTGGATATAAACCTGTTTGGATGTGTACATATCGCATATCTCTCTGGAGAGACAACAAATAACTAAATACACTCTCCCTCCTTTCCTACTTCCATTGTAAACCAACCCTCAGGATCTTCGGTAGATATATTTAAAACAACTCTCCAGCTCTCCCTGAGAAGGGAAAGTCAGTTCTACCAGCATGTTTATTGATACAGGATGTTAAGTACCTGACTGACCAGATTTTGCTTATAATAAAGACACTTTTTGTGCAAATTTTATGGAACGTGGCGTGTCAGAGTTTAGAGGAAAATGGGAGATTGTCATGGTAACAGCACATGGGGACTGCAGTTGGGAGAGGTCCCTCTGGGAACCACAACACCAGCAGAATTTTAAACATTTGCAACTATTATATTTAAAAAAAAATAAAATTACTTCATAGCTGTGCCAAAAATCATCTAGGGGAAAAAAGAAAAAAGGAAAATACCACAGTATTCTTCACCAGTTTGCAAATAAACGTCTGTCCTTTCCGCTTGGAAGCTGCAAGGAGGAGAAAAACACTAGAAGAAAATATTCCTCCCAAAATACTGCATTTTAGAAGCAATACTGTCAGCTGCAGGAGTCAAAACAGGTTAAAAAGATGCTTGGCGGGTAGCTGCAGCTAGCTGAGGCCACGAGCCTGGAAAGCTTATGACACCGCTTTATGCACAGCGAGCCCGATCCTGCAGCGATTTATTCAATATGTCCTCCATTTTATTTCCTCTGAGCAGCTCCTCTGACCTCAGTGAAACTCTTCGTGGTGCAGAGTTAGAGCTAAAAACCACAGCAAGGTCCCTGCCTCCCCAGAAATGTAGCTCACGGGATCTTAACATGCTCTACGTTCAGTGCGGGATTAAGCGGGACCCTAAATAAACCAGGCTTAAATGTGTCCCTCCATTAGTCAAAGCTGAAGTAAGAACTTCAGAAACAAGCCGAGCTGCTTGAAAATTGCAGCTTTTGCAAGGGAAATGTCTATCATCTTTCCTATTTCAATTGCTGGTGTCAGGCAATTCACAAAAAAGGCATTGAAAATACCTGCCCCCAAAATAAATGCAATGTTTTCCTTCACCATACCTGTATTTCCAGAAGCCAACCACTGATTTTACAGCACAGTGAAAATGTTTTAATAAAAATTGAGGTTACTTTTGTTTGTAACTGACTGTTTTCTGATTTTACATTCCTAATTTTGGAATTAAAATGCAGGGGAACCCCCCCCACACCTTTTCCAATGGAAAATCTAATTTTCTTTTTAAAAAAATCTTTAAAAACTGATCAACCATTTCTAACAGTAACTGGCAGAGGATATGAAGATGAATAACGCAGAAATGCAGGTCTCAGTTCTGCCTCTCTTATCATTTCTTGCATTGCCCGGGGAAGTTAGAGACTGCAGGATCCCATCTGCTCCGGCAGACAGAAAGGTGACTTTAAATACATCTGTCCAGAGGCAAATTCTACCAGAGGAAATTCTGTTTCACAGCCACGGCCATACGTGCTGTGTATATTTTTCATTGTGAATGCGTAGTGTCAGGGACAACTTCAAGAGGCTTATGCCAAGTAACGAGACGTAGCTAAGCTCTACTTTAAGGACAAGAAATATTCACACACTCTGTTTTTTTAAAATTAAAGATATTAAAAATTGAAATAATATTCAAATTATAGGCTGCTCACTTGAAATAAATTACAGATATCACTGTGCAATAGTACTACATCAGTTTATATATCTACCCTTTGAAAATTACTTCAGGTGTTTATGAGCTGCTTCTGCATTTCGCATAGGTTTGCTCATTCCTGGGGCGCTTTGGCAAGTAGGTAGCGCCTGCAGGGCTGGGAGGGTCAGAGCTTCTTGACTCACATCCATCCCCACGGTACATCTCGGCATGGGTCCGGCGGTGCATTCAGTACCGCGCGCTGAGATTCCTGTCTGCTGGAAATCGGAGCTGGAGGCGAGCAACATGCCATCCGCTCATCGGCTGCAAAGCAAGGGGTGCAGCTGCAAAACGGACCTTTTCTGCTCATTTTTAGCACAACCTGCATTTTTTGAAACAAAGGTGGGATTTTTCCAAAGCGCTTGGTGATGAGCCCAGCAATGTTAGCAAGATTTCAACTGGTGTTTTCAACAGGAGCAGAGACAGAGTGCAAAACATTTTAAAACTGCTGTCCTAACACCTGCAAAATCCCAAGGCTTTCCACAGAGTGGAACCGAAAAACCAGCACGGAGTTTCAAACATCATTAAAATAGGGGATGGGCATAAGAATGAAAGCAACTCATTACATTAGATCCTTCTTTCAGCAATGTCCTTGAGTCTCAAGAGCAGACAAGTGCTAATAGACCCCTTCCCGCAGCTCCCTGGAGCACCCCCTTGTCCACTGCCAAAACCTCCTGATGCACTGGGAGCTGTGAGCTCTCCACAACGTGATGTGGATGGTGATAAAAGGACAAAGAACAGCAGCAGAGCCAGAGATGGTTGCGGCATATTGCAGCAAGAGAAGAGTAGGGTTGCTTTGGAAATTGGGATCACAGGGCTGCTGTCACCACTTCACAATAGTGGGGACCAAAATGCCCATTGGTGAGCTTTGATGCACCAGGATCACTCCCCACCTCCAATACGTTTAGCAAGCAGCTGGAATCAGGTGCAAGAATATGGCAACTAACAGTAATTTCTGGAGCTCTGAAAAATCATGGAAACTGCAATAAATTAAGAGTCAGGGGAGATGGTACGGTCACATCCTTTACATTCTCACAAGGAAGCATTGCTAGCAAAAAAGTCCCTGTAAAGCATTGAAACAAACTCTTGTGTCTATCAAGACCATGAGAGCGAAAGTACGTGGATCCATTCCTGTTGAGGTTGAAATAAACCACTAGTATTTTTCCCCTCTTATGGAAAATTTTCACATTCTGAAACATTTTTTAAATTTTTGAAAATATCCTTCTACTGTTGCTAACCTGGTCGGTCACTCTCATCCATGCCCCAAAGCAGAAAAGAAAAAAAGTGAGTGAAAGCAAGAAATAAAAGGCATTTAAATATAGCAAAAGGAATTAATTGAAAGAATTAAAATTCTGATTTTAAAAGGTGTATTGTAAGAAAAGTAAATGTATAACCTGTTTTGGTAGACTATAAAACAGGGAATCAGCAGGAACAAAGGTAAATCCCTCTTCGATGTTTCTCTGGGTGCTTCAGCAAGAGCTTTGTAAAGCAATTATTTTGGGGGTAGGTGGGTACACCCACCTCTTTCTCCCCCCCAAGAAAAATCCAAGAAAGCATAAATATTGTTTGAGTTAACTAAAACATTTTTTTTCTTCTATCCCCTAAACCAGAAAAGAGTAGGGAAAGAAATATTCAGATCAAACACGACGTGTCATTGTATCTGAATCAAAATGTTTGAGTTTTGGCTTGGGGTGAATTTTGTACTATTTAAAAACGCAACATTTAGACTCATAATATCTTGTTGAAATCAAAACATTTCCCTTCTAAAGTTTCAACAAAACCCAGTTTTAATTAGGGAAAAAAACCACCCTTTTCAGTTAAATCTAACCTATATTCAACACCAACTCACAAATAGTTTTTGTCAAACCAAAAAATGCATATTTTGGGCACATCAGCTAAACATTTTCTGAGCTCTGGTTTCTGTAGAAGCTGGTACTCTGGGGCCCTGATGTGCACTTTGCGTACTTGATTATTGCCGCAGTTTGAACATTGCTGTTGTATCTGTCCTGCAGCTGAGAATAAGGCTGCTTCGTGCTAGGTGCTGCAGGAAGACTCTGAGAAAAATACAAGTATCTGCATTATTACTACTACTATTATTATTATTATGGGATCCTGGGTGCTGCTGGCTTGGACAATCAACCATAAAAGAAAAAAAAATGCAGGGAACAAAATGTACCCCCTTGTTTCTTTTTATCTTTAATCTGAAGATTCATATGCCAAAGACACTTTTTTTCTTTGGCATGCCCACTCTCCATCGTTTTAGCAGCTCTTGCTACACTTAAAAGGCTTGACTTTGCTCAATACAATCAATAGCTAAGAACAGCAGAAAGAGTTGATCATCAACACAAGATTATAATATCTGCTTTGGCTCTTCGGTGGCTCTGAAAACGTGCAAGCATGGTTGGGGAGATGGAAAATAATATGAAACACTCACTAACAGCATGTAGCATAGAAACTTAGAAAACCACTGTAGTCATTGACTCACAGATGGTCAAATGAACAACATGTTTCTATTCCTGTATTTAATTAAATCTTAATTATGCCACCAACAGGGTTCAAAACAGCATTATGAAACAGCTTGCATGAATACCAAAATACGATTGGCTGACGAGACTTTGAACTCATGTAATTATCTTCCCAAAAAAGCGCACACGTTGGGTCTATAAAGCCTCTTCACCAAGCAGCCCATTGAACCACAGCACAAGATTAAAAATAAATTCATGTAGAATATACCCGGTTCAAGATATGGAGCTGATAAATGGAGAGGCAAATTTCAAATTACCAGTGAGTGCAGTTGAAAGATGCTGGGAGTCAGAGGGAGACTTTCCAAGCCTCCAGTATTCTCTGGATCAGGCCCCTCCATGGAGGCTTTGCCTCTTACCTTTGTTGGTCTGTAGATAATATGGACACATAATAAAATCAAGCAACTCTAATTTAATTCTTCCACCAGGTGATCACGTGAGTTAATTATAAAGAGCTGCCTGGGATATTCCTTTGAATTGTCTTTTTTTGTTGTTGAAAGAAGGCCCTTTATTGAAAATAAATATTTTGGAGGATCTTTCTCTTTCATTTTTAATATGACAGCTAAACAACAACACCATAACAACTCACAAGAACAACAACACAACAACTCATAAGCGCATTTTGCCAAGGAGTTTAGTTTTTGCAGTGCTTCCCAGAGCAAGGGGCTGGGAAGGCCCCTGGAAGGCAGCTCCATCCTAAATTCGGCTCCCAGGCTCTTCTTCCACCTTTTAAAGTCATTTCAAGCTCCTTTTCATCTTGATATTCAGAGCAGGGATCACCTGCCACTTTCCCACTTACAAGCATCACATGGAAGAGCTATGCATCTGAGAGCAAAAGAGCACAGTGTCCAAGGTGCACCCACCCTACAAGCCACGGGTTCAAGAAAAAACACAAGAGTTGTTAAAAAAAACTTACAGCTTTCAACTTTTGTGAAAGGTTTTCTACTTTAGCACCATTTCCATCGCGTTGTACACGCACAAGAGCTGTCCAACCATGGACTTCAGCCTTGGTCTGAAAAGACACTTTTTTTGTGCAGAGCAGCGTAGTGGGAATAAGAAGGAAGATGAAAAGGCTATTGTATTTTTTTTTCCAATTAGGTACCAAAATTTAAGACATTCTGTTGAAAAATCATTAGAAAAATAATGTGATGCATTTCATGACTGGGTACATGAACTCCCTCTGTTTTTTTACAGAAGTGGTCAGAGCAAATAAAACAGAGAACAAGGCTCTGTGTGGATGTATAATTTAAAATTTGAAAAAAATCTCAAAACTGCCCCAGCCAAAATTTTCCACCCAAGATCCATAATTTATTGAGGGCAGATTTTCAGTGAAAATTATAGGTTTGCAATGGTTCTAAATTTAAAAAATTTTGACCTTGTCCCCCCACCTTTAGAGATACTTCTAAAGATGAACTCAAATTTCTAAGGAAAGCAAACCCTTTTCAGAAAAACTTTTCTTAGTGCAAAAAGGTCAGCTGGGTGCAGGGAAATAACTTCACTAGAAAACTTTAACATATTTGAACCTTTTGGTTGTATTGCCTGCATTCAGAAAAAAATCTTCATTGAAAATACAAAGGTTTTCAGGAAAATGGAAGACGGTAAGCCCCCTGGATGGAAGAAATGCTGTCTGGGGACACCTTTACGCCTGTTTCAGAGAGGACATAGACCATAAGAAGTAGACCATAGAAGCCCCAAAGTGTCCTTGCACCCTAGGCGCTGGATGCTGCTCAGCATCCCCTGTCGAGGTGCACCCATCCATGGATGGAGGCTACTTCTCCCACCACCTTGCTAAGCTAACAAAAGCCCTGGGAGAAGTGTACATGGAAGCCTTCACTACCTTGAATTTTCATTTTGAAATGAAATATGACACAGACAAACAGTCAGTAGACAGCTGACGGTTTTCCCGCTTCCTATAAAAACCCACCAGATCTGCTGAGAGAGAGAACGTCTTTTCACACCCCTTACTTGCACTTTTTGATTTTCAACCTAATTTGATTACCAATTAAACTTAAAAGGAGAGCAGAGTTTTTCTCGGGCTTTCCTTTTTTCCCCAGTGAGGCCTCACACTCCCTGAAATACCCAAAATCGCTGACACAGTGCGCTCCTCCAGGAATCCAGAGCCTTTCCCACTGAGTTACAAGCTGCCAAGGAGGCTATATTATAACAAAAGAAGTTTTTATATCCTCCTGTAAGCAGAATACTAGGAACTACCATGAAATGTGCATTATCTGAATGGTATTCGTTGATGGTTAGAATCAGCTTATTTAGGAAATTTCCAGCTGATATGTAAACACACCATGGAGAAGAACGGAGACAACAATAGTGATGGAGGCAGTGTCTGAACCCTCTTGGCCCTGGTCCTGGAACTTAATATCTTAATAACTTGTCCTTATGAGTCACTGCAGTGAAGAAGCCAGGATTGCTCTTGTCACATTTGGTAAATGGACTGAAATGCAGTCATGGACTGTGCAGTGGCTCAAGACGGGGCTGGACGAAACATCTCCATCACTGCACGCATGCTGTTATTTGTTAGGGACCTTGCAGAAGGGTATTGTTTAAAAGATTAAAAGGAAAAGTAACACAAGAAAAAAGTGGGTAAAGTTGAAAAGGAAAGGTGAAAGAGAGAGGTAGGGAGTGACAAATTTTAGGCAAATATGTCAGTGGACTTAACACAGGTGTCTGGTCAAAGTGTTCCAGCCTGCCATAAGCAGGAGGTCAAAGCAATCAGACAGTCCATTTTGGCATTAAACTTCTGAACGTTTGATTAAATCAGTGAAGAGCACTAATGGCTCCTAAGAGACCAGCCTGAATTTTCACCGGATCAGCGTGACTTGGCCCATCAAAGTTCAAAAGAAGGCCATTGCACAAAGAAGTGCCCACAAATTCTGCCTCTTGGTGCTTTCTGCACCCAACACTGACCTGTAAAATGAAATGCAAGCAGTCGCAGCAAAGAGGACTGGCAGCAAATGTTGTTATTGAGCAGCCCAACTGATTAATCCAAAGCCTAAAAATCAAGGTGATGGATGCTTTTCTCTCCCTTTCTGTTCTGCATCACTGGCAATACAGGTTTTGCAGACCGAGTTACAGTCTAAGCACTGCCATGCAAGTCCACAGCATCCACTACCTTGCACTGATTTTCCTGAGCAGAAGCTGAGAAAAGAAAAAAAATCATGCAAGGAGCTAGCAAATCTTCATGTCTCTGAAAGTGTTAGGCTTCAATGATGAGCTAATTCTGCATTTACCGCTGGCACCAAAGAAAAGCAAATCTGAAAGCAAACAGATTTCTCTTGGGGAAAGGCAATGCATTTTACATATGGATTTTGCACGGTAAAACCAAACTCTCAGAGTGACTTTGTAGTCAGCAAAGTGTTAGTAAAAAACAGCACCTTCTGAGTCATCAGCTGTGATCCTCGTACATGTATCTGCCAACTCCAGCAACGAAACCAGTTTTCATCCTCTTGGGCGTGTTGGAGCTGCAGATTCAGTCCGACTGAGAGAGGGAGCTCCATCCCCCCCTCCATCTTCCCAGGACATGTTATCCAAAATACTCCCGCGGAGTCCGATTCCTGGCACAGACATGGGAACAGGAAGGAGCCCTGCGAGATGTTCAGGTCCCAGCCCACGTCCTGCAAAGAAACACCAGGCCTGCCCAGACAAGGGAGCAGATTTTCCCCACCCCCAAAAAAAGCCCCTAGCATGGTTCTTTCATTTGGAACTCACCGTGAGTTCAACTTCCTTGACAAGAGCTGGGGGTAAGAGGGGAGAGGATCTGTCATTGTCTCTCACCAATTCCTTCATCCTTCTTTTTCTCAAAAGGAGAAAAAAAGATGGGAAAGAATCAGGAATTCCTCAATAATATAATGAATATATTCTCCACACCATGCTCTGCTCTATCCCCTTTCTGCTGACAGCGAGATCCTCCCAAAGGAAAAGCAAAAAGGAGCAGACTTAAGGAGGGAAAGAACTTGTCCCCAGAAATATTTCTCTGGTTTTCTTCTAAGCTTAGGAGACTTTTATATGAGTATTTCAAGATGAGAGTTTGGGTGGGGTTCCCTTCTTTTTAAGAGGTAAGAATTAAAAATACAAAAAGTAAGATTTCTTCCACATTTAGTTGTTCCCTGAAAAAATGTGGGGAATCTGAAAGAAAGTGGAAGTTTTACACTAATTTCCAAATTAAAAATGTGGACGTATCAACATTTCATTAGTTCCTCCTTGCTGTGAAACACTGAGGGGAAAATATTGAAAACTGTAACTTCCAAAAAACAATGATCACAATTTTTGTCTGAGATGCATTTTCCAGCAAAAACAAAAAAAGGAAACAAATCTTATCAGTGACATGTTTTGGTCCCCGCTATCCAACAGCCTCTTTATTTTTAACCCCAGAGATTTGTATCTAGGTCAAGTGTACGACCAATCGCCCTCCTCCCACAGTGCAAGATTTAGCCTATCATTTCTCAGGTTAGAAAAGCATTTTGCAAAACTCTCTTTGGGTCAGCGATTAGACTGAGTTCAAGGCCAATTCATATTCCATATGAATCAGTTGGTCCAGTCCTAGCAACAACAGCCAGAATATCAAATATACGACAAAACTGGCCTACTTAATAATATTTAAAACATATGGCACAACAACATACCCTACATTTCCATAGCTTCACGTGTGTGTGTTACTGATACGCTTTGCATTATAATGAAAATATTAGTACACGATGGATTGCTGCCCCCCTCCCCCTTCTCTCCACATGGAAGGATTTCATCATATGTCTGCTTCAGTCTGATTTTGTTATTCATCTGAGCTGAGTGCCTGACAGATGTTTGCTTGCAAATTTCTAAATCGGTCTGCACCGGCGTCACTTTGCTCCTGCTGCATTCACCAGGCGTTTTACCCCATTGTGTACGGGGAGCAATGCTGTCTGCCCGCTCCTGCCTCCTTCCTGCTGAAGGGAAATAAACCCGTACAGCAGCTGTGAGATACAATGCTGGGAACACGCACTGGGAGAAAAAAAAAACATCCCATCTAATTCCTCTATGTTCATTGTCTCCTGCTATGCCACAGAATGAAGATGCAAATGCAGAAAGGTCCTGCATGAAGTGAACATCTGATGACCAAGGGCTGAGACAAAGGGTCTTGGGGCATTGGTGTTGATAGGTAGACCTTCAGCATCGACAGACTGAGCACATCTGATTTGTTGACTGGCCCAAAAGTGTCACTAAACAAGCTCACTCTGCTGTTAGCAGACTCCCATTATGACAAGAAAGCACACAAAAACCGTTTCCTCCGGGGTCCCACGCATCTCCTCAATTGCACGTTATGTTTCTATGCACCTTTGCTGGGCAACGCTACCTTGCAAAGATTTCAGGTTAAAACCTCCCTCCATCCTTCTCCATAGAAGTATTTTTGTACAGAGAAAGAAAATGACATTAAAGATCAGTCACACTTTGGGGCTTTCAAAATTGCTGTATGTGTGGCCATGCTGAAGATTCATCTTTTGTAATACTTTCAGTAAGCACTGTTGTATAAAGCCTTATGCTTTCCCCCAAATAAAACTTTTCACACTTGTGAAAACTTCCTTTAGGAAGTTCTCAACTTCCTTGAAAACACGTTATTTATTTTCAACCAACTAATTTGTTTTCTATTTGCTTTCTGAATCATTTTTTTCAGCATGTGTTCCCATAAAAAATTAGATCCCACTGAAAAAAAAACACAAACAAACAGGGAGCACTCTAATTACAAAATATCACTGAGCTCTGGTTGCACAACATGCCGTGAGATGCCGATGTTTCTAGCTATTAATTTAGGCTTTGCCTACACTAGAATGTATGTGTTCCACCAGCCCCACCAAAGGTTCGGAAAGTGCTGTTTGTGCTTATGTGGTGTTTAACTGGCTCTTTATTAGCCACCCCAATCTCACAGTTCCCAAAGTGAGTCTGACCCAGGGCAAATCCAAGTCAATGCAAGTGTTTCCGTCAGCCTGCCCAAGGCTGCTCTTCTCCCATTTTAGTTTTGGTGCAACCAAGTGCTCTGTTCTCCTCGGGCTTCTTTCCCTGCTTAGGCAGAGAGAAGAGCTTTCTAATGGAGAAATAGTTTTACAGAGGTGAGGTCTGAGTAAATGGTTGTCCATGTGCCTGCAAGTAGCTTGATGCTTGCAAGGGACTTTGCACAGAAATTGGGTGGCTTTACTGGAATTTATCATAAATGCCCCACTTACCTCCTGGTGTGAGCCCAGAAAATAGGGAACAACTGAAAGTATTTCCTCAGTTTCACTGTGGATCTGTGCTGTCCCCAGGACATCACTCTTGAGCAGAAGCTCTTTTATGTGAGCAGGATGGTAAAGGGATCTTGTAAACTGGGGATCCCCTCCCCAGTCCTTTCAGCAGTTAACAGATCATCTGTCCTCTTGCTTGGATGCGATAGTGTTTCCACTCAAAAATGGTTGCATCTCTCACTGTTCTCTACCGTCCTCCAGAAAATGGCTTGTCACGCTGCTTTACCAATCCCTTTCAATCAGACGACTAATTTTGGGAGCCTTCAATGTCATCCTTATCCCAACCCTGAAATAACTACCTCCCAATGACAGCAGAACTACAGAAGAGCTGCACTAAAATCCCACCAGACACATCTATTTTTAGAGCACATGGCAACTTCTACAGCTAGGTGCCTCCAATCTTAATTCTTTCTAAATGAAAGTCTGCCTAGTGGCATACTGAAAATTGAGCCTTTGAAGCCAGCACACAGCTCCCTGACCTATTATTGCTTTTTCAGATATACACCACTGTATCAAACTTATACAGATGGTTCTGTCATGAGTGCAAAAGCAATGGTTTCAGTGTCTTCCCTGCATACAAAATGTAAGCCAGCTTATACAAAGGATCTTCTAGTTATATTTCCTCCATGTGTTATTTTTATGTATCTTCCAGGGAAATGCAACTGAAGAATTTGAATTTAATAAGTGCGGGATATGGGGCTCTATTAAGTCTTCAAAGCACAATCAAGCAACAGTGATGGATCAAAGGCCTACAAAAATATTGCAAGAAATTATTGGCCCTTTAGGAGACTGAGACACGACAAATGACTACTGGATTCGTACTTCAGCCCCCTTGGGAGGGCAGAATTATTAAAGGTCGCTGTAAAGCCTGCAGAGAGCAACATAATGTTTTCTGCTGACTTTGCAAGTTGTGGATCAGACTCTGGGTCACCTGATAGAGTATATACTGGAACCGACAGTAAACTTTGTCTTTGCCAAAAGCGCAAAAGAGAAGGAAATGAAACAACACAGTAGTATTGATGCCAGAAAAAAAAATAAATTGCAAAGTTCAACTGATAATCAAAAAACTGGGGGAGGTTCAAGCTGAGGACAGGTATGCTTTACAGCTCTCCTCCTTCGACAATTAAATGCAAGTTAAAAGGCCTCTTGAGCTAAAATACACAAAAATGTGATACTTTGCAATCCACCACAGGTTGTGGTGCTCATCCTTGTAGCAAAAAGAGCTACTATTACTGTTTTAACTCAAGGATTGGATAACATGGAAGCTAGACCATATCCTTAGGCTGCAGCTGCTGCCCATGTCACCTCCTGAACTGGGGTGCTCCAGGAGAAGGTTTGAGCACATGCATCACCCCCTTTACTTCAGTGCAATGACTTACATGCTTGAAGTTGACCATACAGGACATTGTTTTCTCCCACAGAGACCAAAACATGCCCCACCATGAAGAGTGCAGTGGTCCATCCAGCCCTATATTTCACCTTATAACTCCATGAAAAGGAATATTTCTCTAACCCACTTCTTATCTGTGATGCTGAAAGGTAGGATGTGGGCAGCTGGGACAGATGAATTAGAGCCTAGCTTTTTGTAATACTGCTGGAGCACTGCTTCCCACCATCCAGTACCAACAGAGCAAGGCTCACGATAATATTGAGCAAGTCACCCTTGCCGAGAGAAGAACACCAGGGATGTAACAGAGCAAGGCATCAATGAAAGGTGGGGGAAGGATACCCTGACTCCTGGATGCAGCAGGGTTGGGAGGTTAAAAACACCCAAACATGCATCTTTCCTGATGCTACACATGCAAATCCACAGATGCTTTGCAGGAATGCTCTTCCTGTGCCTTTGAGGGGTGCAGCTGTTTCCCTGATAATTTCATTTCCAGTGCTTCAGCTACTACACACATGTTCCTTTACGTGAGCTTTGGTATCTATACAGTGGTGTATTTACAACCAGATCTACATCAAGAAAACTTGTGCTATGGTTCATGATGTCCCAACAGACCATATGATCTACACAGGTAAAGGTTGTTACTCTGGAGAAAACAACCAGTTCACTTAATATTTCTGGAACAACAGTCCAAAATCAATGATAGTAATTTATGACGTTTTATGGTCGCTTCTTTTAAATTCTACCAACCTTAACTTTTCAGAATTTGTGTGTTTGGGTTGGGGCTTTTTCACCTAATTGTTTTTGAAAGAAATGATGGGCCTTTCCTGCTTTTTCTCCCCAGATCTCACTAAGAATGTCAAGCCTGGTTTCCCCTGCATTTGTTGAGGGTCCCAGAAGTGGAACCCGATCTTTTGGGGTCCAGTTTAGCCTTTAACAAAGCTATCTTTTCTCCTCAAAGTTTATTCAGGTGCTTGAGTTAAACAGGTGTTAGTAAAGACAAAGCAAAAATCAGAAGTTTTAAGCAGTCTAAGAAAAATAATTTCCTCTCTCAGCTAAGCAGGTTTGTCTGACTGTCACTTCTGATGTTGTAAGCGTAGCTACTCAGCAATTTTATTTTTTTTTTAATGGATGATTTCAGCCTTTCAGCATCAAATTAAATACCAAAGTGAAACCAAATCAGCTGATAACCAAGTGATTTGCTGAGGAGGTACCAGCCCATTGCTGCAGCAAAATTCAAAAGTGAGGCACTGGCTTTCTGTGTCTGTTACACTCGTGGCCAGGCAACCCGGGACAAGGCAAGCTCCCTCCTGCTCAGCTGCCATGGCCTATCAGCGATGTTCAGAGCAGGGGCAATGGGGAACTAAAGTACCTGGACATACAATTAAACTTAAACTGCAACATGCAGAGGTAAAACAGTCAGAGTTAAGGTGCCTGATTTTCCAAAATAAATCATATTTTCCTAGGAACGTTGGCACATTTCACAAAATGTTGTTCTATTTAGAAAACAAACATTTTCCCCCTCAATAACTATTTCTGTCAGGTTTTTCTTTATCTACTTGGCGAGAAGTTCACCACTCACCCAGGGAGTTCTCCAAGGCCACACCCTTTCCCTGTTCTAGGCCATTAAAATATGTAAAAGCAAGACACAAAGGACCTAAACCAGCTCACTTTATTTCTCAATTAATATTCAAGGATCCTCACCAGATCCCACCCTCTTGCAAAGACACTGAACCACTGCAGCCCCATCAACCTCCACAGAGTGTGAGACACAGCTCTTCTGGGGCTATGGGTTAGTCCCATATTCTTAAAAAAAAAAAACAAAAACAAAAAAGCAAGCAGGCTGGGGGCTGGGATCCTGTATTTCATCCTGCTGCTGTAGGAGAGTCAGTAACTTTGAAAGGCACACAGAAAGCACAGAGAAGCACTGTTGGGAAAGAATTTAATAAAAAGTTAAGGTGTGGCTGAAAAAAGATGGATAAGAAAGGAAGAGTGCCTATGATTTTTGTGCAGTGTTTCCAAGAAAGGGAAAAAAATTATAGGATTTTTTTTTTCTTCATGGTATGGGAGAAAGCTGTGATTTGGCTCATAACTAGCTCCATAGCCTTTGAGGCAGAAGGTGTAGTTCCCTGTTTTAAGTATATGAATATTAGGGGAGGTTTAGCCCAATTGCTTGAGTTGGCCCAACAGCGACAATGACCCAGCCAGTAGAGATCTTCCTTTCTGGTACAGGAAACCAAGGTCCTATCTCTAGAATCCCACTACCAGGCTGACAGGGAGTGGGAACACTTCAAAGGCGGAACTTTTCACTGCCAGGAACCGTGAAGAATGACCTGTCACTCATCAGCAACCCATCCAGCCCCTCAACAAGTGCTGCTAATGAGCTGTCCAGTCTCCCTTAACCAGAAGACATATGCAATGTGATACATGGCCTCAACTATGGCTTAAACCCTGGAAGAAATGATTGGAGAATGATAGCGTTGTGGGATGAAAAATGAGGACAGATGTTGCCTGGTTTTACCTGGGCAAAGGAGGGCTCCAGGGTTTGCAAACTATGAGTAGCTCAGGTATCAGACAAAGCTAAGGTAAAGTTCAGAGCTGGCCTGAGAGACAATAAACAGTTTATTTTAACCAACCCTATCCTTTTCTCCTTGAAAATTCAGGTTTTCTTACTTCAGAAACTTTAAAAAGTTCCCCCTCCCCCCCTTTTTTGCCCTGGCACTCAAAATTGTGATTTTTCCAAACTCTTACAATTCCAAAAATCCCAGTGGCCTCCAGCACAGCTGTTCCTGGGGCTGTGCTGGGACCACCAGCACATGCACCCAGTTCCTAGGAGGGGTTTGCCTTCCCCTGTCAGACCTATCTTATAGCTATCTGTGTCTAACTTCATCAGTTTGGCTTCCTCTCTACCTAACACCTGAACTGCAAGATGCTGGACCTTGCTGGTTAAATTCCAGAGGTAGCCTCAACAGTTAAAACTTAGTTGGCTAAGGTTCAGGGCAATGAATCCCTCCTTGCTGTGTGCATATCTATCGAGCAATACACCCAGGCAAACAAAGCTGCTTCTGGGTTTGCCTTTGCACCCACCATGTAATTTTTCAGGTTGTTTCTGTACAGTTAGGAGGCATTTCTCTGGCCAGCAACAAGAAGACTAGTGACCAGTGCCATGTGTCCACCTGACATAGCCTTCAAAGTGATTTAATTTGAAGGAAATGGGGAAAGCTGTAACATGCTTTCAGAAAAATAACATTCTTTGAGAAAGATTAGGTGGGCCCATGGCAAAACCCATTTATTTCAATAGCAGTATAATTGCCCAAGGCTTTGCTTTCCAATACCTTGTTGCTATCTTTTCACCTGACAAAATAGTTAACTACAAGGCTGATTTGACTCTCTTGGGTTCTGGTTAATCCTCAAAAATAACGAAATGCAGGAATACAAGCAACAGTACTTTGGACTTTTTCTTGGTGGGCTTTCCAGCCATGTGGATTCAGGGTAACTATGGGCTTCAAGATGTGTAAAAAGAGTAATTACACCACGGACTACTGTGCTCAAGAAAACACCACTACAGTCAGTGGCTGGATCCAAACAGGAGATGGACAAAAGAGCATGGTGTTTGCAAAGGCAACCTGTGCCCAGCAGGAACAGTTTTCACCCTGGGATCCTGCTGACCCCTTCAGAGAGGGCTGTGGAAGGCAACTGAGACAAGTGAGTTACAAGTCTTAAATCTGCTTTATTGGATCAGTGCCATCCCTTACATTGTTTCTGGGGCTTCACAGATTAAAGATGACAGCAAAGCACTAACCTGAGGCCATCAACTTCTGCAGATCTGTTTTATAATCCATGGGGAGAGGATCCATCATGGAGACCCAGAAAGGACAGTTCCTCTTTCCATGGCTGGACAGGGAGATGAGGTCAGTCTCACTAGTGTCAGCCTGGCCAAATCCTTCCCAGACCACAGACTGCACTTGTACTCCTAGAGTCAACCAAAGTTTCATCTCAGGAGCAAGCCCTGGCTCCTCAGTGGAAGCAGTCCTCCATCTGTACATGGAGAAACTGTTAAGTAATGCTAAAAAATGGAAGCCAAATTTTATGTTGTTTTGAATATACCTGCCTTGAAGTGTGTGTTGCTGTTCAAAAAATGAACAGAAGCCTGACCCTTCCCAAGTGCCCAAGTGCTGTTGGAACAGCCAGGCTGGTTTTGGATTCTCCTTGGTGTTGGTGGGAAGCCCTTCCTCCCCAGCTTAATGTGGCTGGAGATGGGAAGGAAAAGGCAAGGGGAAAAAAATGCCTCACACGCTTTGATTTTGCTCTTCATGAAACAATATTTTCATTTTTCCTAGCCCAGGTTTTAAGCTGCAGTTACTACTGCTGCAGCCTCAATTAATATTTCACCTTCCAAAAAGAGGAAAAAAATATCTGTCTTCCCTGTGGATTCCCAGGGAGACATTTTGATTCCAATCTGCAATTAGTGGTGGCCTCACGTAAGTGATCTATAATAGAAATGTTATTTTTGGAATCATGGTAGCGACTACTTTTTACTCCCCCAAAATGCCAGTTCTTTTTACTTTGCACTATCATTAAAAATAGATCCACTATTGCAATGCCACTGCCTTTTGGTTTCTTCCTACAGCAGGACATACGCTATCTTCCCAATGGTACTGACATGAGAAATTATGTGTATTTCTAATCTTGCCAGCAATCAGCGATCAGACCTGAAACACTGCACCCAGCATTCAAGGCACAACTGTGTCAGGTCTACATTATCCTTGCCCTACTGACAATGGAGCTTGGACGACCAGGGGATGTCCAGGGGAACTGGTTCTCCAACAGCTTAATGCTTGAGATCCTGATCCAAAACCTGTTGAAGCCACTGACGATTTATCTTCTTATTTCAAAGGGGGGGTCAGATCAGAAATTCAAGCCTGTATTTAGCATATATGTAACTTTAAATGCCTGCCTATATCCTACAGAAGTTAGTGGGACCCAGATGCAACTCTCTTCTCCAAGGCGTCCTCCGGCACATCACAGAATCTGGGCCTGGGTTAGAAAATCTGTGAATTACAGTGCATTTTCATAATCTGACTCACCGTGGTATCTTTTGCTAGTTATTTAAGATTTGCATTTATCATTATTACACTGTAGACAGTTTGTCCTGGCATTATACACAGCAAATAAAGCAAGCTCTGGAAAAATGGCCCTTGCAATTCACACCTTGCTTGGTCAAAGCTTGGATGAAGCTGCCACCTTCATAAAGGAGATGGACGAAGGGCCTGTGGGGCTTCCTCAGGAAGAAGAGACATCTGCTTGGAAAATCTCCACATCCTTCTCTCTTTTCTGTAATACTCCTGTGAAGTCTCCCCTAAAAAGACCTGTATTTCCCACATCCCCAGGCACAAAGCTGAGGAAGCCAGGTGGAGTCATCAAACCACCATGGAGAAAAGCTGCCAACTTGCTCCCCAGGGCAGGCATCAGTACACCCAGCTGCCCCAGAAACGCAAATGAAAAGCACGCCTTGACCTTGATTGCATTTATTGGGAGGATTAGCAAGCAATAGGACTCGCTTTCCCCAGATCAGCCTTGCCTTTGCTTATGTCTGCTGCTCTGAGGGTTTATAACTGAGGAAGCAGAAAGGAAGAGCGGGCACATCAGCTGGTAACAGTTCAGAAACAGATGTACATTCCTGCACAAACTCTGACATTAACGTATCCAATTACTTTGAAACCGTGCTCTGCTCCAACTGTCTTATCCCTAAAGCCTCACTCTCCTTACCTCCTGCCTCTTATCTCCGCTACTCACTTGCCGCACCTTTGCTTTTGATTATAAACTTGTCACTGCAGGGTCAATGCTTTGAGAAACATCCGCCTGCCGTGTCTGGCCACTGCTCCGGTGCAACATGAGGAATAAGGAAACAAAGCCCACAAAGCAGAAGTGCAAGGTGAAACATGACTGCCTTTGCAAAGACAGCACATGGAAGATGCACGTACCAGATCACATTTAGTGGCTGCTGCACAAAAGCATTGAGGAGTTATCTCTTGAGTCACACTGAAGGCAAGGGGGAAAAAAATCATCTTAACTACATCTGACTACAGTGCAGGCTGCATGCAGTGCTGGATGTAACTTGCAACAAGGATGTTTCTGAAAGGAGAAATGATGCTTTTCTCTATAGCAGCAGGTAGTGAGGAGGAGGATGGCAGTAAGCACAACAGCATCTTCTTTCAGTTTGCTCCAAAAATTTGTGTCCTGGGCAGCTCCCCCAACAGAGAGGGGCTGGAAAATCAGTGTGAGCACATTGAAATGCTGTTGCCTTTACTGCTGGGGCACCCAATTTTTCCCCACTTCCTACTGCAGGCAGAGGTAAGGGTGGCAGGAGGTGGAACTCCAAATGCTCTCCTCCACAGTGCAGGGTGGCTGAAGGGTGATTTGCTGGCCAAGCCCTGCCAGGGTGACAACTGGACCACAGGCTTCTTACAAAGAATAAGCACTGCCCCCAAAGCCCAGTCTGTGTTCATTGTTTTCCTCTAATTTAGAAATTTTAGGAACCTGATAATGGCAGTGAAACAGCAGCAGCGTCACAGTAGATGTCACATTAAACTTTCATGAAAACTAATTTTTATATCACAGTTTTTCTTTCATAACCTCTCTCCTACCCTGCTGTGGTAGCAGGAAGGATGCATCCACCCCGTCCTTCTTGGCCAGCAGTACCTTCGTACAACGTGGCTCCCCCACAAGCCTCTCAAACTCCCTCTTCCTTCAGGAGAGCCAGATCACATTTCACCCGGGTCTGCACACACGTAGATCATGCCTTTGGTCTGCTCCAAGGGAAGATATTTGCAGTATTGTCAACACCATGCTTAGCTCTGGCACTAAGTACTGCTAGGGGACTCGGCGGCCGTAAAGAGTACACACATACAGAGCAGCTCTGGGGCAATGCTCGTTGGAGCCGGGCTTATAGACTTCATAATTATAACACAGCCAAGTTTCACCATAAATTTCCCCTAATGAAGCCTGCCTGATACTAAAAAGATTTGCACATTTAGAGGTTATGCACTGCAACAGCCTCCTTAGGGAGAAATCCTGCCTCGCTTTGTCGTGCAAACACTCCTTCGCGCTCGTTCTCAGAAGCCAGGCAGGGGGCTGGCTTCTTGTTCATTTATTTATTTAATATAGCCATGGCATGCAGAGCAGCGAGGGGCTGCTCTGCCACGGGAGTCTGCTCCTGCTTTGTACTGTGCAGTCCAGAGAGGCAAAGCCAAGAGCACGAGGAGCAGCAGCTGCTCGGCTGGACCAGGACTGCGCCACATAGCTGCATCCTTTTGCCACCGTGGCTCCAGCATGATGCCCAGGAGCTGCGTGTCTCCTGCTGCACTTGTATGGGATGATCCCAGTGGTTATCACAAAAGCAAAATACCTGTTCCAGCTGAGAACTGGGCATTTTGAGACACATCCACACAGTCAGCCCCCAAAACCCCTCTGTCTCCAACCCCTGAAAGGACCGCATGCCACCCCATGGAAACACCTCACTCCCTGGAAAATCAAGTCCTACCTTCAGTGGTCATGGCGAGGCAAAAGGAAGATGAAGAATAAATATTAACACATATTGGCAGAGCAGGGGAGAGGAGAAGGAGCAACGAGCATCTCCACTCGCTCTCTCCAGCTTGGGTCTGCTCTCCTTGCTCCTGGTGCTCTCAAACACAGATGAAAATGCAGCTCTGCTCCCTCTCCGAGCAGCCTTTTGCAGGGACCTATAAGCACCTTTGGGCAGAGCACACCGGGTGCTTAGTCAGGCAGCCCAATTGTGCTCCCATGCTCCACATATCCCTGCAAATCCACAGCAGTTTATCACCGTAAATGTGGTACGAGCACACGGAGGAGCTGATGCCGTTAGCAGGGAACCTGTTTGCTGGGAAAACTGTGCTCTTTGCAGCTGGAAAGCAGAGATACCCCTCCGGTCTTCAGTGATGGTTTCACTTAATACTTGGAAATACAAACCAAATACCCCTTATGAGGGGTGTTTTGCCCTCCAAGTTGCAGTTTCACATTGGCACCACTATTGACAGCAGTTTATTTCACTTATGGGGCAGGCGAGGGGCTGTTACTCAGGTTTCCCCAGTATAAATGTTGCTTTCTCTTACTCAGCTGAGGGTGGTATCTGCCTTCAGGTCTGCAGGGCTGGCAGACAGCATCCCAGCCCCCGCACTCATGGACCTCTAGGTCACAGATGTGGAGCAATTGCCAACCATCGGACCCAGCTGCCAGCCCTGAGCACTTCTGGAAACCTGGCTTTCAGGTGTGAGCAGCAGAGGCACCCATCCTATCTGACTCGCTGGGGTCTTAAATTGGATTAAAAATCTATTTGCAGTACTGCCTTGCTTTCCGACTTCTGTGCTGCACCTGAAAACCTTTCCTTTTGAAAGCAAACACAGGCTTTCCCCAGGGGCTGCCTGGGGAAGTCTTTCCACTATAAACATTACCTACCAGTAGTGGAGTCAGCCACCGGCAAGCCAAAATTCCTTCTCCTACCAAGGAACACTTTCCAATCAAACCAGACATTATTTTTTCCATTAATGAGTGTTGATACCTACTGGAAAAATTTGCAAAGAAATCCACTCCAAACTAATTCTTCTGATACAACATCTACATTTTACTAGTTTATTTTGTCTTATTTATTTTTATTATTATTGTTTTATTTTATTTTCATGCTCCGTATTGAAAACATGATCTTTGCTGCTCAGGAATGCATCTGTTCCTGCAATTTGGGCTGTAACTGAAATCAGAGGTCCAAATCTGATTTTGCTCTGCCTTAGCTCCACGGAAGCAAGCAGCATTTTCCCACATTTTCCCTGGTGTGATGGAGAGGAAAAATAGATCCATCATCTTCTGTTTGATACATCAGAAACCCTGGAACTGCTTTTTATGCGCTGGGATACCATGATTTCAACAGCAGGATATTCTGGAGGAAAAGAGGTCCTCCAACCGACCTCGGCTCTTGCTTCCCCAAAAAGTACTATTTAGCATTTAGCAGGGAGGAAAAGAAGTGGGGAGAAAAATGGCAGGCAGACGTGCTGCATGGCCAGCATGGCCTCTCCAGGGTACTCTCCATGGGGTTTTCCACAAACTATTAGCCGCTTTCCAGGTGACCTGTGTTTTGGGCTTCACTTGGTTATAGTCCAGGAGGGTCTCTCCATGCCTCCCACAAGTAGGGGGCTTGAAGGGGCTTCCCCTGACTGCCCCCAAACCTCCACCCTTCCCACAGCTCAGCATGCCTCAGGGGACTTCTGACACCCTGAGGTCACCCTGTGGGAGCAGAAGGCAGGTCCCCACCCTATCTCTGCAGGGCAGGGAGTTTTGGGAGGAGGGTGCTGCAAGGGGCAGCTTGCAGAGGGGCAGCAGCGGGCTTGCAAGACCCCCAGCACTGGGGAGTGCAAAATAAGGTGCTATTTTGCAAAAACAGGGCACTTCTTGGATGTGAAAGCCCTGCACCCTGATTTGGGCAAGGTACTGCTGCAGCCTGGCCATGGAGCTGGGAGTGGGACCCCTGGCAGCATGGGCTGGGAGGCAGCCCACAAGTGCTCACCAAGGAGATCAGCCCCAAAAAACCCTGACAGGGGGGTTANAGATTTTAGTTAAGTGTAACATAAAACTGTGAAAGTTTAGCAGGGGAAAAGCTTTCCTCCCACTGACCTGGCCGGCCAATCAGAAGGGAGCCCCGCACCTCCCTCACTTCTGACAACTATTTAGCAACCGAGCTCAGCTAAAGTTTCCAAAAAGTTAGAATAACTTCCTCTCTCCAAGACCTCAATTTTTTGCACAACCCCGGTCCTTGAAATAAGAGCCCTTCAAGCAACCTGGAAAACGTTTGGTCAGCAGAAAAAAAAAAAAANAAAAAAAAAAAGCGCCCTCCTGTTTTTCCAAAGGATCTGTCTCAGGAATTTAAAGCATATTTAAGACACACACACACTCACATAACATAAGGAGGGGGGGAAAGTCTCTTCCCCTCCCCTTCTTGCAGAAAGCATGGAAGAAAGCTCCAGTTCTCCTGTTTCCCCTGTGGATAGCTTGGGGACCAGTGAAGAGGAGCTGGAAAGGCAGCCAAAGAGATTTGGCAGGAAGAGAAGATACAGTAAGAAGTCCAGCGAAGATGGCAGCCCCAACCCAGGGAAGAGGGGGAAAAAGTCCAGTCCCAGCTCCCAATCTTATGAAGAACTGCAAAGCCAGAGGATCCTGGCCAATGTCAGAGAGAGGCAGAGGACTCAGTCGCTCAATGAAGCTTTTGCTGCCTTGAGGAAAATCATCCCCACTTTGCCCTCTGACAAACTCAGTAAAATCCAGACCCTCAAGCTGGCGGCGCGGTATATAGACTTCCTCTACCAGGTGCTACAGAGCGACGAGATGGACAGTAAGATGACAAGCTGCAGTTATGTAGCTCACGAGAGGCTGAGTTATGCCTTCTCCGTATGGAGGATGGAGGGAGCGTGGTCCATGTCGGCCTCCCACTAGCCACCGCCTGGGCCAGGCAAGCCCAGCTGCCGAAGGGGTAGGTACCGATTTCTCTTCTACCGGATGGTGCTTCGCGTCTGTCTGGCTGCAGGATGGGGCACCCACAGCTCCCTTCAGCGGCCCAGCTTTGCCACGAGGCTTTGTCCTGCCCTGGGGAGATGTGGCATGGCTTGGTGGCGTGTGGGGATGCTGCTGGGAGAGGGGTTTGGGGCAAGTGACCTGGAGATGAGATGGGCAGTGTAGATGTGTCTGGCTCCCTCCTGCTCCTGCATGCCTGAAAAAATTAAAAAAAAAAAAAGAAACATCCAGACAGGCAAAAATGAGATATGCCCCATTTTTGAAAAAAAAAATCAGCATGTTTCTGCTTTGCAGGGATGGGGGACCCAAAAGAGGACCGTCACTGAGAGGGAACAGGGGGGAAGCCATCGCTGCATGAGATTTGCCAGAAAGCACTGCTTTGGGGAACGGTTTTAAGAGAGGAAAAGGCAATCAGTACAACAGGCTGACAAGGGGATCTGAAACAGCTGCTGCCTCACTCCACGGGTGCCTGCGCCCGAAAAACCCGGTGACCTGCCAGTGGTCCCAGGGTGGCCGCATCCTCTCCTGGCTGGGGGGAACACGGGGTTTCGCAGGACCCAGACAGAGTTCGGCAATGAGTTTGCTCCAGGTTGCATTTCTCTTAAAAGAAACGAGCAGCAGATGTCGGCTGCAACCCCGGGCTGTGCCCCTTCCCCCTCACACAATAAAAAGCAAACAAAGATAGAAGAAACTTTGCCAAAGTTTCATATTTGTTCGGCTTCCCTTCCCCAAAATGCCAGTAAAGCAAAGGCTGGTGTTAGATGTAGTTTCTTATTTACTCTCATCACTAAACCCTTCCTCATCATTTTCCATTAGCAGAAAACTATTTCCTCTTAAGTAGTCTTTGTAATATTCAGGGAGGGAGGAATAAACAGTAAGAAAGGAGAAAAAAAAATAACACCCTCATCTCAAGCTAATTAAGCAGAGCAGCTCTGTGTTATGTCAGCCGGAGTTTGGATACAGCCAGTCGCTCTCTGGGGCTCAATACATAAAGCAGAGTCCGTGAATGCGTTTTGCCCAGCAAACCTTCGAAAGGGAAATGTGCACACACACACCCCCACCTTATAATGTCGTGCATGATGTAAAATGAAATAATTTCATCATGTGGAGAATCAGCTCTTTAAAGACGAAAAGAAAGTTAACCCCAGCCCATTGGCCAGGCTTTTTTAAAGAGGCAAATCCATCTTTATTTTAACAGCAATAAATGGCTCATTTAAAAAAAAAAAACAACTTGATGCAACTAGAGTACTTTGTTTGAAAAAGTCAAAGTTTTCAACCAGGGCTTACTAGTGGTGTAAAATGCAAACTTAAAACCATTTTAAAAACCTCTTCAAGTAAATGTTTTACTTGTGTCCTGAAATGATTTGCATTTTGGTGCTGCAATTAGGGTTTCCACACACTCTTCTAGGGAGCCCTCAAAATGTTAGGCTGTTCAAAAATTAGTTACTTTACCCATTACACAAGCTGCCCGTTGTTTAGTTTTGTTTAAATAGGTAACGCTGTTGTCGGGTTTATGGCTATTGCTGGTGTTACTATTTTTCGCATGCTGTGCCCTAATTTCAACTGCAAAAAGCCAAAGTTGAGTCGCTTTTTAAAAGGATAAATCCTCCGTTTATAAAACAGCGTGCCTTTTTCCATGCTAATCTGGCTAAAAAAGCTGCAGCAAATAGATTTAAAAAAAAAAACAACCAAAAAACAACCACACACAAAACCCCAGGCTTCTTGTCAAAACAGATGTAAAATGTCCCAAACACATATTTCTCCAGCAGTTTAGATTGGCTGAATAGTAAAGTGCTGGGATGGAACAATGCATTTATTCTGTTGTTTCCCAAATGATGTGCTGCCATTAGCCAATGATGGTTTTAAAACTGTTATCTAATATACAAACATTCCTCTCTATCACACAGTACTTTAGCAGCAAAACCTCCTTTTTTAACCATATTTAAAAATCACTGTTGGTTGAATTATTAGCATTGCTCCGATGGGGTGGGTTTTATATGTAGGTGCTCAGATTGTCCCTACCTAAAAGAAATTGTGAGCAACATCTCGGACTGCGCAAAAAACCACAATGCAAAGCCAAACCTCGACGCGTTTTCAGTTTGCTTTGGAGTGAATCGGTATTTGGCGTCTTTGCCATAACCTGACTTCCAGCCCGGTGCTGAGAGGTGGCTTTTTGCTCTGCCTTTATGTCCCCTTTAGAGGAAGGTTGCCTTTCCCCAAGCCCCTGGACTTTTCCCCCTTGCCTCTCCTTTTTGTGCCTGTGTGTGTATGCACACGCGTGCGGTTGAACTGTTGAAAATGTTGTTGACAAATGGCCTGGTGTGGTGCAGCGCAGTGTCAAATTCTGTCTTTTATGGTGACAAGAATTACATCTGCCAGCAAAAAAATAATATGATGAGATCCTCGAGAAACCCTCTAAAATGGGCAAAATTAGCTGGGTGGTGTGTCACGGACTTCTGCATGGGTCTGTCCCAGCCAGAGGAGTTTTTATGCATAACAGGGGAGCAGCCTGTGAAGTCTTGATGGCAAAAAGCAACCCTTAAGAAATAGCTATCTGAATTTGAGATTGGCTCCTGCCTTTCCTAGGGAGTAGTGAGCACTGCAAACATAGGGTGAGCACAAAGGGTTGAGCTCCATTTGGGCTGGATTGCTGTGGCCGTCCTCCCTTTCCCCTGGGTTTTGGGGAGAGATAGGCAAGGAAATGTTTTCTCCTTGGAGGAATGGTTGTTCCCCTTTGGCTGCAAAAAAATCAGAGGAGCTTTTTGATTAGAAAATCAGAGCCTTGGGAACCGGTAAAATGCCACCTGGCCTTTGCGAACACCAGCAGGTCACTGCTGCTCGCTCCTGTGGCCACGAGAGGTTTTCCTGTTCTGCTCCGTGTAATTAGACAACTTACTCCTGTAGTTTAAAGAGAAGAAGGCGCAGCTTTGCACTTCAATTAATGCAATAGGATATTTCAACAGACGTGTGAAGCTGAGCCTTCCTCCCCCAAATCTCCCCATCTTCATTACCAGCACCTGTGCCCTATTCCTTGCAGCCACTTATCTCTTTTTTGTTCAACATATTCAAGATGCTCTAAACTGCAAAAAAGTCAGGAGAAAAGATAGTATGTTTCCTGTTATTTCCTTTAGTAGGAAAAATACTGTCCAACTGAGATGTCAGGAGCACCAGCAAAGTGTAAAGGACGATGAAGCCCTAACCGTCGTCCCAGTAAGACCAGTCTGCCAGCAACCCCCTTCTTCCCACTCACTGCAGCAGGGCTTGGGATGAACCCTTTGCCTGCCCTGGGCTGGTACTAATATCACCTTTCCCATCTTTTTTGTGCTGGGGAAGCCGCATGCAACATGTGCATGTGATACGCAGCCCTCTTACCATTGCCCCTTCAGACTTCCAGGGCTGTTTCCAGTATAAAACACTAGCATCCTATTTCATTTTGTCCTTAAAGAAGCAAACAGATGTTATCTCTGCTGGCCCTGGGAACAACCTAATTCTATAGTTTATGAGAGTGGTACAGTTAACTGGGGGTGTTGTGACACTGGAACTAAGCCCTTTTTGTCCCCAAAGCCCTGTTTTTTTATACGCATCCTTAGAAAAATGTAAATATGTTTCCTTGACAGGAAGGATTGTAAAGTTTGGTATTTACATTAATAGGCTTGTAGCAGGGGATTTTCATCTTAGTGCATTTAAAAGCCCAGCAAAATGCATTTTGGATCTTCTGTTTACGTTCGTGTCTTTTCTTGGGAAAGAACAAATCTGTTACACAGTGGACACCAAATACATTGCAGTTAGCCAGAAAACGCTCAGGCGCAGAGACCTTTAAAAGAGAGGGTACAAGGAAAAGGCTCTAGAGAAGGAGACATGCAGAAGACAAATCTGCCTTGGGCTAGTTGCATAAAAACTCATTACCAATCATAAAGAGTTCGAAACATGCATGGTGGAGGGAAAATGTTGGATAAAAACCGAAGGACCGCTTAAAAGAGAGGCAAATGCATGTTATTACTTAATCTGTCGGAGCCAGGGCTGCGGTAAAAGTTCTATAGGGAGAGATGTGCATTGAAGGGTCATTAAGGGAATAGTCAAGGCATACATTTCAGCTAAGTAGACCTAATTTGTCTCCAAATTAGTCATCCTCACACTAGTCATCTGTGCAGCGTAGCTCTAATTTTAAGAGCATACAAAACATCCTCCTTAAAACAAAGGGGAAGATTCCAATGCTCCTTCTTTGCAACCTCCCTTCACATTCTTTCCTTCAGTGCTTTTTGGGGCATATTTCATATAGTTATAGGTAGCGGTGATAAATTAGCCTTGGAGATCACAGCAGCCTCTTACAGAGCTGGGCCAGATCCTGTAACCATTGCTGAAATCTCTTTTGGGGACATTTCTTGTCACTCTTTCCCCCTAGCAATATAATTATTTTTATAGTTGTAGCTCTGAGAATCATTTCCATGTGGTTCAGCATGACTTTGAAATCTCCAAGCCTGAAATCTCCAGAATTTATGTCTTGCTGTAGAGCCATAGGAATAGTTTGATGAGGCCATGAACATGTAAGGGAACACCACCACAACCCCAAGCACAAAGCGAGCTCGACATGTAATCAGGGAATTACAGCTGCTGGAAAGTGCACGTTTCGGGTAGCTTCCCCCACCGCTCCACCCCGGCTTCACAGAAAATGAGAAGGGGCAAAAAAACCTGATTAAGATAAAGTGCTTTGCCATGAAAAACGCACTGGGCCAGATCCTCAGCTGACTCCGAGCAACCTTGTTGCTCCGTGCTAGCTGATGATCCCATCACACATCTCAGTGGGTTGCTCTAAATGACTTGGAGAGTGCTATACACCATCGCTTATGATTTACTTCTTAGGCAAATTTGGAAGTGAGGAAAAACAAGAAGTCCTCCAGCTGGATACTAGCAGCCTTGTGGTAGTTAATGATTAGGTCTCAAGAATTAAAACAGTAGAAATATTTTCCAGGGGGGGGGAAAAATCAAACTCTAGGCACCCCAGCATTTAATTAGATTTGTAGTTGTAGAAGATGACCACTCAGCAACAACAACGATTCATACATAAATAACAAATTAACTCAGCCAGCCAATAAATCAAAGAAAGGCAGCCCTTACCCTCATACCCATCTCTTTAACCACTTCCACGCTGGACCTGGCCAATGGCAGCCGGTCCTCCCAGCCCATGCCAGGGCGCAGCAACTGTGCCATAGGGGCCAGCTTTTGAAATGCCCTTGTCCTTCTCCCGGTAAGGGGAGCCAGTTAAGCAGCAAAAAGGCTCTTCTGTAGCAAGCACCCCCTCAGCTGGGCTCTTTGTTAGGCTCCGCTCAACTTCCCTGGCACTGCCGGAGCTTATATTTTCTCTGCGTGCATGCGGACTGGCATGCAAGGTGAAGACTGGGGCTCTGGTAGCTTTTCAGGATGTGCTTCTCCTGCATTAATGCAGGGCTTTCTTTGGGGGGCTGACTATTAAAACAGAGGACCCCCCTTGGAACTTTTTCCATGATCTGTCACCCTTAGAGTCCAAGGCTTTCGGCATTTAGCAGTAAGGAGGGTTTTCCCTTGGGAAGGGAAATAGAAAATCAGCCTTCCTCCTCCAAAAATGAGCCATCACATCATGGGAAGCAGCATCAGGAACCGGGAGACTGGAAGACCTTGCTGGAGGAGGGTGCAAACGGGACAGGGACGCTTTTGGTACCGCTCCTGTAGAAATGTTAAATAAGCAGCAACAACTGTTAAGCCCTATTGCTACACAGTTTCAAAGAGGCCATTGATCTCTCTTTCAAAGAGGTCCTGATCTCTCCGGACGGTCCTCCCCGATGTCTGAGCCTTTTGGGCGGAAAGGCCGTTCTGATCTAATCCTCCGAACTGAACCCAGGATAGGCAGCACTGACACTTTCCCAAACCAGCGGCCTGTGGGTGTTCGTCAGTGCGCAGGCTTTCATCCTGCCCGCAGGCAGGGCTGCCTGCACCTCCCCAGGAAGGGGGCAATTGGGCAGCCAGGCACCCCCCGACCTCTCCCAGGGTCTTTGTTTGTGAGCCTTCATGTGATTTGGGATTTGTATTTTTGGCTTCTGTGTTTCGGCAATGGATGGGTGTTAGGCAGTCTCGCACAGCTTGCAAAAGTGATCAGACTTCAAAAAGAAAATAACCCTTGTGCCTTGCACTGTACAGCGAGCTGGAAGTGAGCTATAGTCCCTCCTCTTCCTCCCATCTTCTCCTCTCCATCTTTTAATCACAGCTCAGAAAACAGAAAAGGGAGGGGGGGGGGGGGGGGGGTGGGAAGAGACAGATGTCTACTAGTTCAGCTTGATATATATTTACTGGAAGAGTTCCAGTAAGCCTGTACTAGCTTTAATTGAATTCCTAATAAGATAGTTTTCCCTTGTTAACTGCCACCCCCAAGAAGAAGCTTTACTATTTCCTTAAGAGATATTAGACCTGCCAGATGCATGCTTTAAAATGTATGAATTAGATTTCAGATTAATTTAGCCACCAAAAGTCCTCATGCAGTAATTTGTGTGATTATGCCTTCAGTTTAAGCTGTTTGGGCCACCTTTAAACGTAATATGTTTGTGCTTAAATGTAAATAACCTTAATTGCTCAGCTAAGAGAGATGTGGGGGGATCATGGTTGTACTGAGACTCCTGTTAAAAAAAAAAAAAAATCAACTGATCCGGCTTGGAAAACTCAGTAGGGTGGGATGGAGCCAGGGAGAGGCATTCACACAGAAAGCGGTGTTTTGCCGGACTGGGGGATTCCCCGACACATCTGCATCCAGTGTCCCCAACACCAAGGTCCTTAATAAAATTAATCTGTCACAAACACGCACATTTCAGACTGACCTTTATGGCACGTTTCATGCGCACCGTGATGAAACCTCGATGTGTAATATGGCTCATTAAAAGAAATTCCTGGCCGGGAGAGGAAGCTTAGAAAATCATAGGGATATTAGGGAAAAAAACCAACAAACCCACCAACAAAAATAAGGGCAGACTCAGGAGAAAGGTAAATGAGCATATGCTTCCCAGCATAAAATTTGCCATTGGTAACAGGGTGGTATATCTTTAGTTAAGAACAAGAAAGGACTTTAATCCCTCTGCAGAAAGAACACCTGGGGAGCACTGAGGGACCCCTGTGCCATCACCCCATGGTTGCTGTTGGGACTGTGCTTGCCCTGCAGCACAAAAAAACCCACCCTGAATGTGCTCAGGGCAGAGAAGCAATGAAACGGCATTTTGTTGTCAAAATGAAAGCAGTGAAACAGAGAGGACCAGCGACAAACAGTGTTTCATTGCTGGTCCTCTGCATTTCACCACTTTCCTTTTAACTTCTAAACAGCCCCATCCCACTGCGCCTGCTGTGTGCCTCTGCCAAGGATGACATATATAAAATAGCACTTCTGTAAGTGCTGCCCATTTAAGAAAAAGCTATAAGCTCTTCAGAGAAAAGACCCTGGGGGAAAGCGGTGCTGCAGGCTGAGTTGCACATGAGGCATGGCCTGGCAGAAGCCCCAGCATCTGTGGGTGCTCGGCGATGCCACCTGCCCTGAGTGCAGGGGCAGAGCAGGGTGTCATCCTCCCCAGGAGCACGTTGATGGATGTAAGCGATACACTCTCATGCCAGCATCACACAGGCACAGCAGGGCTCCCAGGAGAAAAGCATCCAGGTCACAATCAAACTGTTAAACAAAGGGGTCAGGATGGGGAAAATAGCTTTTCAGTGTGTCAAAACTGAGCACCCGTCTCCTTGTCCCTCTTGCGTGCTTCCCTCCAGGATGCCCAGCACCACCTCCATGCCACGTATGCACCAAATTGCATCCCACTGGCACCTTTTGCCAGTTCTTGTGAGCTTAAGTCTTTCTTCCCCCCAAATGCACAGGCAAGCTTGCCCAGCGGGCTGTGACAGACCAGACATCAGCAGGTGACACAGCGTGGGGTGGGTGGCAGGAACTGAACCCATGCAAGAGCATCTACATGGAACCAGATAGTTTTCAGCTATGGCAATGCCTCTGGGAGTACCAGGGAATTGCCACCACGGAAACTTCCCAGTAAGGTACCGGGGCATAAAACTACATGATAAAAGCAGGCCAGATGAGACAATATTGTCTTAAAAAAAAATCTATGCATACAACATATTAATGTGTATTTTTACCCATTAGATAATACGGCTATTCTGCATCTGTTAAAGAAATTTATTATTTTGCCTGATGAGGTCAGGAAATTTCTAGTATCACCGAGTCCTTTTTGCTGCCTTTAGCTGCAAGCACAATGCTTCAGGAATGACCCTGCAATCTCCGTGTTCAAAGCTCTCTTCCAGCTCGGTACAGTTTTATGCACAGAACCACCAGATATTTTGCAAGAGGTTTTTCATCCTTTGCCACAAGAAGGGCTGTTTAATAGATTCTTGTTATTACCAGTACTAAATAATGTCTCTTTTTTACTATATGGGTCTGAAATGTTCACTGTTGGAGGGGAGCTGGAGCATGGCTGAGTGTGCTTTCTTACCACTTTCCCCATAGAGAAGTGGTGAGCTCACACTTGGGTTTTGATGCAGAGAGGTGGTTCAGAACACCAGGTTTTGAACTGTTCAAGCCACAGTTCGTGGCCCAAGAGTAAGGGAGATCAAGGCATCCCTTTCCAGTGATCCCCTCAGAAATGCTGAAAACACACAACCTAGCAATCAATATTCCTTCCAATAACTTAATGCACCCAAAGGAGTAACTCACCACTGTTTTATGTGTTCACGCCAAGGAATTTAGTGGAGGGGAGTGCCATAAAAAGACCCCATCACCCCAAAATATAATTACGGATACCCCATGCCAATAAATTCCATGAGCCCAGAGGGCTGGGGATACGGGATAGCATTCTCAGCCATGAACTGGGAGTCCGATTTTCAATAGGACTGAGTTAAACTGAAAATTTTACTTGTAAGCACTGTTATTTTGTAAATCAGGCAATACTTTCACTCTTGGTGGGTGGCAAAAGGTTAAAATATATTTTTTAAGTGGTTAAGGAGCCAAAGGGAAACAGACATAGCTTTGAAAATTGTAGCTATTTCTTAGCTGTGAATTATGTCAGAATGAAAGAGAAATTACCTGGCTTAAAAAGCAACAGTCTTCGAATATATTTCCCTTTTTTTGATACTGGTTTATTGTTCTCAAATAGATCATTATTGGCTCATTTTCTGCTGCAATTAGAAAGGTTTTTATAAGTACCACGTAACACCTGAGGAGGTATGCATGTAAGTCCCAAGTACATTTGAGATCTGCCCACTTATTCCTGCTACTACAGAAAATAAACCTCCTGTTTATAGTACGTTTGGTGCTATTTCCTAACACCATAATTTCACCAGCCGTGCAAATCAGTTATGAGGTATTTTTGTTCCCCAGTGCCATTCCTTCTTAGTCTTGCATTTAAATGCTACTACATATGTTGTCACACAGCTCTAGCAACATTTGCATTATTTTAAAATACAAAACCTCTTTCTAGATAGGAAATCCATAGGCTGCCCCCTTGAATTACTCATCCACTGCACTGATCCATCTGCCTTTCAGCTCTTCTTTATTTCAGGCACATCCTTAAATCACACATGCAGCCAAAACATTTCAAAACGAGGGGCTTTTTGGTTGTTTCTGCCACCCCACGCCAGCAGACCCAGCCTGACAAAGAAGCCTGGAGAAGCTCAGGGGAGCAATTCCATGCAAGCTTTCCTGTTGCATGCAAATACGCAGCTCACCCGTGCAACCTGCAGCACCCTATGCTGGGCAACCCCAGCGTCAGCCTGTCTTAACATTACATCTTAAAGAGGTCCTCCAAACTGCACCCTTCCTATGCAGTGGGTGTTTGCCCATGCTGTTCGCACAACTGACTTGTCCCTTGGCAGGAGCCCCTGGTGCAGATGAGCTAGAGGGACCACACAGCGGTCCCGCAGCAGTGCAGTCAGCAGGCATGAGGGGGGCTCCTGGGGATGGGGTAGAGTCAATCATGCCCTGGAGCTGGGCACAGTCCTTTTCATGGGACAAGGCCAGCATAGCTCAAACGTGCTTTGGGAGGCAAGGGCCAACACAGTCATGGTGGATGCAATGAGGGAGAGGAGAAGAGGAAAGCTTCCTGGACCACTTCCCAGGGCTCTATGCCTAAAGCATTGCAACGGATGAGGTTGCTGGGTCTATGTGGGGCACTGGTGAGTTTTGAGTTGCTCCATTGTGCTTTGTAGGTGCAAACACAGCCAGTGAGGCACTTGCGGCACTTTTACCCCCAAGTAAGCTCACCATTTCCAGCTAGTTCACTTCTTGAAGGTGTGCATGTGAGCTGGCCATGGCATGGGAATGCCCAAACTAGCCAGGAAAGAAACTAGCCCTGAACACAGCTCCAGCCCGAGTGTTCAGCCCTTTGCAGACACTGCTGGGACCCCAGCCTTTAACCCTGGTGTCACACCCCACCCCACCCCGCCCCAGCCCCAGCATCTCACAGCAGGACAGAAACCCTCAAATTTGGGCTCTCCACCTTCCAGGCTGCCAACATCCCAGCACCACATAGGCTTGTAGCACCATCAGGCTTTACCCCAGCAGGTCCAGTCAGCATCAGATGAGGCTGAGAGGCAGATGAGGCTGTTCCTCCCATTTTCATTTCCTTCGGAAACTAAGAAATTTTTTAAAAAAAGAAAAACAGCATTTGGCAGTAAGTAGAGGGTGGGGATCCCTGCCAAGGCCTGGACAGCTGTACCTTCTTCACTAGCAAGTTGTGTGATCAGCAAGGGCTGTGCTGAAAGCCAAGAGGAGTTACCATAGCTGCCACATTGCATTTTGCTGATCCTCCCTCTGGAAGACACCTTAAAGAAACAAACCCACCCTAACAGCTACGCCAGCACTCACACTCCACCGTGCATCAGAGGAAAACTATGGGTGACCTCTCAGGATTTGAGTTTTGTGTTGGGTTTTTTTTCCCATTTCCCCAAGATCCAGCATTTCTGATCCAAAACGAGGGGACAGGGGAAGAGGACGGTAGTTTATACAAAACTGTTTTTCCGTTTTCTGCCGCCTCGCTTGTGCACAAAAAGGCCACCCGCCCCTCCCATTCATAGCCCCAGCAGTGCTCCCGTGGCTGGACCTTCCCGACAGCTTGAAATAACCCAGGAAATTGTGCAAAAGCCCCATCGGGTCCGATCCCACCCGGCTGGAGGCATGCACAGCTCTGCAGCCGGGACCGACCCACCCTAGCCTCTGTCCTTGCATTGCAATCCTTGAAGCTTTTGCCTGGTGGGGTCTTAAAAATAGCAGAAGGGAAGGGTCATGTCAGGAGGAGGGAGGGAGATGTAATGAGCACAGAGAAGCTTTGAGGAGAACTTATGGGCGGTGCCTGGCTCGAAGCAGATACCTGCTGGGAGCGTTCCTGCAAGTCCTGAGCAATGGCTGAGGGAAACCTCCGCTCCCCTCCCAGCAGAGCGGGTAAGAAAATGAATGGCTCTAAGATTTCTTTCTAAACAGAAAATTATTCTTCCTTTTCTTTAGGAGAAAAGCAAGAGACCTGTTTCCAGGTGTTATCCCTGCTCTATCTGTCCCCTACATGACAGCCAAGCACTCCCCAGGCTTCAAGATTTTATTTTTAAGCTCATCAGTGAAGCAACCTTCTGACTTCCAAAGCCTTCTTTCATATAGCCTGTCATGTATATTCTTGTTTCCATTATAAAGCTCATTTTCCTTGAGAACATCTCCAAAGGATACTTTCAAGGAGCCGTGCTTGCTCCAAAGCCATACTGAAGTACTTGGTCCCCAAACTGTTGCACAAGCATTGCCATGATGCAGAAAGCTATTTAGCAGCTCTCCCTCTCCTAGCAGCCCCATCATTAGCAGTTTCCCAGGCTCAGAGAGATCCATTTGATGAAAAAGGTGGAAAGTCACAGGAGCACAGCACAGCTTGCTCCTGGACTCTTGCTGACTCAGCATCTGCTGGCACTAGAGGGCAGGATACACTATATTAAAGAATAATGTGGGTTTGAGGTTGCATCCAAGGGACACATCTCATGTATGTCTAGCAAGAGCATGTGGCATATCTAGGAGCAGCCAGGAGCTGCCTCACTGCACAAAGCAAGGAGGACCCAAATTTTGCACCGAGCAGATCCCACAGCAGTGATCATCAGGACAACCGTCTCCCCAGTTATTTAATTTAGGGTCAGAATGCCAAATGGCATTACATGGCTTTGCCAGCCACGTAATTTAAGGTGAAACATTTTGCCTTGCAAGGAGGTGCTCTGAGTAGTATTCACTGACACTGTGCGGCAGTTTCTGATCAAAAGTATTTGTCAGATCCATGCAGTGGGCACAGACAAGCTACACTGCAAGTGCTGTAGATCAGATTCTTGGAAATAACATCTTTCATGCACATTGACTAGCTGATGCTCAGGCAATTGTCAACATACTCTTTCTATATAGAAAAACTGTGGGTTTTTTTTTAAATCTCATTACTTTCTCCAGTGTGTTTTTCTACATATATGATTAAAGCTGTGCTGTCCTCATCTTAATAGGAGATTTTAAATTAGCTCCAAACAAAACAAGTACGGGTTTGCTCCATTGTTTTATCGACAGCCACTTTAATAAACAAATAAAATTTTAAAAGATTACTCCAAGCGGGTCATGTAGTACAGTCCTTTCATTATTGAAAACCTCATAGAATTGGCAGGCTTCAAGAGCAAGGTAATTTGTGGTCTAAAAACAAGAAAAACTTCTCTCAAGCCTCCCAGGCCTCCTTGCAGGGAGGCCCAAATCCTGCAACCACAGCATGCCGTCCTGCAGTGAGGTGGATGCAGATACCCTGTACATGACTGAAGAAAATATTGTGGGCTAACAGCCAGCAGCAGCAGGTTGCACCCTGAATAAGCAATATTTTTTTTGACATCATAACTTGTAATATGCAATAGCAACTAATTGGATCAGGTGGTACCAGTGTGACAAAACCCTGCCAGGGTGCGGCCTGTTCCTACCAGCAGCTCAGCAAACACAGTGCAGGCACAGGATGCAACGAGCATCACTCCCAGCTGCTGGTACCCCCAGGTCTGCCAGAAAGCATCCACCTTTCAATGAGGGACTGAGCTCCTTTAAAATGCAAAGACTGGGGTGCACGCTAACAAGCTGAGCCCCGCCAAGATACTGTACCCACAGGGCTCTATGCAGTGCAGCACTTCAGCACAGGGCCAGGGCCCACTGTGTCCCAGCAGAGCCAGTCTGCCCAGCAGCCTGTGCTCAAAAGCTGCATTTTAAGCTGAGACAGCTGAAAAGAGCACAGGAGAGCTTTCAGGACTGTAATCAAGGTATTGGGTTAGGGAGATGAGAGAGAGAAAACCCAGAATATCACTGTTCCACAAATTTCTTATAAGAGAATCACCAAGAGCTGCTGAGTAGAAGAAATGTGAGGTTTTGGTTGCAGTTTGGGAGTGGAGATATCTCACCTGTGCTTTGCTGCTAGGGAAAAAGGAGAGGTTTGTAACCATACACACTTGGCTGCTAGGAAATGTGGTGTTTTGCAGGACAGCAAGTTGGGAGTCTCTGCAGAGATGATGGTTGATGAAGGAGCCCCCACACTTGCTCCCATCTGCTCTGTTCATCTCCAGGCCATTTTGCACCGCTGCTTTTGGCACACCTTTGCCCAGAGGGCCATGGGGTGGCTGGCTCTGCTCTGGCCACCTAGCTAAGGCCCTTTGCTGGGGCAGTTTATACCAGAGCCTCTGGGCTGATTGTAAGGACAGCAGCTCTTTCGTTACCGCATTCTATTTCATGTGATGAGGCCAGCAAACTTTGCTCTCCTTGAACCCATATTCTACCCTGGGGACGCTGATCTAGACTGTGCCCTAAATGAAGGGGTCAGGCTGAACCTAGTCCTGGTTCAGACCCAACTTGCCCATGCAATTTTGGTTGATGGATGATGCCTCAGTCTCCCCTCTGAAAAGCAAATGCTACTAATACCTTTCCTTGAAGTACTTGTTTCCTGCCCACCTTGTAAACTCCGCACAAGACAGGACCTTCTTACAAACAGTGCATGTAGAGAAGGGATCCACATGCAACCCGGCTGGTTTTTCTCTGCCTAGCTCTGTGCCTCCCCGCAAGCCCGTCCTCCTTGCTGGTTGTCCCCCCACAGCACAGATCATCCTCTCGGTACCCTGCATTTTTAGGTGCTTTTTGCATCCTAGAGGGATCTGACCACTGTCAAATGGAAACTGACTCTGCACTGGGGCCAGGCTGAGCAGCCTATCTACAGCAATTTATATGCATTTCACAGATTCTCATTTCAGTGATCTAAATTGCAGATGTGCGCTTCAGATTTGAAGAGAGACAAAACGGAAGGAAAAAGGTTAAGCAGCTCTGTGAGTCACTCTAATACACGACCTACTGTTGATTTAGAAACCTACCTCAGCAGTAAATACAGAATAAAGTTCTCCAAACTGTTTAACCTTTTGTATTCTGGCCAGCAAAACAAATAAACAAGAATAAAACTTCCCTCCAGACTCAGAAAAGCAACAAATCTGGAAACCCTGCAGTAGAGTTAGTACCAAGAAAAAGTTGACCCAAAACAAGTGACCTAAAAACGGAAAAAAACCAACTCCAAAACAGAAAGAGCAGCAGACATGAAAGGCAAAGAGGCAGGCGCACACATTAGCAGAGCAGATAATGAAAAGAGCCCAGAGAGCAGGCTGTGCTGCTCTCTGGGAACTGCTCCAGGCAGCACAAGGCGGCAAAGGCGAGCAATAACTTTCCAAACAAGCAGAGTGAGGCTGCACAGCCGCAGCACAATGAAAAAAAGACAATACAGCTCAAATCTTGCTCCTGCTGAAGCCAATAGTAAGATTCTGGTTCAACAGGCACCAGCAACCACTTTGTGCAAGAGAGTGGTTTACACCCAGACGCTCCGTGAAGTTGCACAGACTCAACATGTTCATTATAATCCCAAATTATTTATCCACAGGCAGTTTGGTTGCTGGTTTTGGGGGGCTAGAAGCATCGGGCTGAAGGCAAAGGACATCTCAGCTGCATAACTCAGGAAGAGCTCGGTGCATAATTTCAAACAGGTAGTTTGAATAATTTCATACAGGTAGACTGGCACATCCATGGGAAAAGTAGCTTTTCTGCAGGCAGACAAGTCTTACTATGCAGGCAGAGTATGCGTGCATCAGTGTTGAGGAAGATCTGCAGGGGACTGGCACTGAAGACACAGAGCAGGCTGTGCATGGAGTGTCTTTATCTCAGCTTTGGAAACCCCTGCAAATTTTTGAAGGCAGCTGAACCATACAAACCCCCAAGATCTTGTTGAATCATTTTTGTCTTCAAAGCACAGAGTGTAGCAGCAGAAGGAGAGCTTTCCCTGGGATTTGAGGCACTGAGTGGGAGTTGAGAGAAAGGCCAGCATCTGCTGATCTCAGGGTACCACCAGGAGAATACTACACAAGGATCTCGAGGAGTTCACTTGGGCCAGAGCGATCCTGCGGTCTCCAGTTGAAACAGAATTGCTAAAAAGCCACACAAAGTGACAGAGGAAGACAAGGGGGCTTTAGAGTCCCAACAGTTGCAATGATTAAAAGGAAAACTGATGAGCAAGCATTTAGAACATAAATTAGACTTTCCTTAAATATTTAGGCATGCTTTAAATCAGCAATGTTGTGGTTCAAAAACCACCAGAGATTTCTCAGAGATGGGGATGCATTTAAAAAAAAAAAAGTCACCATTACGGTCAGCACACAGATGCAAAACTCAGGGCAGAGACAGAACTGCCTGCATAGTGCTGATGGATAATAATTCAGACCCAAATAACTCTTGGATTAATTTTCTCCCCTGACTTCCTAGGTCAGGGATGCAACCCTCCTCACTTTCATTTGTACGACAGTGACAACCACTGTTGAATGCAAGACTGAATTTCTTTTTTAAAAAAAAAAAGAAATCACACTGATGCCTGGAGCATTTCTCTCCAACTTGCTGCAAAATCCCTCGCGTGTTTCTGCAGCTTTGAACAGCCTGGGCTCCTGGTTCCTTCCCATTCCCAGGCAGTTGCCAGCCCCCTACAGCAGAAATGACCTGAGACAGGATTTCAGAAACCATAATTCAAGCTGTTTTTGCTAGTTTTGAACCCTTCAAAGATCACGTGTTCAAGATTTTCCACCTAAAGTCCAAAGACTAGAAACATACCCTGTTAAAAATACTACATTGATTAAATAAGACATTACATGATCTATTAATAACATCATTAAAAAAATTACATGGGACTTTAATAAAATATCAATAAATCAGAGCTAAAGCTAGACATCACAACAGCAAGAGAGGTTTCTGGTACAGAAAGGAAAGCAGAAAACATCAAGATTTTTTCATTGCAGGTGTTGAGCCAGCAGTGTTCCCAAATTGTGGACATTTTCAGATGTGCTTCTGTACCTTCATCTATTCCTTTTTCCTCCTTTGCTGTAGATCCTAACACACTGGCATTTGCTTGCTACAGATAAGACACAAAACTGCAGGATTCTCCTCCATGCTGCGGTCCCTCCTGAGAAACAGGATGGGATCTTGGGAAGATGCACCTTTTTGCAGTGTAATTATAACAGATGATGTCTGATGGTGGGAGGGAAGTAGAGAGGATTTAAGCATCAGCTTCCTCTGAGGCAGGACAAACCCGCACTGATTACATGGGAGGAGAATTTTGTGCTGCTTTTGAAGCCCTGTGCAAGGAGGAGCCTTAAGAAGTTCGATCAGTGATATTCCATAGAGCTGCCAGAAGCACACCTCTCCCTATCCTTTGCTGGTATTCAGTTAAGCCTGTCAGAGCAAGGAGCACAAAACTGGGAGAAGGCACAACACAAAGCTGAGGGAATCTGAACCAAGAGCTGGGACCATCTCCTGTGCTCTCAGCTCAGCAGGGGCAAGTGATAGAGCAAAGCACAGAGGAAGCAAAGAGAGTTGAGGGGGAGGAAGGAGGAGCAGACCAGGAGAAGGAGCCCAGGAGACCAACAGGAGAGGAAGCAAAGGGCCTTGGAGACCAGGGAAGAGGCAACAGACAGGATGAGCAGCTTGGGCTGGGATTTATCACAAAGGGAGGCTGAGACTGGCAAGACATCAAGCTAATGCGAGGAGCCTGTTCACAGTGGGGATTTCCACTTTGCTGTGCAGACCACAGAGCACTGCATCACAGGGATGTTGCAAACATTGACAACTGGGATGAAGGGGGAGCAGCTAGTCCTGCCATGAGCATCATGTCAAGAAAGAGACAGGCTGAAGGCAGAAAGACTCCCAGGAGCCAACAACACCCTTTTCACACCTACACATCCTGCAGGGGGCACAAAAAACAAGGAAGGAGGACAGATGTAAACAGGGTTCCCAGAGACTGGTTGCAAGGTATTGGGAAGGTTTCACCACTTTCTCTCCCGCTCTGGTCCCAACCTTAACCCAAAATTCAGCTGAAGCCCCCACCAGCTCTCCCACAGGAGCAGTAGGTCCCCAGCTCTCATTTGCTACCAAATCTGGGGTATGTCAAAATTCACCCTGGTGGTTTTGCAGCTCCCCACCCAGCAGGGAACGAGGCTGTTTTGTTTGATCATGACCAACATGGTCAAACACCATTGAGCTGAAGCATGGTAATACTTGCCTCACTGTGTGCAAGTGCCCGCTCCCCACCAGAGCATAACACTGAATTTGGCCTTCAAACATCCAAGACTACCTTCCTCTGATCTGTTATTAGGGAAGTGACAGGGACCAATGAACAGACTGGAGCTGAGGCCAAAGAGATTTAGGGCCCCCTCCGGAGCTGAGATTTTTTTGAAAGGCACTAATTTCCTTGATCTGTTTGAGAATGCAAGCCTACGCTCATGTCTGAGAGTCTTGATCATTTAGTTGCTTTTTGAATCTCTTGGAAAAACTTAAATCCATAACATACAAGAGCAACATAAGTAGGGATAAAGCAACATTTTCAGGTTTGAAGTATACAGCTGGAAGTCCAGGAGAAGACACAAGCTAGTTCAGAGCATTCCCTACACATCCTGCTACT
Source organism: Anarhynchus alexandrinus (assembly GCA_008711295.1). NCBI lineage: Eukaryota > Metazoa > Chordata > Aves > Charadriiformes > Charadriidae > Anarhynchus > Anarhynchus alexandrinus. The sequence continues at coordinate 626,209 of VUYV01000221.1, forward strand.
ACAGTGACCCAGGCTATCTTCACAGACATTTCTGGTCCCTGGACTAGACCACAGCTCTCTTTCCTGGAAAGGCAGCCCACAGGCATTCCCTTGGCTCTCTTGTGCCTAGGAGCAATCTCCAGCCAACAAGACAACTTGGCTGGGTCTCAGAGGTGATCCCCTGGCCAGGCAGCAAGTCCCCAAAAGCTAAGCATCTCATCCACAGCCCATGCACATGGGAGGATCTTTGCAGACATGGAAAAGGGGAGCAGATTCCCCCAGAACAGATAAAAAGCACCAATTTCTGCAGTCAGAGCCTAGCTTGTGTAACCAGGAACAGCTCTACTGAAAGGAATAAACTCAGCTCCTTTCATTAATGGAGCATAGATGGAAACAGTTTGGATGGTTTAATACTGGGTCCAAGAGCCCCAATGCCTAGATTTAGGACCATCCCATAACCAGACATGAAACAGCCAAGTGAGATGATGGGAGAAGAATAAGAACATCTCTGAAAGGAAAAGCAATGTCAATAGTTCTCCTTAGTCTCCGAAGCTGCTGCGATATGGCACACTTCAGCTAGCTTTCTTATTCCAGCACTACCTAGTTTGGGGGCAGAATGCAAACACTTGGAGATGAGTGTAGGTCCTTCTTTCATACACATCAGCATGCCCTGCCCTGGAAGGGAAAGCACTCTGGTGGAATAAACCAGGAGTGTTTGCCAAAGAGGGGCTGAAATGAGGGAAGGAAAGGAAGAAGAAAGTATTTAATAACTCCCAAATCATTTAAAAAAATTCATTAGCTATTATTTCAGCTGTGTGACCTCCTGAAGGGACTTTCTAGAGGGCCAGATTATGCAGTCAACTAAAAATATAAATAAGTATGGAAAGGGCAGAGATCACTTTGTTTGGCCAAATCATGTGGGATGTCAGGTTAAGTTTCCTTTAGGGTGCATCCATGCAGAGTGTGGCCCAACAGCTCCCCCAGTCTGAGGACTCCTCCCCAGCCGGCAGGCATGGCACAAGCAAATTAGGTATTTTCATCTGGGGAGTGCTGATTTCCAAAGACTTCCTTCCAGTCCCGCAGGGACAGAAGCATGTTGCATTGCTGCAAGGTTTCCAGCTGCAGTTCAAGTGGACTGCAACTTCAGACATGTTGCAGAGGCTAGCTCCCAGCCAGGCACACTACTCTGGGTAAACGCCTTTATCCTTCCTAGCTGCAGCACTCATATTCAGGTAGGGGAGTTCCTTTTCATGTACATTTCTTACTTCTTCCACCTTCAAGGAAAAAGCATGTGGCACGAGAACCAGCCAGTCTCCCTGAACCCATCTCCTAAAACTTCATTTCATTCACTTATTTATTGACGTTGATTTAACTAACTGGTGCTTTTAGGGAGCCTTTAAGTTGAAGAACATACATGTGCATGTGCATGTGCATACATGTGTAGAGGAAGTGTGAAGAATACATATAGATGTGATGAGATACATCTGTCCCTGAATAAGAGTGGCAACCAGAAGTTTTAAAAGAAAACAGAAACATCTTTAACTGGTAAAAAGCACAGAGGAGTGAAAAGTGTTTAAATTAAGTCAGTACAGACATCCTATGCTCCTCCACACCTTCAGTATAGTTAAAGTCTAAATATGGTATCACAGATGATCTATGTATTGTGTGTAGAAGCATACACACACACTTCTCTAGACAGAGATAGACCAATACTTCCTTATACCCTACTTGCGTTCAATTTGATTTCTTAATGAGCCTTTAAAGCTTCCATTTCAATCGCTAAATGTAACATCCAACCTCCCTCACACTTCACAAACATACATGTCCAGATTTAACCTGGAGAATAAGAAACTTAAGGAAACATTTTGCTGTACTGCAAACACAAGCTGCATGTAAAACTCAGTTGTATAGAGCAGAAAAGCTGTTCAGCCTCAGTTGCAAACCCAAGCAGTCAGATGAGTAAGCCCACTAGCAGCAACTTCAGAGCAAGCCCCTGATTCACAGGAGCACAAGTTTAGCTCAGGTCTGCACATCCTAGGACAGTTTGTGAAATTCAGAGAGGAACAGCACTGCCAAAGTCAAAGCACAAAGTCTTTGTTTTGAACAGATGCAGGGAGCTCCTCTTCCTCTCCCCAAGAAAGGAGATTGCATCAGTACCACAGTAATACAGGTTATTAGCTCAGTGGGAACCTAGCAGAGTTCAGACTCAAAGGTTCAAATAAGTCCAGCTTGCAGCTGGCAAATCTAAACAAGATCAGCCAGCAGGCATTGAGCCAAGTTATCCACACTAATTTGGTTGAAAATGTTGACTTAACCCATTCATTTACACTGAAATCCAAAAAAACCCTGACAACTGGGGACAAGAAAACATACATCTGCCTTTTGTAGAATGACAGACTGGAAAAGACCATGTAAAGCAATTTTCCAGAGCTTTTTCTAGGCTTCTGTGTGCATGCTGCATACAAATCAAGTTCTCGGTAGTCATTTGCTAGCCCATTCTGATTCAGCAGACCACATTGCACATCCTTAGTGCATGTGCTAAATCCCACTGAAGTCAGCAGGGCTAACAGCACGCATTTAGACATGTGATTAAATACTTCACTAAATGGAGAAAAGCTAAGGACACGCTGACTTTTTTGCTCCTTTAGCAGAGAGATTTCATCTTTGCATGTTTCTTCCTCCCAGAGTTTGAGCTTGCTGGAGTGAGACTGTTCGTTCCCCTTTGAAAAATAACAGCAAGGGAGCAATCAACTTTGTTTTACCTCTCATGAAGCCATAAACTCCAGAAGTGTGATGAAAAACTGACACAAGAGCTCTGAAGTGGATAGTTTATTTATAGGAAAGAAACATGAAGCAGCAACATAGAAAGCTGGTAGACAGCAAACAGAACACACCACCTTCGGTGTCCATTCCCAGGCCACTGATGCACATAAAATTTTAAAAATTATCAGTCAGTCATTGCAGAGGAAATTAAAGGACATTAATTTATGAGAATGTGGGCTCTTGGACCAGTGCAGTGTGTTGGGCAGCTCTCATCCTGGGGAGCTCACGGCATTGTCCAGGCTGGAAATGTCTTGCTAAAGAAGTTGTGAGTAAGATTGTTCCCTCTCCTGCTTCCCGTTACTTGCTTGCCCGGCATCACTCACACAACAGTTTCAGGAAAGCCTGTAAAGCAGCCAGCCGACCTCAAGCTGAGCAATGATGCTAGCCTTATGAGTCTCGGAAAAACGAGTGATTCACAGTTGCTCAGAGCCCGGACAGGGACCAGTAGTTTACTGCTGTCTCCTCAGGAGACCACTTGCCTGAAGGAGGATGGCAACATCAGAAACCACAAAAATAAAGATAAAATATTTCACCCATGACCAGCCACAAGGGAGATTCACAGCCACTGTGTTATTGTCCCGCTCTACAGAAAGCCCTGCCATTACCTTAACTAGGGACCCCTCCAGTAGCCACCACAGCCCAGGGTGCACAGAGGTGAAAAACAACACAGACATTCAAGCATTTGTTCAATCAGAGCCAGCCAAGAGGTTTGAAGCAAAGCAAACAAGACCATGCTGAAGCACAGAATATTCAAACAAACAAAAAAAAACCCTCTTTAGACTCCAGAACCCCTTCTTGCTATGCAAATAACCTTACCTCCTGCTTCTTGTCCTGCAAAGGTCCCAGATGCAAAGCTGTGTTGGCCACATCCAGGCAGCAGAGAGTCAGCCTTGAGAAGAGACTAGCAAAGAGGTAGGGAAGAGGAGTGAGGGTGGCAGGGCTGCTTATAAACACCAAGGTGGGGGAGGAAGGGGCTCATTAAACTAAAGAGCTGGATGAAAGGACTCAGGCTGAAATCTAGAGGGCTTGTTTTAAGCATGGGCAATGCCATCTGCATGGAAGGTGAAAGCTATAAAGTTTATAAGAAGGATTGTACAGTGCAGTACTTGCAGTAAAGGCTGGAAGAAATGGCATAGGAGAGATGCAGGACCCAGGATGGCTCTTGCCAGGCTTGTGTCCATGTTAATGTAGCTGTCAAACCATCCACGACAGAGAGAAGGAGCCTCTGGGCACTAGCAGATAATGAATGCAAAGCAAGCTGTGGTCTACCAGCACGCTTATTCAAAGTCACTGTCATCATTTCCAGAGGCACGGTATTAGGATCAGTATAGGGTGCCCAAAAGGCGAATGCCCCAGCTCCTTGTGTGTCGGCCAGTGGCTTTCTCTGAAGCACGGTCTGGTTAACATCACCAGCACGCACTGGAGTGCCTTACTTGATGCCAAGTACTTCTTGCCCCAGTGGGATTTTTTGGTGTATAAAAATGTAACTCCCTCTGCATGAGGGCAACACCCTGTAACCTCACGTATTTTAAAGAGTTGGACTAGCCATAAAAAAAGATCAGAGTAGCTTTATTGACTGCAGTGGAGTTAAGCTGGTTTATTCCAAGTGAGAATTTGGCCCCTTGACTTCAATGAAGCTATGTTGATTAATCCCAGATGGAGACCTGGCCTGGTCCTGGGAGATTAGTAACACATAGACGGAATCACCGCTGTTGCTCAGAGCCTGGGTGGTTATCAAAAACCTGCACCTGCCGCCACGTGAAACGCTGCTGGGCTGGGGCCAAGCAATTGCAATCGCTGACTTCAGGGACCAGGGTGTGGTAAGTGAGGGCACATTCTTCAAACGCTGCCTCATGCTGGGGGGAAGATACCAAAGTAGCACCCTTTCCTCTGCAAACATCTGGCAACATCACCCAGGATGCAAGTCCCAGCTCTGCCAAAACCTGGGCATGGTGACATTGAGCACGCTGGGCAAGGACACAGGGGAATCCTACTCCTTTGCATTTGGGGCTTTTTGTGATGCTCTGTAAAGTGTAAAAAATGATGATTAAATCCCGCAAGCTTCAGGGAATCTGCCCCAGCATCTGTTTGACAGTTTTGAAGAGCAAACACAACTTCATGCGGCAAAGGGAAAACTTTATTCCCTACTCCAAATGCAAAAATACAGGGTCTTTTTTTCAGCAATCAGCTCCAAGTCTTTCTCAGGGCAGGCAAAGTTTTGCTTCCCAGTGTTATAGGCACAAGCGCCATACTTCTTGAAGGGAATGACTCCACTGAAAATTAAAATCACTTGACTTCAGTTCCTTTACACATGCACACACACATATGTGTGCCTTTAGAGAGACGGTGAAGCTGTGCCGTGTGTTGCAGTGTGGAGAAACACCAGAACAAACCAATTCAAAGGCGGCTGTTGATGCTTTTTTGGGTCTCAGATGGTAGAAATGCAGAGCGGATGGTATGTAGCCCATCTCCCCAGCACATTAATCATGCAGAGGCATTATTCCTGACTATAGGATGCCAGTGTCTCTCCCCAGTTGCTGGCTGGAGTTTCCTGTCTATTTGCTTGGAGGTTGCATTGCGCAGGTCAAGGTGACAGCAGAAGGGCTCGGCATTGCGTGCAGAGGAGGCACGGCATCACCGTCAGGAAGAAAGAAGTGCCTAAGCTTGCAGTTCACTTGCTCCAGCTCTGACTTCCAAGCGTTTCTGAAGTCAGGCATCTGGAGCATGATGTAATCTAAAGATTGATCATCAGCAGCACATATACAGCTGTGCACATCTGGCCTACAGGTGTTTCAGCTGCCATTTGTCAGTGAGTGTATCAAACATTAAAAAGCACCCCGAGTTCGTAAGGCAATCATGCCTGTCCTTCAGATTGTTCACAGAAGCCCACGAAATGCCATTGATTTTATGCAAACTGTCTCTGCTTTTTAGTGGGTGGCCCCAGGTTTTTTTTTAGTTGTTTTGGGTTTTTTTGTGTTTGTTTTTTGGTTTTTGGTTTTTTTTAAAGGAGTTTAAAACATAGGTGCTTTTAAAGCAAGGGTTTTGTTGTTGTTATTAATTCCACTAACATTAATCTGCAAAGTTGAGACAGTTATAATGGATGGCTGCTATCATCCGCTTGCTGATTTACTCTCAGGAGTCAACATTATTACAGAGCCTTTGTGCTGCACTGGTGAAAAAAAGCTGAGGTTGTTCCTCCTTGTGCTCAGCTACGTACAGATACAGCAAGACTTGCTCCCAAAGTACCTGATCTAAGCAGGGCAGGGACAGGTGAAGTAGGCAGGAAAGAATGGGCAGGAAAAGTCTTATCCATGGGGTAGGACCTGCCGGTGCCCAGTCCCAGTCCCGGAGTCAGAGAATGATGCTTGTCACTTCCCGCAGGGATGCTGCCACTCATGAGGTTTGCGAACTGCAGCTGAATACTTGCTGCACACAGGAAAAATTAGAACAGGGAAACTGCTGGCTGAGCAGGCAAAATTGAAAGAGTTCCCTTGGAAAAAGAATAAAGCTGCAGATGTATACATTTATTTTTAGAGAAGGTGTTTTTCCTAGAATTTGTATTATTTTGGCAGGAACGCAGGGGGGAGGAGAAAAAGTTTCCCTTTGTCCAATACTCTCTACTATTCTAAAATGGGGTGCAGGCAGAAGGGTATGTTTACAGCTTATTTCATATCTCAGTTGTGTTTATCCCTGTAGAGACAGACAGGGACCAGAGACATATTTCGCACTGACTGCCACCATTGTCAGAGTATGACACCATGTACACCATGCTGCATATGGTGCCAGCTGCCCTAAGCCACTGTCTTCACACATTCCCAAGAGGAAGAAGAACCATGTTCCTATTGAGATTTTCCTCCCAGGTAGTCTCAATCATCCTACAGACAACATGTTTGTTGTTTAAGGCAACATGTATGTCTTAAACACCAATATACTTTACTTTCCAAACAGCTTAGTGCAGATACACTGTCAGTCATCGTAGCCCAGCCAATGGCATAAGTCATTAATCTGTGACAGGTCATGCAACTGTCTCCTAAAACCAATTAAGGCCTAGCTTGCAAACTGTATTTGTGCAGGGTAAGATTTGTACATGTTTTTTTCTGTGAGCATCTCAGTAGAAGTGTATGGCCCATCCGTAACAACTTTGTCTTCCTTACCTGATTTCTATGTAATATATTTTCATCGCTTTGGCACTGCTTTGGGTGTGCATTTCAGGCACTGATAACTGAATGCCTGCCCAGAATTGCTTGCGGTCTGGCAGCTGGAGCACATACTGATCTGAGAAGCCCAGAGGCCAGAGGATGGGGGGCTCACAAGGCAGAGGAAGGCATGAAATGACTGCTTTCATCCTTGGCACCAGCATCGTCACCTTCAGAGCCACTCTTTAAGGACATGCCTGTGTCTGTGCTACCTCCCCTCCCCAACACCATGTATTTCACTTGAGCTGCCCAAGAACATCTCATTCTCTGCCTTTTTGACTTCTCCCTGCTCCTTTATTCCACACCACTCTTGTGCAAAGCCAGACTCATGTGTGAGTGCCTCTAGGGAGAGAAGATCATAGAATCATAGAATCATAGAATGGTTTAGGTTGGAAAGGACCTTGAAGATCATCAAGTTCCAACTCCCCTGCCATAGACAGGCACACCGCCCACTAGATCAGGTTGCCCAAGGCCACGCCCAGCCTGGCCTTGAACACCTAAGATGAGCCCAAGGAATCAGTGACCAGCTTTCTCTGTTGCTCTGTTTGCCAGGAGGGCTGGTGATGGCCGCCTCCCTCCTGTCCTTCTTTGCCCCCAGCCGCTGGCTTTCCCTGACCACTTGCCTTCTCATGGGTCAGGAGGTGCTGGTGGTATCCCCCAGTGCTTGTTCTTCTGAGCCACCCATGAGGCAGCTGGGCAGAGCCAAGGACAGAGCTCAGATGGTCCTTTCAAATGTCAAAGCAGCTCTGCTTTTTCCTGCTCCAACTGCTCATTATCAGCTTCCACCTTTCAGCAATTTCTAGCTGCAATTTCAGTGATGTGCTGCCAAGATTTTAACAAGGGGCTCCCACAAACTTACCTCCTCCTCCTGCTGTGACGAACCCCACTGCCTCACAGAGGCCAAGGCGTGGACTGTGGAGGAGTGCACGGCAGGGGGAAATATTCTTTTGCGGGGGCTCCTTCCTGTTTAAAACTTTTTTTTTTTTGGTTTAATTTTCTGGCAAGGGAGGGACACAGCACCTTGGAGCAAACATTACTAACTGCCTAGAGGTTACTGCAGAGAGGCAGGACATAACACAGAAACTCTGAGTGTCCCAGCAGCAAAATGCTTCCTTGCAGAGCTCTTGCTTCTCCTCCCTACTGTGAGGCCAGCCCCAGGCGAATGATTTTATCTGAGCTAGGGCCATCAGCCACAAGCCAAAATGCCAACTAAGTGGCTTTCCCTAGGTGTTTCAGGGCCCCAAAGGGCAAGTTTTTCCATGGGAAGTTGAGGCCACAAGTTTCTGGGTGTGATGGAGGTCACCTTGGCTTTCTGGCATTGATGGGCACAGGTGAGCTATGCCGATTCGCGTTGGGGCAGAGCTGGTTTTCAAGGATCTCTGAGCTTGCAATTATCTTGCAGGTTAAGGATGGGGCTGCACCAGCCCTTCAGCTTCTCTCTTTGGTGAACATCTCTCTTTTCTTCTCAAGTGGAAAGGAACTGAAGCCCCAAGGAAAGCCCAAAAGCTCTTGGTTATCAGGAGCCAAGGAAAAATCAATATCAGAGCATGCAGAGGTGTTAAACTTGTTTGTGAGGGTTGCTGCCTCCTCTGGTGCTGGTGCCTCTTTTGCTCCAGACAATTTAGCCTTGCAGAGGTACGCCTGAAACTGGAAGAATGGGAAAGCTCATTTTCCACCTTTAAACATGAACTGGGTGCAAGAAGGTCAGCTGTATGGTAGATACCAAAATAGTAAAGTATGTGGCATTCAAAAGCAGTCAACTAACTGCTTATTAATATGTTAATAGATAAGACCATAGATTATAGATTAATAAAGCACTTTTAAATGCAGACCATTCTGGTAAACACAGCAATGTCAACTGCACTGTATCCATGCAAGCAAATGGTATCACACACTTCTAAAATGCCAGTTTTCTACATTTTGTTAATTTTTTTTTTTAATTAAAAAATAATCTGTCAAAAGTAAAGAAAAAGTAAAGTGACAAATACATTGCAGCATTGTTAAACTGGACTTGGACACCTTACAGACCTGGCAGCTCCTCTGGGACAGCACTGCCTGACACCTACTCCATAGATATAATGTCTATTTAGATGGGTGGCCATGGGCACCAATGAGCCTTTCTGCAGCAGAATGAGGAAAAAAAAAAAAAAAAAAAAAANCAAGATTATTCAGTCATTCCAATCAATATTGCTGCTTGCTGACATTGGACTTATTTTGAAAAAAAAAATTGAATTTATTTCAGCTGTGGGTGAGGAACTCCTTTTTGGCATCTGGTCTGGTCCCCATCCTCACAGGTGTGCTTCTTCCTGCTCCACTGGCCAGGACAAGACATGGGCAGGAGGGGCCATGGGCTCTTCTGTTGGGGTTTTTTTTTGGTATTGACTCTTTAGGATCTTTCATCACCACAATTTTTCCCAGACAGTGAGGTGTTAGCAAGGCATTTGCTTTTTTCTACGGTGGGCAGGATGGGCTGGAGAGACAGAAACAGTCTTGGAGGGAGGAGAAAAGGCTTAAATCTCCTTTTTCTTATGCTATTTCCCCATCAAATGGCTAGTTACACTCCTGATAACAAACTGGGGAGCCACCGGACACAGGGAGGATGTTTTCCCCCACACCAGCCATGGGCAGATAAATCCTCCAAGGTCTGAAAAGCCTGGGGTAAATTAGATTAGAGGCTTTCCTCTAGACGACGAGGGGTATGTGTGGTGATAGCGGGGGGGGGGGGAGCTGAGGCTCAGGAATGAACAACTGTGAGAGATATGTTTTTAAATGGTTTCCCAGCTGTAAGATGCACATAATTGTGGCTTTCCTTCATTTGGGAGACTTCAAGAGTGGATGGTTGATAAGGGTTCATACCAGCAAAGGCAGAAAAACACAAGGCCGGGTATCTGGTTTCAGTCTGTCCGTACCCGCAGCATTAGATCTGATTTTGGCCCTCTCTCCCCACCCTGCATGTACACAATTATCTGAATTCCTTTCTCCACTGCTTCCTCTGCTCTGAAGCCTTGCAGACTGGGACTGCTGCCTTTTGCATTGCTTGAGGGATGGCTGTACATGGGGGCTCTCTCCCTTCCCGGCCCATGGAGGGGTCTGTGCCATGGCCACATGGACCAGCACTCCCTGGAGGGCAGAAAGCAACCACGAGGATGGGAATTTATTCCCCATCTGCATCTTTTTAGCCTTTCATGGTGAGAAACACCCTAAAAATAAAGGGATTTCTGCTTTCTTAAGATGCTGTTCCTTTGTGCCTCGGTTTCCCCTTCGTGCCTCACCTTTATTGCTCACCTCTAGTCATGTTCAGAAAGAGGTCCCCCAGCCTCTTGTGTTGCAGCTGGGTATCCCCAGGGACTATTGCACAAGCCAGTATGAACCAGTTTCCCAGGCAGATCTGTGAGCAGCAAGGCAGATGCAGTGAGGGACACGACTGAAGGGTTGGTGTCCCACATCCCGCTGTCGACATCTTGTTTCTCCCCACCCAAGCACCCTGTTGCGATGTGGTCAAGTGGAAGGGAGACCCTTTCCGAAATGCTGGTGTATGGAAATGGCTTTCCAAAATACAGCTATCCATCCCTCTTAGGGGTCACCACATGCTGGCTTTTCCTGCAAGGAAGGGCACGTGCCTAACTGCTCGCAAAAGTTCCACTGCTCTTAAACACTATGATACTTTTCCTAAAAAGTTGCATTTTTATGCCATCCAAATCACAAAAATGTTTTATATTTCAAATATATGCTACTGTCCATTTTGGCTCTGGGGACAGCTGACAACCCCATAAGATAATTTGAGAGTATCCTTTTGGTAGAGAGCCAGTCAACACCTGCAGTGAGTGTAGCTTTATGTATGCTATACACAGAACAGCATATCCCTTCTTCCTTTGACTTTGCCATAAAAACACTTAAGCATGTATTAAACCATGCATAAGCATGAACAAAACATGCAGATAGAGTTTTCCCATCCTTAAACAGAACAGAGACCCATGTTTCCATAATCACACCTAAAGATTGGATGAATTCAACTGAAATTCTCCATGTGTTTTAATTTGGGTTTTAGCCTTTTTGATACAAGTTATATGTAGAAGTTGCATTGTGGGAATTGCAGAATTGAAAAGCCTTTGAAAATTCTTCTGGTGTCACTCTGACATCACTTTCTGACATCCAGTTTTGACTGGCAGAGCAAAAGCTTCTCTACAAACTCTAGAAATAGGTAGGGTTGCCTTCAGCTATGGAGCAATTGCTCTTGTTTTGGGTCAAGCAGGCAGAGGGAGGACAGCATCAGGTGAAAAGGATCCTTTATAGGAGGGCTCAGGGGGTTTTTGTGGGCATGGCAGGAGAGAAGCAAGGCTGCATGCACAGCCTGTGTTTGGGCGTACCTTAACTTCAGCTTGCTATGTGACACCAGGTGCTTCTTCAGGCACAAGGGAGGCAAGAGGCATCCCACCTCCCAGGGTTAAGGAGCCATGCTGGTTTGCTAAAGTCTGGGCAGGCACTCCGCTCGGAACACATTTCATCTAATCTAGGTAGCAGGTTTGCCTCTGTACATCCCAACCTGCTGGTCGTGAATCCAGCTCCAAGCCAGCTCCTGGCAGCCACCACCTCACCTCCAACCTAGCACATCTCTGCACCTTCACGGTGGCTGCACTTTTAACGGTGCTGTGACAAAAGCCAAGCCAAAATAACTCCCCATGCTTCCTGCCTTAGGTCTCCTTCATATGACTCGCAGAAATACTCAGCCCATGTTGGAAGGCAATTTTGGGAGGCTCAGAACTAGGTCAAAACAAACTTAATTTCCTCCAGGTCTAGGTGGGATGCCTCTTTGCCAGGGATGCCAGGTGATTTGCATGCTGCCTTTCAGCTTTCCACTCACTGCTGTCCCAGCCTCCAACACACAGTCACTGGGAAGCCTTCAGCATTTTTGGAGCATGGCTGTTTTCCACTCTCCCTGTGCTCCAAAACAGCTGGACCATTTTTGCCCAGTCTCCAGAAAACAAAAACAATGACAAGAAAGAGGAATCACCGTTAGGCATGGAAAATGTTCAGCTCAGGCAGGATAAGTTTCAGAAGGTTTGGAGCAGATAAAAAACCACGGGATGCTGGAAGGCAAAGCGTACAAACCTGAACATGGATATTACTATTGATAGTTGCCATATGCTTTTTAGAAGTAGCCATTCCCAAGACAGCTGGGAGCAATGGTCCCTGGTTCACCAAACTCAGAAATGAGTAAGGCTAAGGGGTGAATTGGGGGCATTTGGCAGTGAGCATCTCATGTGCTCATGATGCCCATGATGATGACAACCTCTGCCAGATTAGGTGATTTCTGCATCCCCAGCAAGATCTTCCTGGGTATCTCAGACCTCTGCACTTCACCCTGCCACATAGGTCTTAATGGCAGTCCTTTTGGCTTGCAAATCCGGGGTTGAGTTGCATCACAGAGGTGGGGAGAGAGGTGAATGGGATGCTCACAGGAACCCAGGTCACCTGCCACAAGTTACATCCAGCCCACTGTCCCGGTAGCCAGGCAAGACAGAGCTCTCATGGCCAGAAGTAATCCAAATTCAGACTTTCTGGCCTGAGAGTCAAGACACTGAGATTCGTGCTCCCCTCCAGCTTGGCATTTCCTAATCTAAAAGAGAACAACCCCATTTCTGGAGCTGCTTTCTTTGGCATTTCAAAAATTCACACCAGCCCATGCTGACCTTTTCTTTCTGAAGGCACGGGGGCCAACACGTGCGCCCCCAAGTCACGTTTTGCATTGTTTGCTGTTGTTTTTCCCTGTCCCCGTGCCTACAGGGCAGGACGCCTGCAGTGCTGGTGTGGCGGGCTGGCATACTGGGGGTATGACATAATGCAATAACCAAAGTAGCTGCATTTATTTATTTTGAAAAAATATTAAGGGCAGCTGCTACTTACTGCCGACTGAAACATTTTATTGATTTTCTAAAGCAGGAGCATCCCCTTTTGTGTTGTAAGCCGGCATTGCTTGAACCCAGTGGTTGGACTATTCCAGAATAACTCCTCTACATCACATTTTCCTCCTCTTGATAAATATATAGAGGCTCTCCAGCCCTGAAGGTACATGCCTGGGTAACAACCAGAGAGTTCACTGCCTGACATGCTTGCTCTGCCCTGTCTTGCTCAGGTGTTATCTCCAAGTAGATCCAACTCAACAGAGAACTTCTCCTTCCCCATTCACCCTGTAACATGCCCATAACATCAGCTATTGTGCAGCACCTAGCACAATAAAGCCTTAATTAACAGCATGAACAAGGACCAGTGATAGCCCAAGTAGGCTTTTGTCCTATGTCTCCCTATATTAATGCTTTCTGGTTATTCTCATTTTGGAAGGATGAGTTTCGAGACAGTGATGGGGATCTCCAGCTGAGTTTGTTTGGTGCTTTCTCGTGGGCTGGTTTAATATTTGCTTCCTTGGTGAGCGTTTGTTTCCCAGGGAGGAATATCGCGAGCTCTTTTGTCACCCGTGCCCAGCAATGCTGCCTGCTCTGCTTGCGTCCTACCTCCTCACCCCAGGCAGCCCCACCACTCACCAGCCTGCCTCATAGCAATGCTGCTTCTTGCTCCAAACCTCCATAGCCTGCAAAAAAGCAGCCCTTGAAGTTAACATGCCATTAAAATGAATGTTGTGGGGATGCTTAAAGAGCAGTCTGGGAAGGGAGACTTCAAAGAGGGCAGGGAGGGTCCCAAAGGCAGCAGAGCTGATGGGACAACGTGGGCCGGTGGGGAAGCTGTCTGAGACTGCCAGGGCAGCCTCACATGGGGTCGGTGAGGAGCGTGCCCACTGGTGTAACTTGTAAGAAATTCGTTATTGTAATTCAAACTCCTTTCTGCAAGGATGCTTCATCAGAAACTACACCCACTCCGGAGGTGCCTGAAGGCAGCATCGTCAGCCCATGGACAGCGTGCCCTGCACTGACCCACTGAGCAGGGTTGGGGTCTTGGCTTTGACCCACGCTGTTTTTTACTTCCCCAGATTGAAGGGGAAGGGGGGAGGAAACAGCCTATAAACTTCTCAGTGACTGCCAAAATCAGTACCAGCTGGCACGGGGCAGGCAGCTGCTGCATGCTGCAGTATGCCGCACCTCGCACCCCTCATCTCCCGACTCACAGCCTGACCCTGTCCCCAGCCCCAAACACAATGCAAGAAGGTGGGCCAGCACCTTCCTGGTAGGGATTTTGGCTAGCCAAACCCCATGTGGATAGAGAGAGTCTGGCCCCAGGGGCAGAACCATTTTTTTACATTCCCAACCTTAAAAGAAGTTGAAAAAGCATACTTTAAAAAAAAAACCAAACAACAAACAAACAAACTCAAGCAGTTTTGCTGTATCTCTTATTTCATTTGCACTCTTAGTCATGTTATGGAAATTATTTCAATCCCTTTGTAATCAAAACCACCCTAATCTTATATAACCAAAGACCTTGGGGACCTGTTGCAAAATTTCCTGCAACCAGGGCTGCGCTTTTGCTGACTCCTTACATCAAGCCGGCAGCTCTTGAATCTCATGGTTTCCATGCTGTGCTCTTGCACTGGGTAATGCTCCTTATGGAGCTCCAAAAGCAAGGAAAAAGTAGAGCAGCAATTCACTGTACAGAGGAAACTGCATTGGATCTGCAATATAGCAGTGCATAACAACTATATTCTGTGTTACAAGGTAAGAGAAATGCTTGTAAACTATGTTCAGCAGAGAGCTTCACTGTATATCATCTCTCAGCCCAGATGCTATAATCGCGCTTTGTTATAATATAGTATTATATTCAGCTATACCTTGGAGAATCACAAGGTGCCTTATGGACACCAGTTGATTTAATCCCACATGTGCTGTAAGAGAGGAAGGGATGTACTGCCATTTCCCAACCAGGGAAACTGAGGCACAGGCAGAGAGAGCAATTACATAGCAAACCTGTGCGTGAGCTGGGAGTAAAACTAAGCTCTGCAAGGTCCTGCTGTGCTACCACACCAGCTTAGTGCCAGGAAGAAACTCTGCTCCCTCCCTGTGAAATCCGCTATGGGCTTTGCTGCTTCTTTTAAGAGTAAGTCCGATAGATCCATACCTCATTATTCAGCTGCCATAGGAAACTTGCAGCCATTCCTGCAGGAGTGCATTAGGAAACCTCCATGGGTCCGGCAAGCAGGAGCAGAGCTGAGAAGTGTCACAGGAGTAGCCGCCAGCTGAGTGCCTTGGCAAGCTTTGACAAATGCCTTACTGAGCCCCTCTGGGATTAAAGGATCACAAACATGAAACACGAACTTGAGTGGGTCCATTAAAGCACAAAATCGTTATGGAACGGCTCACTATAATTTAAGAGGGGACAGAGCCAGAAGGGCCCTGTTGACTCATTTTATAGCTCCTGAAGGCAAGCAGAGCTGTGCTTCCCCTTCTGTTGTACAATGAGTTGGGGGATCAGAGCCAGCCCTTCTGGGGGCCCAGGCACAAGGCAATGGATTTACTGGGACACTTCAAGATGGGCCCTCCAGAAACAAGGGGCAGGAGGAGGCAGCCACCATGAAGAGTCTGGCTACAGTGGTGTGACAGCACTGAGTAGGAGAGGAGAAAGACCAGCCCACAGGTTTTTTTGGGAATTATCCCCCTTCCTCAGCCAGGAGCTGATCCTCCTTCCCCCTACAAGACTTAAACTGCAGCAAGCAAGGACCAGGTTTCTGACATGAGGATCACAGGCCAGATTCAGAGTATAATTTCTTCGATATATGTAACACTCTTTTAATCAAACTGAGAAGCCACTGAAGACCCCTCAACTTATTAAGCTCCTCATGGGATGCTATCAGGTTTTTAGCACAGTACTCCTCTATTTGAGTGACCTGGAGGGAGTAACTGAGGAGGAACAGGTTAGGTGCAGACATCACATATCTCATCACTTCTCTGCCTGCAGTGGACGTGTTTCCACACATCCCACCATCAAAGTGTGTCCCTCATGCAGCAAGCATATGTGCACCTCCTTCCATTATCATTTACATGTTTTGAAAATTGCTACTTAGAGCCAGATTTTCAAAAGCAGTCAGCATCCAACAACCCAAAGGTCTAGAGAAGAAACAGAGGGAGTAGGTCACATGGGGGGGTTCTCATCTTGTTCATTTCTTTCCCTCTCTTATGCTGACAGATTGGGTCTGTGAATGAGCGGGTTTTACTCTTTGATGTGGATCTTATATAGAATATGTGGTAAGAACCAGCAAAATGTTACATGATGTGTACTGAAACACAAGTAGATGTCAAGATGGGGAGAATAACCCCTTCGTGGCCAGGTATAGCAGCTTCCTTTGGGTGACCTCTGTTTCTGGTCATAATATTGCTCCATCAGCTGAGATAGGCTGCTTTGAAGTGCAGTGGACAGTCACAGAAAATAGAAGTGGAAATAGCTTACCGGGTCATGTGGTCCTGCCAGGGCTGATAACCAGGCATTTGCCAAGCGATGGCTGAGCAGCAGCCACATCTGCCCACCATGACCCTGGTCCTGGTGCCCCATGTGGGGTGAGAAAGGATGGGTTAAGCCCTGGGAGCATGGGACCTGGCAGAGCCATGCCAAAGCCCTGGGGCACAGCAGCACTGCCATCCACTGGGTAGACAGCACTCATTCCCCTCACCATAACAGCGAAGCCAAAACACCCTGTTAGCACTGAGCTACTGTGAAATTCCCATTTTTCCAGTTGGCCGGAGCCAAAAGAGCTGCTGGAAACCAGAAAGGACCAGTGGAAATGAGATCCTGCACTGCAGCAGGAGCCAGAGCAGGGCGTCTCACCCGGGGTTAAAGACGTTGGGTTGCAAATTGCCAGCTTTGCTCTAAGAGCAGCTTTGTGCTGACCTCTCCAGTCTTGGGTGGGATTTAAAAAATCAGTGGAAACAGATCAGCTCAGTATTGCTTTCTACCTGGTTTCACCTTGGTTTTTTGTCACCTCATGTTGCTGGCAGCGAGCATCCTCCACCCCTTCTTCTGCTTGCTGGAGAAAATCATTTAAAAAAATAGATCATCAGAAAATCGCTCCATGGTATCTTCCTCCTCCCTGTATTTTATTTTCCTTTTCTGAGTCCCTCCCAGGCTAGGGCTATGGCAATGACACCATTAGGAAAGGACCAGCCTGTCATCTGTCAGACGTGTGCATACGCAAACCACCGCCACTTGCACACACCAAGCAGTTAAGTTTTCCTAAGTGGTCCTGGGCAGCCTGTCAAGTCCCAAGCTTGCCTGCAGAATGTGGTTGTAATTAGATAATTAATAACTTTAAGAAGGAAAGGAAAGGAAATAAGCTAAATGGAAGCTTTCCTTAGTGGGAGGAAATAATTATATCTGCTTTTTGATATATGAGCTGAGGTGGCTTTCTGAAGGCAGACACAGCATCTTGCCTGCAAAGCTATCCCTCCCCCAAGTTAGACAGGATCTCCCATGGGCACTGCTGGGTCACAGAGTTTGTCCCACCAGCCCACAAATGAGCAGCAGCAGGTTGCTGCAGATCAGAGCAAACCCCGCAGGTAACAGGGCTCCCCAATGTGTTCCTGCATCTTGTCACATCCCAATAAATGGGGCACAGGAGAGACGATATGCAGGGCTGGGTCACGAGGAACCACATGGAAAACAGAGGTGTAGCACAACATCCCTCAGGGCTGGAGATGCTGCTGTCAGCATATGGACTTTTTGATGGATGAATTGCTCTTGCCTATGGATTTACCATTTCACAGTACAATGCAAAAAAAGGCTGTGACATTACCAGACTCAGAACTCAGGCTATACATCCAAACGTCAAAGGAATTGTTAAGTTGAGGTTGATTTTTTGTTGTTGTTTTTGGATATGCTTAGATACTGCATAAATGTGTTACCCCAGGATGGAAAGAAAACATATTCTGGCAGGGTTTGCCTGATTTTGCAGGAAGAGCTGAGAATTGCTGTGGGTGGGGTTTCTTAAGCCCATCTCAGGCACCTGAGCATCTGATTGCCCGTTTCACTTGCTTAACGAGGGGTGAGGGCTGCTCTTGGTGCATTGGGTGTTGCCCAGCTGCTGCATTAACCTTGTGCCTCCATCTTGTGGGACCAGGGGCAGGTTTCAACACGTGGTTACGAGTGTTCATGAACCACAGCCTTGATTTGTAGGGGAAAAGAACTTACCAGACAACATACCTCAGAAAGATGTCCTGTATGGGGTGTATTTATTTTTCTTTTCTTGTATTTTTTTGTTCTCTCCAGACTGTCCAGTGTCTGAGACTGAAGTGGAATTGGGATGTATCCAAGTTTGTAGCTTCTGAAACCTTAACAACCTCAAGTAAAATGGTCCAAAAGACCCCTCTTGACCTCCCTTGCTCTGAACTCTTGTGGAGCACTTAGACTGAGCAGAAAAAAGCACCAAAGCTAACGGTCTGAAACTTTGCAACATCTCTCCCCAAGCAACTGACCAAAGAGAAAGGAGAAGCAACATTCCTGGTTGTTCGTTATTGTTGGGTTTTTTGTGTGTCTGTCTGTGCGTTTGGTTTTATTTCTTTTTTTTTTTTTCTGAAAAAAATCTTAATNATTCAAATCCAGATTTCTTGTACAGTAATGTCAAAACTGGACCAAGGCTTTCAGAAAAAAAAGAAGAAAAAAGCCCACGGTGTCCCCAGATCCCTGCATGATTTGTTTCAAGTACAGCCTGGATTACAGACTGCCCTCCACACTCTACCACCTCTTCCTTATTGCTCCATGATTTGTTACCGCTCACCCCCCCCCCCCCTTTTTTTTTTCATTTTCTGTTCCAGTGTATATGTTGCTTATTTGTTTTATTTATTGAGATATTTTTAACGAGCTAAGAGACTGCAATGTCGCTGTGTATACTGCTTCTCTTGCCAATAAAAATAAAGATGTCATGCAGCTACCAGGGGTATGAGATTTACATTCTTAACTGCACAGCTCTGAGCAGAAGCTGAGCTGCTTCCTTGCACCCTGCAATGTTTCAACACTCACTGATTTGGCTAAAAGCTGTTTCCCAGGTAGCGGGTGATGGGGTGCAGAAGGTATGAGCATTGCTTGTCCGGACTGATGTTTGTGGGCATATACCAGAAGTAATTGGTTATTTACATGCACCCTGGCTAAAGGAGGTTTGCTGAGGCCGCAGGTGCTGCAGAGGAGACATGCACCTCTTCAGCACTGTGGTCTCCAATGCACCACTCAAGGGGCTTCCGCTCTCAGCAGAGCCCTTTGTTAAGCAAAATGCAACGTATCTCAGTACACATCAGACCCAGAGGTCTGTACACTTGCTTTCACCTAGAGTAACAACAAGTTCATCTCCACAACCCTTGCTGGTGGAAACGCTAAGGGCAAGTGTTTCTCAAAGAGAAGAGGGGTGCACGCTCTTGTGCAAGGTGCTGCAGGAAAACACGGTGATGGAAAAGCTGTGCCCATGACCCAGAGATGTCGAGCCCAGAAGAGATGCATAACCCACAAATGCCAGTTGCACTGCAGAAATGGTCACCCAGAGACACTGGTCTGCTCATCCTTCCTACTTATCTTCCACCCTGAGTGCAAACACTGGTGCACTTTACGAGTGTTCACTAATCTTCCTCCACTGCCTTACAAAGCCCTGTCAGACCCTCGGTCATACACATGCTGAAGCCAGGTTTCAATTTCCAGGTCATAAATAACATGTTTAAAAAGAATTCATTCTGAAAAAAAAAAAAATCCTTTACAGAACAATCACTGTGGATCTGGAAACATGGGGCTAAATTATCCCAAATGACCTTTTGTTCTCACACTCTTTCCCTGCTGGATTAACGACACTGGTTAGCTTGAGAGCATCTGGGTTGCAACACCAAGGTGACAGAGAGAGATTGATTAAAGGGCAGGTCTCCAGCAAAAGCAGTTTGGGAGCCTCAGCATTCATTGTTGGGATTATCAAGTTGACTTTGCAAAGAGGCAAAACAGATCTTTGTAAGAAAGATCTGCTCAGAAATTGGCAGGGAATGATGTATTGTGGGGGGAAAGAAAAGATGGTGAAGGATAATCGACTGGGGGGGGGAAAAGCAACGCTGTGGTGTCTAGAGCCATTAAAAAATAAATCATGTCATTCCATCTAAACCAGCTTCAGAGAAAAACATTTTAACATGCCAAATCAAGAACATACATGTGTGTATCAGATGCATTAATTGTCTGATAGGTTTCAGAGCTTGAATGTCAAATGTTTATTTTAAAACAAGCGCAGTTGCATAGAGTAAAATACATCACATCCATTAGAAGCTCTTACTTTCTTAAAAGTAAATGACATCTCAGTCTGGGCTTTTGGTACCAGCAGAGCCAAAAATACCATTTAAGAAGGTGAATTTAACAGATGTCATGCGATGCAGCATGTCATGCAGCAAATGGAATTATTTTTTTTCCCAGGGTATGCATGTTTGTGTGCTAGTTTCTGCAAGTTTGTGAACCTTTAATGATGCTCCAGATTGCGCCAAACTGATTTCACCACAAGGAGTGACATTTTTGCAAGCATGGGCACCCAAATCTAACTTCAGCCTTAGTGGCTTCTCCGAAGAGCCTGTTGTGCTGCCCCACTCTCCCAGGACATGACCAGGACCAGGAGGAGATGGTCAGACCTATCCAAGCCACAGGTCAGATGTGTGCAGCCGTAGCAGTTCCACCATATTGGCCATGTGCCTGCCTTAATGCTACAAAGGGTCGGGGCTGCTGAAACCCCTGTTCCAATACCACGCATTTAAGGACCTGTCATTGTAGATCAAAGCATTCGATGTTTCTGCAAAGTGCACTAGCAACTACTACTGAAAATAAACGCTCACAAGCACCCGTTGGCACCTGTTCTATGAATGCTAGGGGTTAGCCAAGGCTCCTGTGTGTAAATGGCCTTGGAAAGTCAAATTTGGAGCCAAGAACTAGAATACATTTTGTTTCAGGCAGAAAAAGCAACGACTGTAAAAGTTGGTCAGGCCAGTCAGAAAACAGCCATGCCACGGGGCTCAGATAGTGGTTTCAGTTCCCAAGGGGAGAACTGAGACTATCAAACGCTCCAAAAAGCCCTGATAAGAGATTTTTAATAGAAAACACATTTGAATTGGTGAACAGAAAGACACACGTTTCAATCAGCTGCTGAAAAGGCTTTTCATCTTGTATGAGCCACAGCCCATAGCCAGCAATATGAGTCAGTTAGGAAAAAGCCAAAGTAAAGGTAAAACCCAGAGCCTAAAACTGCAGCTGTGTTGTCATGCGCAGGACATTACATAGATATGTTTACTTTTCATTTTCATATATAGGAGGTTTTTTTGAATAACATTTATCACACCGTTCACCCTAATTCCCAAGGTGATTGATTGGATTTGTCCTTCCCAATCCCACCCCTGCATGAAACTCAAATGCCCTGTGAGACATGAAGAGATGTGCCCACGGGCAGGGACAAACTCTTGTGCAAAGCAGAAAGAAACCAAAAAATCCCTTAATGCAGCAGGCTCAGCTGCAGGTGATAGCTTCCGACAACAGGGTTGCTCCTCTGTGGCAGCACGCATGCATATGCAGAGCCTGGCTACATGTTGGTCCTGCGCTGTTTGGTCTCTGCGTATGTGAAAAGCTACAGAAAGCACGCAGCGCATGGTACTTTGTGCAGGAGGGGTCTGGCTAACAACAAAGCAAAATATTCACTAGGAAGAAGCCAAGCACTGAGGTGGTGATGTAAAGTGTACTGATATTTTTTTTATTTTTATGTTTTTACTCAATCCCAACTCAGTTTAGCACCACCAAATCCCTCCCCATTTTCAAAAGGGGGAAAAAAGTCTTCAGCTGCCACTCGCATTTTCAGCTAGAGTCCTTGATACAGACCAAATGAAAAAATAATAAAAAAGTCCCCAATGAACGAATCCAACCCCCAAGTCCCAACCCTTGGGATCTCTTTTCTCCCTGGCCTCCCCAGTGCCACCCTGTTTTCACACAACAGGGGAACACTGACAGCAAGGAGGGATTGGGGAAGGGGGGAGTGCTGAAAATTTTCCCAGGGATGCTTGTAAACTTGGAGTCCTCGTTGGCTGGGCCCACCCAGGCACTGTTTCTGGGACAGTGGAACTCACTGCCTCCCTCGAAGGGTGACAGCAAAGCATGGTCTATGTTGGTTAGCATTATCTCAGCACTGAGACCTCGGCTAGGGGAGCTTGCATCCTGCTCAAACCTGGGGGAGGAGGAAGCCCGTGAGCCACCTGTATGCAGTCAGCTGTATGATCAGGATAATGATAAGTCTTCTGTTAATTGTTATGAAGTGTAGTGACAAAGTGGTCTTTATCACGGTTAAACATAAAATAAAAATTGTACCCAGAAATCACAAGTGATGTGAAAGTAATTCTGCCCGTGATTTTTGCTGAAACTAATCTTGCCATGTCACCTGGCTAGGTTTGAGGAGCAAAGCATTGGAGGTGGTCGTCCCCTGTATGGCACAACCCTCGTTCTGGTACAGAGGTGGCCTCCATCTGTTCTGCCTAGCTTTGCTTACAGTGTTTGCTAGAAATGCCCACATGTATTTTGAATGAAGGCTCTGTTCATTGCTGGATTCAACCAAACATGTATCTCAAAAACCACGGATGACTTCTGGATACTTGGCCTTTGGAGGTCCCTTTGAAAAAAGTACTCACTGAGAGGAGAGTTTACAATTACAGATACCGAGAAGCAATGCCCACCACCCCAAGAAAGCTTCACCAGTGTTTTCCTGGGACTCTGTTTTGAGCCCAACCTGGCTGACCAACACAGGCAGTGGTTTGGGAGGAGCAGAGCCTTCCCTTGGGGCTCTCCTCCATCTTCTTCAGGCAGACAAAACCTCTTCCAGCAGCTGCTTCAGCAGCAGATGGACTGCTGGAAGACATGAAAGGCAAAAGGAGAGGTCAATCCCAACAGAAAACCCTCTTCCACAGCTGATCCCTTCATCACTCAGGCATGCTCTCTTCCCAATGCATTGAAAATCATGAGTTTATGTCTTTAACCCCTTCTCCCGCTTCTAGCACCAAATCAGTAACCATAAAATCAGTAACCATTGGGTCACCTAAACCCCAATAAGAAGCAAACAAATACATTACCAGCATTTCACCCAAGTTTTAATGGAACAATTCAAGCTAATATAGGTTTTTCAGCTGTATCTTGATGCTTTTTGTAGTTTCAATGCCATTCCACTTGCCTTTGTAGTCTCAGAATTTGTTTTGAGCATGGTAAAGTGCACTCAGCCCTTTTATGATTTCCTGTCTTGTTTCAGAGACCTGCATTGAAAGACTTTAGTTGCCTCCTAAATCTTTTTCCAGAACTCTCCTGTCACTTTAAATATCAGCCAGCATTTTGTTAGCTTCAAGACTTTGAAATAATATCAAAGTAAACCTCAAAGGAAAATAACATAGTAAAGACTAAGGTTGGAGCTTAATTCATATTTAAATAAAGATCTTTCACTTCAGCTTGAGTTACTGTGTAAAATGACTGGGAGCAAATGGAGCCTTTAAAGGCCTTATTCCCCTGGGGGTCTACTTTAAAATGATCAGTGAGCCTACCAGGCAGAGGAATGAAATTGCCTTCCCATGAAAAATTCCTTACCATTGGGAAGAAAAATATTTGAAGTTCTCCAGAATCAAGATGGACTTTTTTCTCCCTCCCCTCCTGAACTGTGACCCCAGATGACATTTGCAAATGGTGCTCTTGTTCTGCAGGCAGACAGGAACGTTGTCAAAGCCTTTGCACAAGCAGTCAAGGAGTAAAGGATTGATTTGCAAGTCAAAACATAGCTTGCTTTTTTTTTTTTTTCTGGGGTGAACCGCACATTTTCTGAAATGCAAACAGGAGATATAGCCCTTTCCCCCCTCCAAAAACACTAGTTTTCAGGAAAGAAAGAACAAACTAGGGGCTGGTTTCCAACAAACCTCAGCACCTGACAGGGATTTGTATGAGGTAGTACAGGCAGATTTGCAAAAGCTGACTGCCCAGCACAGGTATGTTTGCAACAGCAGCCAAGCACACAGCTCTCCTTGACTTTATCTGGGGATCTCCTTTGAAATTCACCTTTAAGCTTCATATCCTGCTGCAGCTAGAGCAGAAGTGGCGATGGATTTAGCCTTCCACGTACCCTCTGCCTTTATTTCTTATTTCCTATTCAAGCCCCAGGAACAGTGGGCGGGAGGGATGGCTTTTGCTAACGCCAGCAACTCCAGATCTGCCAAAACCCCAAACAAAGCCTGTGAGAAAAATATTTCTGCAGGAAGCATTTGCTGAAACATGATTCATTTCTTTAAGATAAGTCATATTTCCTCTGGCCAACACTTACAAAAGGGTTAGCCTCGCTTATTCGTACTCCAGCCTGGATGATGAATACGGGCAGAGCACGCACTTCCAGTTGAGCCTTTGCAATGCTGGCGTGCTCGTGCCATGCTCAACAGCATGGCATGCCAGCATGAATTTGCTCTCATGTGAAGGTAGCTTGAGGCTGGGGATTTGCACTGTTTGCTCTGGGTTTTTCCTTATTGTCAGCGTCGTGTCCCCGCCCCTGCACCAAGTCACGCTGCTGAAGGGGACTCTACTCCCAGCTTCAAGCCACCGCTTCAAGGAGCATTGTTTTCAACCCAGGTCTGACAACCCTGCCTTGGTTACTGTGGCTTTTTCACCAGCTACTAGAAACAATAGGCTTTGTGGGTCATTTGCAGTTCATCACGTCTTTGAGTTGTCCGGGTAGTTATTTGAAAAAAACATTCCTGCTTCACACATGGCCACAAGATTCAAAATGAAATTTCCTAACATCCCTTATTTCAGAAACCTCTTTCAAGAGCGGCCTGCCAGACTGCAGCTTGCTTTCCCAAATTAGTGATCTGGTGGAAACTCAGCAGGAACTGGGCAAGGGACCAGCTGGCATGGTCCCAGCAATGCGCGAGACAGCAGCTTGCAGAGTGCCGTGGGAGGTGGGGGCTCGTGCCACGATCCCCTGGCCCACCTGGGTCTGGCACCAGGGCTGGGCTCCAGCACCTGCACCACTGGTTGTTCACCCTGACACCTCTCCTTCTGACAGCCCTTTGCTACCTCATGCATGGCATGCATGGCATGAGGAGCTGGCTGAGCATCTTCTTCCTCCTCCTCGCCCCTCTGGGTGCTCAGCAGAGGCTGGGGACTGCGCGGGGCTCTCCATCCAAGCGGCAGGCAGGGCTAGTCCTGGCGGGGTGATATACACAAAACACTGGGCAGGGAGCTCTATGGGGACAGCCCCTCTCACCTCACAGGTGTGGCTCATGCCAAAACTGGCAGATCCCATCCATGGGGCCAGCCACACATCTGCCACACCCAGGCATGAGCCTCACACATGGCCAACCTTGGCCACTCTCTAGCATCCATCCAAGATGAGTCCTCTGACCTCCATATTTGTTCTGCTTTTCTTCCACTGCTTTCTCCTGGACACCTCTATCCCGCTCCACTGGTCTCCATCAGACCACATTTCATCAGAGCTTCCTCTATGCAACAATGACAATCACAGCCAGCACCTATTCAGCCCCATAGCAACCACCCTGACTCACCAATGCCACCTTCCCTCAGACAGACATGTGGCACCAGGCTGTAGCACCTGGTGGACACTGATGCTCCTGGGGAGCATGAGGACATCTGAACTCAGACAGCTTCTTGCAGTTTGGTGGGAGTGATGTGAGCAAAGGAGTTGTAGTATCCTGCTGGCCTCATGGCATCCCAAGCACCTCAGGTAGGATGCCAGGAGAGACGCTGCTGGGAGAGGGGACAAGCGAGCCCAGGAATGTCATTTGCTGCTCCACCGCAGAGAGGGTCTGCACTCAATTTTTAACATCTTGGCCATGAGGGGAAGCCAATTCCACACCCCCACCCCCCCAGGATACATGAAGTTAGAGGAGTTGGCTGGAGAGATGCTTGCATGAGTTATTACCTGGCTTGCTCTCCCCACGGGTAGGTCTCCTTGTGATCCCTCTCTCAGCAACAACAGGGCTGAATCATCACCGTGAGCTACATCCAGGCATTGTGCCCTGCACCACCACCATGCATCTCTGGGCACATTGAAACAGCTGGGGTTGCCTGGTGGTCCACGGCCCACTTGAGCTAGAGTTTGGGCTTGTGCTTCAGTTGCCAGTTGCCACCACAGAGCATCCTTGTCTCATCAGGATGCAAGGACAAACTGAGCTACTGGGGGAACTTTCACCACCTAAAAGCCAGGAGAGAAATAAATATCCATCAAATCTTGAGTCCCAGCCTTCTCACATCAGTGGGCTGAGGTGGAGTGAGATTTGTCCCTTTTGGAGAAACAACACTGAGTACTACCTTCCACGGCCACAAAATGGAACCAGGAGAGTGAAGGAAGAGAGAGGTGCAGAGGAAGAAGAGGATTAGCATGCAGTATGGAAAAAAAGGTAAGCAAAGACCTGCCTGCTCTTACGGACCACATGTGAATACCTCAGCGTGGAAATGGATGGCATATTCAGGCTTCAACTCAGACCCATTTTCCATATATTGAGTGTTGCTCTTAGGTTATAGTTTCATTCATGCTAAACTCTGCTTCTCTGCGCTGGGACTTCAGCATTGCCTTTGTAAGCCCATACTTGTTAATGCTGCATTAAAATAGAATTAAATCAACAATGCCAATATTTTTGTTGCAAATGCTGCAGGAGCAATGTGTTCCCACTAAACAAGTGAGAAGATATTTTACATTATGAAAAATTGCTCTTTCCTTCTAGTGCTTTGCAAGAAATTCCTCAAAATGTCCATCAGATCTGCAGAGCTCTCACTCTGCACACCTCTGCAACCATCTGGGACAAGTGGGACCAAAGCCCTCAGTGGATGTGTCCCTGCCCTAACCTCCAGCTCCTGTCCTGTGCAACATGGTGCACGGGGTCTTCTCTTTCTACACCACCCCCCTCATTCCCCATGATGGTTGAAAGGGTATTAGCTGAGAAAGAGCAGGACGCATAAAGGCAAAGGCTCTCTGAAAGGAGGCTGTAGCACATACATCCCCAGCCCTATTAGGGGCAGCCACTTGAGACAGGATGGGGGAATCTGGCCCCAGCACAGCGTGCACTGGGAACGGCTACCTCTGGTACAGCTCTGCTGGGCTGTAATCAGATCTTACCCCACTGAACCTCATGCTGTGACATGTTTATATGACCAGACCCTTTCCCCTTCATTAGTATTGGGGTCAGAAGAAGCCAAAGGTCAGGCTCGAAGCTGATGATTTCATTTCTAAACAAAACCATCCCCTCTCTCTACCTTCCTCCTCAAAGAGCTTGACTCATAAATTTTCATTTAGTACCACCAAGCTGACTTTTTTCCCCCCTCACATTCTCTTTAACAAGAGGGATATTTCATTCCCCAAAACCAGAGGGCAGTTCCTTATTACCCTGAGTCCCAACCTATTTGGAAAACTTTGGCCAGTATCCTGCCCCATGCTTCAATTTACAAAGTGCCAGTCAGGATTGCTAGAAAAATAAAGGTGGCAGAGAAGTGAAACCTCACAGCTGTGTCTTGCCAGATCAGCAGTCCTGCTGCCCAGTTTTAATGGCTCTGCCACTGGTGTTCCCACAGCATCAGCACCCCGTTGACATGCTGGGGGCTGGAAAGCGCAAAACCAAACCCCACTGTCAGAAATGCACGTGCTTACTTTGCTTTGAAGAGAAAACAAGGAAAAAGCAGCAAATGCAGCTGGCTTTCAGGTTTGCTGCTTGCACTCATTCATATCCTAAAGTCTAGCTAAAGCTCAGTGTCAAAGAGCAAACCAAACCACATGAGCAAAAGTGCAAAGCATCTGTGTTTCTCCTTGAGAAACCGCATGTCCCGGAGAAGAATGGCGCTTGCTGTGAAGCCCTCTCCCTTCAACTGCCTTGGACAGCTCTGAGTCTCCCAAAGCTTCAGCCTTTCTATTGCTTTCAAATCCTGGACTCTCTTACTGCACTTTTTCAAACATCCCAGCAGTGATGGTTCTTGGTGCTTGCTTGCCTAACAGCACCCTCCCCCTTTGAGGGAAGTTTCAGAGCTCAGCTGGCATGGAAAAATAAATTGGCTCCTGCCATGCAAGGAGGAGGTAGTTTAGACAGCCAGTTTCAGAAGAGGTTAAGGGATTTGGGTGCTCAAATCCTGCTGAAAGCAAGGAGCTGCTTTTCACAGCTGCATGCAAAAAGGCAACTGGGACAACCTGACCCTTCCTGGAGCTGAATGCGCTTTCTGCCCCAGAGCTGCAGGTTCACATCCCACAGGAGGGTCATGGTTAAAAACATGTTTGGTGGTTTCAGCTGGGTCTCAACTCCCATCGACCACACTGAAACAAGACAGTTCAAAACCAGTGGGTGATTTCTGAGCAGCGGGGTTGGACTCCTCTAGAATCTCACAACAGTTTCAGGCTAGGAGGGCACATCTTCCTTTGTCAACCTGGCCAGGGACCAAACTGTTGTGGATGACTGCTCGGCAGTTGCTGCAATCCCCGCATAGCCCAGTATTTTTATTTATGCCCTGGTGAGACATAATCAAAGTGAACAACTTCCCATCACAACCAATGATGAATTTTCTAACAACAGTACCTATATATCCCCCCGCAACCAGGAGCAAATGTGTTCATCTCCCACCCAACGCAAGTGGTGGAGGTGATATCCAGCTCAGCGAGCTCTGCTTTTCCAGCCCACTCAGCCAGGGCTATTAAGGAAAGTTTCCTCTGACAAGCTCAAAGCGAAGGATAGCTCCTGTGGGTTGGTGCCATCGTGTGGATACAGCTGCAATGAAGAGGAAGAGGAGAGAGAGGCAGGAGGAAGAACGCTGGGAAAAGGACAAATTTGGCATCATCTGAGTCAGGGTCTAAACCTAATTCCCTTGTAGTGATACCGATGGGCTTTAGTGGGACCATGCTGCTTCCTCCAGCAGATTGAATAAATATAATAACAGCAAAAGCACATACCACCTGTACCTTACCTACCCTATGACATCTCCAGGTGTTGACAGCAGATCTTCAGAGGGAGTTTTCCAAGATGATGCCCTAATGAAAGCAGCAGCAGTTGAGATTAAGATCTCTGCTGTGCTTGAAGGGCTGAGAAGCTGAAACAGAGCTGCAAGCTCTACCTTATTCAGGCTTTCACGTTTGGAAACGGGGCTGGAACCCACTCACGCATGTATCATCCCCTCCAGGATCTCCAGGACTGTCTGGTCTACCAACACAAACATACTCTTGAACCTGAAGGAAAATCAGGCTGTGGATTTTGGCTAGTGGCAGAGGGTGGGTTCTTTGCTCTGGGCTTGCATCCTGTCCTGGAAGTCACACAGTCCCCAACCTCCAACTTTCTTGCAAAACTGAAAAGCAATCCCAGCCCAGGATAAAAATAAAGGGTCCATGGGGCCCTGTCACTCTGGGGTCAACTGACACAGTGGACATGCAATCAAGCTCCTTCATGTAATTTTTCCACTGCCTTTTACAGGCTGGATCTGAAATGGAGCCAAATGACAAGCAGGGGGGATAACGAATCATGAGCCTGGGGTTTCCTTTGTACAGTCAGAATCCCAAGCCAAGTCCTGCTGGCTGGGATGTTCCCATTATCTTGCAGAATAGAACACTGAACTCTGATGGGCTCCTTCCAAAACCCCATCCGCTGCAATGGAAAGCAACCTGCCCCAGCTCAACGCTTCACTTCTTCCGGGATGAGGAGGGAGGATGAGCTTCATTCCCACAAGAAGGGGAGGAAGCCTGTGAGGACCCTGTGCAGGCACTGCTCAGCCTCCATCTCTTCAGAGGAGGCAGTCGTGTCTCCATACCAACCTCTGCACCTCCCACACACATGCTATGCCTGTCCACCCTTGTCATGTTTTTGGCTCCCCCCAAATTCACACTGCCAAGGTCTTTGTGGAGCACTTGTAACATTGGAGCAGAGTGACTTCCCACTCACAGGCCTGCTGTCTCTGCCAGGATGGCTCTGGAGGAGCTCTGGATCTTGGCTCTGGAATAGTTGGCCGCTGGGGACCTCCTTGGACAAGGTGAGAGGGACACACAGGTGGTTGGTGTCCAACCCTGAGGGTCTGGACAACCCATAGTTGCACTATGCTGGTTGTCATGGGTTGGACCACCAGCCTGTAGGTGCAGGTGGGATCTCATTCGGCGATCCATCAGAACGCATCCATCCTTAGCTAGCTGGCGCCCTGTTCCAGACGGGTTTTGCAGCATGTGGATGATGCATCCAGGATTCATTAATGACCCAGCCCCATGTTGCTGTTTCAGATTAAATTGTTCCCAACGCTATGCATTGTTATTTGGGAAACGTATGAATTTTTCCCATATGTCTTTGACCTATAAAATGAACATCCCTCAAAACTGAAAGGTTTTTGCCAACTACGACGTGTTTTCATTTCTCGTCTTTAAGCACATTTCATGGTCTGCCAAAACATTTTAGGAGGATGAAACTGAAGGCCTTGACTCAGGAAAACACTTCAAACACATGCCAAATAGGACTTACACACACACTTGCATCTAAGCACGTGCTACAGGCCTGTGCTGGACTGAGATGTTTTCCCAAATCAGTGCCAAAACCCATCTTCCTCTTCATTAACTCCTAGACTCTCAGATTCTGTCCTCGGCTTTATTGACAGTCACCTACAGGTGAAATTTGGCTTGCAGATGTAGAGGTCCTAGATTGCAGAGAGCAGCTAATTATTTGGGGATTGCTGGCTGGGGATTTGGGAAGTCATAAAAAGCCAGAGTAAATGGAGGTGGGTGATATTTTTTAAACTGATATTCTTAAAAATACAAAAATTTGCAGAAATTTCACAGAGTGGTTGGTTTTAACAACAAAATCTGGCAAAAAATCAGGAAGGCATATTTCAAATGTTTCCAAATGAAAAGTCTGAAAGGACTTTGATTTGAAAGTTCTTTTTTTTTTAATTTTACAATATAAAAATGGTCAGTGTCCAAGTAAAATATTTCGATTCAGGATGACTCAAATACCTCGCTTGACAAAGAATATATCTTCTTTTTTTTTTTTGCTGTTGTTTGCCAGAAATTTCCAACATTTCATTTTTCAGTTCGTCCCAAATCAGTATTTCAACTTTTTGAAATCTTGCTGCTAAGAAAGTCAATGCTCATATACTTATGAATATCCTGAGAACTGAAAACAAAGCTGGGTAAATGAAGAGGGAATGCAAAAGTCCAACTCTAAAATTTGTCTTTAAGGACTTGCCAGTCATCTGGGAGGAATTCAAGCTACAGCAGACACCGTGGGTATCAAAAGACAAGGGAATCTGTACTCCATTTCCAGGAAACAAATATTTCATCGTTTCAAGGAAAAATACTGGATGGAGACCAGCCCCCCCTGAGTTTTCAGCATTCCTACCTGCACTGCTAAATCCCCAAATCAAGCCTCTTCTGCAGTATGCCTTTCATCTCAGCAGCACGACTCTCTGCATGAAAGAAAACCTATATTCTGTTTCAACACATTTCTAACATAGTTATGCTGTTAACCCACAGAGCACGGTTCTCACAGGAGATGTCTGAGATGGGGAATGGATGACTGTAGTGTCCTTCTTGCAAGTGGTCCTTGCCTTTTTGCGGTGAGATCTTCAGTCCAAGACACTGGACAATCATAGCAAGGCTTTGCCTGCCCTTTCCAGTTACAGAGAGTGGGCAGAGAAGTGTGTTTAGTTAATGACCATGCATGACTTGCCCCACCGCAGGACCTTAGAAAAGGCTGCCATGACATAAGATGCAGGACCACATAGTCTGAAGCGCATGGCAATCCCCCCCATGGGAGTGTGGTACAGTGCACAGACCAAGCAGAGCAGTGATGGCAGCTCAGGAGAAGCTGCCTGTGGTGGCTGCTTTCCTGCCCAGGTTAACGAGCCTGTGCATATTGGGGAGCATGCACCCATGGGTGCATTCACATTTTCCTCTGCTAGGACCCTTCACTTCCTGCCCTTCCCCAGTCCCAGCTTCTTGGGCTCTGGTCTTGGTTTTATCCTCTAACCCACCCCACCAAGCCAAAATCCCCCGTGGATTTGTAAAATTACCCCTCTGGTATTTGTTGACACAGAGGACTGGTGATAGCAGCTAGCACAAGAACCACTCTGTGGTGTCTGCAGCTCTGACCCCACCTCCCCAGACAAGTGTTGCCCTCAAATAAAATCGTGGAGTAAAGATGATGCTGGACTTTGTGTGAATTAAACCTAAAATTTTTATGTCTAAAAGATGCCACCACTGTGACCACTGAGCATCCCCTCCTCTGAGCTCAGTCTGAGCAGGCTGGAGAGGGGACTCCTTTGTCAACGTGCATCCCCAGGCAGTGCTTTAGAAATGGTCTTCCTCATGCACAGAGCTTAAATCAGCAAAGCAACCGGAGCTCTTCCACCCATATGGCTATTATACAACAAGATGGCCAACAGAGAGGGGAAAAATGCCTAACTCACATTTTTTGATCCTTAAAAAAGTTTGGTCACTCCTGAAATCAATTAAAAATGAAGAGGCTTTAACGGGGAGTTGAAAGAAGCAGTAGGGTGGGTCACATGTTTTTATTTCTATTGTCAAATGGTAAAATTGTTCTCTTATTTAAGATGTCAAAAGCCTGTGAAGCAAACAAACAAAGCCCAAAGCGCCAGCTTCCCAACACCCGACCACAGTGAGACATTCATGGACACAAGGGCTGCAAAACTTGCACGAAAAAATAAACCTCCCTGAGAAGGCCTCTGCCAAAGTTAAGGGGAAAAGAGGTTACGAACATTTGTGGGAAACAGAGCTAAAAGGGAAGGATAAAAGAGACAAAAAAAAAAAAAAAAGGAAAAAAAAAAAAAAGAAGAGGAAAGAGCAGAGGGAGAGAGGACTGGGGCTAGGGCTGTGCCAGTCAGGAGGGATTTGGCCGGATGATGGGTTTACTGCATTTAAATGTGTAAGATATACTTTGATTAATTCTAGTAGACTACACCAAAGTCATACTTGCAACTCCCAGCACGCTAATTACGGAGAGGAGGCGGACAGTGACTCATGTTGGAAACTGCCCAACTTCCAAAGGGGGGATGGGGGGAAAGAGGAATCTTAGCGCTCAGGCAACCACAATGGTCCCCAGACCGGCACTGGGAGAAAGGGCAGGGCAGGCACAGCTGTGGGGAAGGAGTGTTGGCCAGGCTGTTCCCAAGGAGGGCTGGCAGGGAAGCCCCACCAGGAGGATGGGGTCGTGGGGAGAGGTGGTGGTGCTGTGGGGTGCCTTTCTGGTGCTGGGTTTGCCCCAGCATTTCCCCACCTATGCAGGTAGGGCAACTGTTTCCCTCAGTGCTAACCCCATCACCTGGAGGCAGGGATGCTGCCATCCCAGCAGAGATGCCCTCAGGCAGACGTCACTGAGGTCTGCCCAAGGTAGGATATTTCCCCTCTCTGACACTCAAAAAACCTTCTGCCAGGTGGTGAAATGCAAGAGAGCAGGAGCTGGGGGAGTGCTATGTGCCCCTCCTCTATGACCACCCTGTCACCAAGCTTTTCAAAGCCAACCCCAGCCGAAATGCTGGAGCCATGTTGTTGCAGAGGCACAGATGGAGCTTACCAGCGCAGGCCTGCACAAAGGCCAGGTCTGATGGGCCGCAGAGGGAAAAGCAAAGTCACAGACCTCATGTTAAGCCTCAGGTGTCCCACTTGGCTCCTGCATGATGAGGAGCTCCTTTCCCTCCGTTCATGAAACATTTAGCAAGAAGGAGATGTGTGTGCGCGCGCACACACACACACACAGATGTTTGCTCAGCAATGATTACCGCCAGCTCCGAAACATCTCTTAGGGCAACAGCGGAGAAACTAACGGGGGTCCTTGCCTGATATTTATTATCCCATCTCAGCTCCATTCTCATCTACTCATTTTTAACTCTCCGAGAAGCTGACAGCATCAGAAACCAAAGCCAGAGCATCAGATTAACAACATCTTTCTTCTCCAGGCTTTCAGCCATGTTTGAATTTGTTCAACCCATGAATAAAACTGAAACCNACCCCCATCTCCACCACCCTGGCCTGTGGCTCAGACTGCAGCTTAGCAATGCCAGGGACATGTCGCATGGGTGCGCATTTCTCTAGACCTGAGCAGGAACTCATCTTGTGGCCTTCAGATGGCGTTAACAATGAAACTAGACACTAACAAACCATTACTCTGCCACACTGTGCTCCTCTCTGCCTCCCTGATCACCACAGACCCAACTGGTGCCATAGCCACTAGAGGCGGGTGGAAGGTAACTAGTTGAGGGCATCATTTACTCCTACGGTGTCGTCCTGGGAAGCATAGATGTCAGTAGGTTGGGGACCGCTGCAGTTCTGGGCAGGGTATGGACATCCACCATACTCCAAGTTCACGGTATCCACATGAGGAGGTTTTCTCCATCATTCATGGCACCAGCACGCTGCTGAAGCAACCTTCAAAATGGAGGAGCCATGTGGGATGTCAAGTTTGTTCTCCAGAGAGGGCTGTTGCGATGCTGGTTGGGGAATGAAGCCCCTCAGGGTTCTCCCTTTGGGGAGCATAAATTAACCTAACTGCAGGCTGAAGAGCTGCAGAAACAACCTCGAAATGCAAAGACGGGACAGTGCAGATGTTGTGGGAAGAAGTTAAAGGTGTCCTAATTCAAAATATACATGATTGCCCGTGCCTCAGTCCCCTTCCAGAGAGGTTGCAACACTCTGCAAGCAGGCGATCCTGCACTGTGACCCCAGAGTAGGTATCTTGTGGAGATAAGAATCAGGCTGCTCTGAAAGACTTGTGTTTTCTGGGAGGCCATGGAAGTGGAGCAACTACTGGATGGGAGAAAAATGTTCCTTCGGGCAAGAGGAACCCGCCACTGCCCCAGGAGAGGATGAAAGCTTGGGTCTCTTCCACCCATCCTCTTCCTAAGTGAAGAATATAGAGACAATTTTGTGTGGCGACCTGTGAGATCTTCCAAGGGTGAAATAAACCATTTTCCTGTTAGAAAAATAGTTTTAAGAAAGCAAGAGTTTGGTATCAACCATTTGGCAGAGTTTTCCATTGGGAACTGTCACAGGAGTTGTGCTTTTGGGCTCCCCGCATCTTCCTTGCATTCTGATTCATGCCACGGGACAGCACCTCCTGTCCCCAACACGCTGTTGGGCTCCAGCGGTGTCTCTCCTGCTTCACCACCCAGGACACATGGGGCACCAAGAAGAAGGAGGCTCCAGGCCACAGGCTGGCCACCTGCCTAAAGATAGATGCTAGTGCTGACCTGGAGCATGTCAACATGGCTTGATCTCCATAACCCATGTTGTCTCTGAAGTTCATTAATGTAAATCAGGAGAAAGCAGATCATTTGCAAACTCCCACAAAGCTGTCCATAGATGAGGTATGGGGGGCTCTCCATGTGACCAAACTACCCACAAAGCAAATCACAACCCCCTGCAAAGGTCCAGCTGAGCCTTCCTAATTGCTGCGGCAGGGAAAGGGTTACTCAGAAGCTATGGGAGGCCTCTCCACCTCTCTGTATCCCTTAGGTATGCCTTGCCTGCAGAGGTCCAGCGGCATCCACAGGGCACAGGCACTGTGGACTAGAGGCCGCCACCACAACCGCATGTCCTCCTGGTCCCTCTGTTGTCTTGCTGTGGGGTCTCAGTATGGCCAAGGACCACTGCACATGTTGGTCAGATATTCTCCTAGACCATGAGCATTGTGGAGCTTGGACAAAAAGCTGTTGACACCTGGCAGGGCACGGTGACACCTGCATTGATGTTCTTCTCTCAGTGGGGAGCTGCTGCCTCAGCCACAGGGGAAAAACCTCCAGGCTTTTGGAGATGCTGCTTGCTCTGCCTTTGGTTTTTCTACCCTCTCCAGTTTCCCCTCCTTGCTATTGCAGCTGCAGGACAGAGTGCTGATGAAACAGGATTAGGTCCAACCCCAGTTCGTCATTTCCCAGTAATTAGTTTGGGTTACCAGAAAAAGGACATCAATGTTTTCTCAGGTCGCTATTGACACTCCCAACCACAAGTATTCCAGGGAAAATGGGCGATGCTGGTATGTGGGGCTACTAAGCCACATGAAAGCAGTGCAGTCCTCTGCTCTGGGCTGGGAGACAGTGTCCTGCTGCCTATAGTGCTTCTCTAGCACCCAAAACGCCTTATTGCATTAGGGGGCATAGGAGCCCACACCTTTGGTTCTTAACCCAATCCCTACTAATGCTCCCATTGTATATTGGGGTGTTTTGTCTATGTATTGCCCATGATAATACTGCCTGCAGTGATACATGTAGGCACACACATGCTGCATCTTATGAATCATCATAAAGCTGACAAAAGATCAAAACCATCTGAAGCTGCTGACATTTTGCTATTTATCATGTAAAGTTCCTTGAGCCTCTGCTGCCTGGGCCCTATAAATGTTATCATCCTCTAAAGAGTATCATTGTATAAGCAATATCATCCTCTAACCACCGCAATGTAGCATAGCTCAGCTTAACTTCACACCGTGATGTTCCCTGGGTTGGGCTGGTCTGAATGTCCATTTGTCTGGGGAAAACACTGGGCTCTGGGTAGGAATGAGAATAAGACAAGCAGATGGTCTGCAAGCACAGCAAAGCACAAACTTTTTGGCATGGGAAGAACAGAAATTGTGATGTGCAAGAGGTAATTCATGACATATTTCAGGTGGCATCCTTCAGCTCCACCACAGGGTTTTGAGCCACATGTCTGCCCATGCCTCTGAACAAGGGTTATGTCTAAGGCATTTGTCACATAGCTAATGAAGAGAGGTTGTTTCGTCACAACCTAAGCCTGACATGATAAATTATCCGCTGAGGTGCTGGTTTGCTCCTGTTGATTCAGAGGGAACCTGGAGGACAAGTGGAAATAGGTGAATAGGCAGCTATATTGGGGTGAAGTTCATCTGCCATTCATACGCCTCCATGCTAGCTCCCTGCCTGCAAACCAGGGAGGACAGGGCTTACGTTTCCGTGCATTTCTTCTCTCTTTTGAACACTTTTGAGCATGGGTTGCCTCTCCCCACCCTCCTGGCCTGAACCCCACGCAATGGGGCTGTGCTCTCAGCTGGAATGCTCCTGTGAGAAATCTTCAGTGGCAGCAAACGAATTCAAACCTGGTCAAAAGCCTATTATGTAAGAGACTATTGCACCTCGTAGGCCACCCTTGGGTCAGCAGCCGTGCCCTGGAGCAGCCTTTGGGGGATGGTGGTAAACAAAGCTGGATGATGAAACCCAGACTGGACTTACCTTGTTCAGTAATTACAGGCTCTGAAAAATCAGTGCTGCAAATGTATTGTGGGTGGTGGATTGAAAAACTTCCCAGACAGATGCATGGGCTATAACGTACATTTTGATTAGTTCACTGTCATCAATCTTGGCTTCACAGGGGTCCTAGGTCTCCATGGTCCCTCATCAGAGATGACATAAAGCCATCAGGTCATCCAAGCACTGCTGTCACTGTGGGACTCAGCAAGCAAGGTCTTGCCCTATGTATTCACCTAAGCAGAGCTTGGCCACTAGGGTTTCTCCTTTTCCTGTTGGCATCATAAAAATAAATGAATAAAAAAAGGCCAAATAAACACTAAATAAAAGGCCTGTGTTGACAAAAGCAAATTTCCACATGGAGAAAACTGGAATAAAGGGTTGAGTATTTTTTTTCAGACTGGAAGTCCCTGAGGTGCTTTTTTTTTTTCCTGTCCAAATAACCTAGTGTGTGTCTCAGTGTGTCTGAGCCAGCCCAAGCATTCCTTTTGGAGCACAACACACAAGTCAATGGGAAATGCTGGGGACAGTGGGTACATGCCTTATATGCAGGCAATTTAGTGCCAGTCCTGTGACACAAAGAATATTTCTGGGTTTGGTATTGGGAAGCTACATTTTACTGACTTGAGTCTCCAACCCACAATGAAGCAATTATTAATGCACTATGATATTAAGATACAAAACAGAAATGTGGTGGGCAGAGAGAGCTATCCAATTAATACAGTATTTCTGTGGCGCTAGGAAATGTGTGTGTGGGGTTCTCCTAGGAGCATCCTCTTTGCACCACCAACACAGCAGAAGCAAATACACGCTAGCTGGAGGAAGGGGCAATGCAGTGAAATTCCCTTTCAGGGTATTTTTTCAAAAAAAGATCTTTTGGTTCAGGATGCCACTTTCCAGAAAGCCCTGTGCTTGTACATCCCTGTCCCTGCTTCTCTCCCCCAGCACACTCTCCTTGCTAACACAGGCTTTCAGGAACATTTGGTGGCCCCCTGGGAAAGGCAGCTTCAAGGAAAGCAAGATTTCATGTTTGGCTTTTGCACACAAGCCCTGACGTGCTCAACAAGTCCCCCCTATGGAGGAAAGCTTTTATCAACAGCTGTGTCAGGAAGCAGGGAGCTTTGCAGCTGAGCAGCGGATTGCTTGGCTTTATCGCTAGCAAATGGGTCAATATTTTGCTCATGTGCATGTGTGCCCCTTGGGTCATTGAAACATATGCCCTATAGTGCAATTCAGCAGGCTCTGAAGAGGTTCAGCTTGGTTATGGTAGCTCAAAGCATTGCCTTTCCAGACTGCAGCATTTATTATCTGCCCTCCCCCCAAAATTTACTCCATATATCTTCTCAAGGTGATCGGCTGGGGCTCCAGTCTAATCAGACAGTTTCCCCCTTTTATCTCTCCTCGATCTGTCCAAGCAGCTCTGGAGTCCGTCAGCCCTGTGATATCATACCTTGGCACAATCCCCGCCTGTTTGCTTTTTGCCAGGATGAATCCTGTAAACACTTGCAAGAAATCACAGTGGACCCTGAGGGAAGCACTTTTTTTCCTCCTCCCCTCCAGCGAAACGGCCCATCCTTCACAGCTCACACGGGATGCTGGGGAGGGAGAGGAGGAAACACAGAGGCTGAAGGGAAAGCAGGAGGAAGGTCGGGGCTGGAGGACCGTGCTGTGGTTTTTCCTGGAACGATGGAGCAGCGAGGACAACCTCAATAACTATGGAAAATAAACAAACCCAGGGGTGAAGGAACCAGCTGGGTTCTCTGCCAGTCACTTGATATTTTTTAATCTTTTATTTTGCTCTGTTTGTTGATGAGTTTGTTGAAAAGGCTTTTCCTTGATGTGTCAGAAGTATTGCAAAGCATGGGGCAGCCAACACCCAGCTGGGACTGACCCTAACCTGGCAGCCTTGGTCTGGTTACTTAAGTAAAAGAGGCTTTGGGGATTAATGTAGGCATGTATCTGTCTGGTTGTTTCCTTTCTCCTGCCCTCCAGATAACTTCTGAGCCCATTCCTTGTTTGCAAACTAACCTAAATGAGGGCAGTGATCTTGGAAAGATTAAATTTCTGAAAGTTTCTTGAAAATGCTCCAGCAGATGGATGGACAGCCTTAGGGCGTGTGTAGGGGGGGGCTGGCTGCAGCCTGAGCCCAGCCCAGCTTACCCCAACATGGCAATAGCCACCTGATGAGCAAACAGGAGCCCACCAATGGCTTGCAGGGTGCTCAAAGCAATGTGGGAGGAGGTAGCCCACAGTCGTGTCATCCCAGTCACGCTGATGCTGCCATGAGATGTGACACCATGCATGCCACACCGTGCATGTGGGAATGCACAGGGATGCTTGTCCCATGCACAGGGAATTGCAGCCTGATGCCAGTGCAAATTTTAGTCCATATGATCACACCAGGTGCCTGTAGCACCGCTGGGAGTTTCCTCACCTCAGGTTTCCTGCAGGGATACCTACAGGATAGTTGCTTTGAGCTACCATCCCTCCAAAGCCTTGCATGCAACCATCTTGCAATGTAGAAAGGGAAAGGAAAAAACCCAAACCTCTAAAGCACCATAAAGATTTTATTATAAACAAACCTCTGAGAGCACTTTGGGAGCTGGGATTATTAACATTCCTTAACGAAGAGGGTGGGGGGTGGAGCAGGACCTGGGGGAGGGGAGACGCAACACCCTCCTGTGGGTCCCACCTTCCCACCTAATCCCCCCATTGCCATCTGGCAGATTTACTGGCCCAGTAATGTTGCTCCCACTGATATAATGAGGAATTGCAGGCCGTGCTATATTTCCTCATGAATTTCACTTCCCTGCCAGAAGAGTTCAGGGCTGGGTCAGACTTTTATTTTTATTTATGTATATTAAAAAAAAATATATATATATAAATACATAAACATATTTTTCTTCTTTCCAGGTGATTTCCACCTTTCCCCATCTAAGGACTCATTCATCCTCATCTTCCTTACTCACCATTTTTTTTACTGTTTGCCTGAGTTGGGTTAAAGAAAATAATTAAAGGGTCAAACCCCACACCTATCCCATCCAGGGTGGGGATGATCCATGGTGCTGCTCTCTGTGGGTGCTGGAGGAACTGTGGTGGACGTGCAGCACCCCGCCCACTCCACAGGACCACTGAGCGTGGCAGCAGCCTGCCCTCACCCCACTTCCAGCTGGGGAATGCTAATTCAATCAAGCTCAGCCCCAGCTTAATGGGCTGAAACGGAGAGGGGGGTCATTTGTACTTCAAACAGTCCTGTCCCTTCTGCCCCAACACAGGCACGGACTGCCTTCACACGGTCATGATCAGAAAGGGACATATACCAGCATCCTAAATCACTGTTCTCCAAGCTTCTACTATGGTGATTTATTTCATGCCTACAACCACCATCACAGCTCAAGGCCAGGATGCTGCGAAACATAGATAGGAGATTTAGAGGGGTACCCACCATCATATGCCTATTTCTCCTCCCAGGGATGGGTCCACATTAGTGCTGCAGAAGGGACAACAAAAAGCCTCTGTGCTAAGGGCCAGCAGTGACAGGGACCTCAGAGAAATGAAACTGCAGCATAAAACGAAAATCATTTGCTCTGCACCAGGTCTGGACTTGCTCCCCACCACTGCTGCCTGTGCTCAGACCTGTACGTGCTTCTGAGAAGAGAGGGAGACAAATGAGTTTTTTTCTGTCCTTTGGGATTATGGGATGGGAACATAGGGAGAGGGAGGTCTCGGAGGATACAGCTTGCCTGGGCAGACAATAAGCACTAAAACCTGTGGACACAAAGTGACAAAACACCTTTGAGGAGTTGCATTTTGCGCAACCTAGCTGTGGCACTGGTGCTTTTTCATCTCTGGCTCAGATGAGTGGCTTTGAAGTCCCATTTCACCTGTCTTGTACAAGAAAGGCAAACACAAACAAGTGGAAATCACCTTTTCCCTTATCCCATGTCCAAACCATGTATTGCTCCTCCAGCTTTGCTGCACCCACCTCAAATTATCCTTCCTTTGCAAATGCATTTCCCTTGAAGCTGCAATTGGTTTTGGAGAAGCAAATGTCCAGGTCAGCAGTTCAGAAAATAACCACCTCTCACAGATTAAAATTTGCCTGAACAGTGAAGCTGCTTTCTCTGGATGGCACCAGGCTGCTAAGCCCTGCCACAGGTGTCCAGGGATGATCTCAGCTTTGTTGTTCACATCCCCCTGCACAGAGCATGGCCCATGGCCATGGCCAAGCCATCTTGCTGCAGTAAGAGGTGACCAAGCCCCTTCTTTTAGGACAAGAAGCCCTAAAATGTGTTTCTAGGTGAACTTTGTAATGAATAATGGCTCCTAGCACTGCCTCTTATGAAGGGCTCTCTTCTTACATTTAACTAGAGATCTGGCAGGAGCCTGGTGGTGTACGCACTGCTCCTGCTGCCTAAAGGTTTTAGGATGATAATTCTGGGCACAGCCTGTAGAGGAACATGCCACCCTCACTGACTAGGGGTTTCATGGGTCCTTTCAGTAGATGACCCTATTTTGTAAAAGAAAGTTGCTGTTCTGCAGGGAACGCAGTCAAAATGTGGGAGAAGTTGAAGCCCATGTTTGTGCAGGCAGGAGCATGAGGCCAGGTGTCCGGGATAGTGCCCACATTGCTCCAGGGTGCGTCTGTGTGTCCAGATGGCCCCACACAGCCCCTTCCAGCTCTATTTCGTATGACCCAGGGGCTCATGGAAAATTTCAGATATAACACTCATGGGTTTCCTCTCCTTCTGCTCAGAATTAACCATACCTGCCTGCCAGAGGTATGCACACTTACCAACAGGACTTTGTTGTTTGAGAGCCTGTTGTCTGGACACAACTAGTCTTTTGAACCTGGATTTCAGCAGTTGCCTTTTAGGTCTCAAGGAAAAGCAAGGCTGGCAGTGGCTTCATATGACATTGGTTTCTCATGACCAGTATTAGAAGAACCCTTACTGGCTGGTGTTTTCCAGCCCTGCCTGCTATCTCTCTACTGTCAGCATTAAACGTGAGGTGATTTTGAGATAGATCTTTGTATTGTTTTCTGTACCAGGGAGACAACTAGCTTTTCTTGCTTGTGGCTGGGGGACCTGATGGAGCCAGTCTGGAGAGAACCCCTCGACCAGGAGGAATAGCCACCGTCAGCATCCCTGTTCCCCAGCTGAAACTACATAGTCAAGCCATATCTGTGTCCGGTTCCTTGAGACCCCCCCAGACAGCCTGACTCCCCCTGACAGTCAAAACTGGGAGGAGAACCTCCATCCCATCCCCAGTTCAGCCTTGAATGCATGACCAAGGCACACTGGACTGGAGATTTACAGCATCCCAACGAGTTGCAGCACAAGCCTAGTCCTGGGCTTTGGCACCACTGGAGGTGTGAAGGATGTCTGTCACGGCTCTCACAACATGGGGGAAAGGCAGGAAAGCTGAGGAACAGGACAGGGATGTGCCCTCTTAGCAGCAGGAGGGGAAACCACAGACCTGCATTTCTGGCTGATTCCCTGCAATAAGCTGTGCTGGCCTGTATTTTTGTGAACACGTTCTCGACTGCAGAAACCTGATTCACACCCTTTAGGAGAGGAAGGAAAGGACTTGCTGTACTCGAGGCACTCCAGCTCCTTCATGAGAAAGGAGTCAGACTTTTTTAAAGATGCTCTTGTTAAACATGAGGCTGTTGCCCCCAAAAGAGCTGTCAGAGCCTTTGCCTCTCCAAACACCATCCCTGAACAAGTTGCACACCTCCTCATCAGAAGCTGGCTCTAAGCTGCCTTTTTCCCCACAGTTTCAGAGTTTTACAGTCAGCGTTCCTTGTTTTCCATGTCATTAATCTCCATGGGCCCTGGCTCCAAGCAGGCTGGAAGCCAAATCCTGCCAGACAGGTTCCAAGTGAAATCCAAGTTGTCTGGAAAAGAAGAAAATTCAACTAAAATTTTAAAAAGCATGTGAACTGTATGCTGGCTCTCACCAACCACCCAGCAGGGCAAGTGCAAGGCTGCTGAATCCAACAGATGGTTTTGGTGGCAGTCAACTTGCCTTTTCCCATTTCACTTGACTTTTTCAGCAACCAGCCAAAATATGAAGCGTTCATTTGAGCTAACATCTTTAACTTTGCCCAAGGAGAAAAAAAAACAACCCAAAACTGGGAGATTATTCTTAAGTTTCTCAAGAAAGATTTTCTTGCTTTGAGAGCTGCCATTGAGCATTGTCAGCCAATGCATTTTTCACAGCATTTTTGCAGTGATTTTTAATTTCCTCTGGCATTTGTTTGAGCTGCTCTGCCATGAAACTCCAATTCCCTGAGGTCCCAAAGCTGAGGATGAGACAGGCAAAACCTCTTTCAGACAAGGCAACAGAAATGTAGAAACCGGTCCCACAGTGGGACAAGGGAGAAGGGGGAAGAGCAAAAACTCTCTCACCTGGACATCTCCAGAGATGTCCTACTGCCTTCAGTACCAGCCCTCTCCCCAACTTCTGCAGGTTGCCCATGTAGTTTGTCTCTGCTCCAGATGATGAGGCCCATCACTGCAGGAATAATAGTGAACATCACCTCTCCTGCAAGCTGCAGGTAACTCACAGCTTACCTTTTTTTTTTTTTTTTTTTTGAAATTACTTTAAATCTGAGATTTTAGGCAGGAGGTCTGCCTGTTATTGGGAGGTCATTTGCTCTCAGGGACACCTTTCCAGCATCTCTGCGCCAATGGGGTGGCCCTCAGGGCTGTGGCGTGGGCTTAGCCCAACCTCTCCCCAGACTGCTCAGCACACAGCAAGGCTGCTTTGACGGCCGGGCTGGCAGCGCTGGCTCCCCTTTGGCAAGGGCTGTGCAAGCTACCTGCTGGCTGCCCTGCCAATGAACTCAGGAAACCAGCTACGTTGGGCTCCAAGACAAAAATCAAGGCACCATGTTTTTCGACTAAGGGGAGGTTGGGAGCTGTGAAGTTGCGTGTTTGTGTGTTATTTTCCTCCCTCCAGAAACAAATGCCAGCACGATTTAACTAGAGGAGCTGTATGGCGCCACACCAGGAATAAATTGCTAAACAGACCGGCAGCACCATCACATTGAGCTGGGATCCTTAGGAACAAGGGCTCTGACAGCCCATGGTGTGATCCATCGCACCTCCACGCCAGC
This sequence comes from Anarhynchus alexandrinus, assembly GCA_008711295.1. Taxonomy (NCBI): domain Eukaryota; kingdom Metazoa; phylum Chordata; class Aves; order Charadriiformes; family Charadriidae; genus Anarhynchus; species Anarhynchus alexandrinus. The sequence goes on from VUYV01000221.1 coordinate 670,501, forward strand.
TCTCTCATAGAGTGAATCCGAGATGCACTTCGGTGGAACCCTAATGAAATCTGCAGATACTTTACTGCTCTGGTTGGATTGCTTTTCCTTCCCCCCCTTCCAAGCCTCTTCAAAACAGAGCTTGGAAGCAGCCTGTGATCTTTAAGTCCTGCCTTTCTCGACTCACAAAGGGAACCAAAAGGAATTGTTTTGAAATAACAGTGCAAATCAAATTACCCATTGCAGATAAGGGAGAGAGAGGTCAAATATGAAAAGGCGTTAGATGAAAGAAGAATTAGCCTGCGACCCACCAGGAATAATTCAATTCAAGTCTCATTTTCAGCACCCCTAGAATCTGGCGCAACAGCGGTCCCTAATGAAGCCCAACAGATAAACCTGGCCAAGACAATTTGTTATACCGCCAAACACAGAGCCATTTCACCAACCACATGCTAAACATCAACCATCCCCTCAAATGGGAAAAGTATATGAACGTATTAGAAGCCATCATCAATCAGCCCAGAGGAAACCAAGCAGCACTGATCAGGTTCCATCCAGAGCTACGGGAAGCCACTCTGTGGTTTGAGTTTGCAGAAATTCGGCAGCTTCGTATGCACCTCCTCCTCCTGCACCCCTTGAAGGTGGGGCAGGGAACCTGGCTGCCCCAGCCTGCAGACATCCCCATGGCACCCAGGCTGAAAAGAGCTGGGGCAGGAGCTTTGCAGACACTCTTCTCTTGGCTACACCAGCATTCGCCCGGCACTCCCCAGACTTGACAGGGTTATTGATGGGCTTGGGACATGCCTGGGGCTTCCAGCAGAGCTTTTCCACTGTCTCCGCTTCAACTTTCTGTCCTTTCACAGAAAAGTTCTCTCCACCTTTCCCAAAGACATATTTTATTGCCTTTGGTCACAATCTTCCTTATCCCAAAGTGCAGCAGAAAACAATTTGAGACCAGACCCAACGCAGCCCTATCAAGGCTGGGCTTGGCTTAGGGGCCAGACAGGGACCCTCATCAGTGCCGAGACCCACCTCCTGGATATATAGGCTCAAGAAATTCCTGTTGCTCACCACTGAATGAACCCAGCTGGCTAAAAGGTGGTTGCTAAGCTTGTGCTGGCTGTATTATTCATGGGGATTGGGGAGGATTTCAGAAATTGCTCTGTGCAGTGGGGAAGGAGGGATAATTTTTTTCTTTTTCTCCTTCAAACTAAACCACGTAATTGAAGAGTGAAATTCTGAAAGCTTTCTCAAGGACCCTGGGTATTTAAGTGCCTTTAAAGCACAGGAATTGCTCCCCATTCCCTTCCTGATTTAACAGGAAACAGGTCTCTCATTCCTGCAGGCCCTCTGAAACTGTTGACCATTTGATAATTGTGGCTTGATAGATCACAAGCACATGCTGTCCATACCCACATCCTCTCAAATACAGTAAAAAACCTTTTTTTTTTTTAAATTGTATTGAATTTGCAGGTTCCAAAACTTGCCCCCTTGGGGTGGAGGAATTAATAAATAAAAAAATAGATGAAAATGACTCAAAGGGCCTTTAATAAAGCAGGTACAGGGCACCTGTCTGTGGCTGGTGCACAGTGATGCTCCGTCTGTGTGATCAGACCTGTACAGCAAGAAATGTTTTCCCCATTGCTGCTGTGCATGCAACGCAGTAGTGAGGTTTCGGGGTGGTTTTGTTTAAACTCCCGTACACCCCCCTCAGAGGAACAGCAGCTTGGTCAGGTAGAGAGGTTTCTGCAGTAGGGGAGCAACATGTGTCACCACCTTTTCTCAGGATCTGAACTGTTACATCTTGTTATTTATTACTCCTGAAGCATTTAATGCGCTTAAACTGTGGGGAGGGGAGGGAGGTTCGTTTTTACATCATGGACATCCAGAAGACACCTGGCCCACCATTGCAGTCCCTCTAGGCCTGAGTAGCAGGGGTGATTCTTGCACGGAGACTTGTCCCCAGGCTGGAAGATGAAAAGCCAGAGGGCAGCTCTGAGCTGCTGCCATCAGCCTAGGCCAGGACCTCCCTGCCGGCACTGCAGGCAGCCCTGCTTTTCCCTGTGCTCAAGCTCCCATCCCACTTCATCTCCAGCCCCATCTGTTTTCCTTCCAGAGATAAAATCCATTTCAAGCTGGAAGCATGCACTGCAATGCCCACTCCTCCAGGAGCTGGAGCAGTGGGTGGCTGCAGCTGCTGCCCCATAGGATTGGGCTGGGGATACGCAGCGTCCTGGGGGACTGGCTCCTGTTGCAGGTGGCCAAGATGGGCAGCAGACTTCTGCCATTCCCACTGCCCTGAATAAAACCCCATGGCTCTCCCAGAGAGGTTCATGGACCCTTTTTGAGCTCAGAAAGAAAAGCACAAGACAGCAGCATGCTGCTGCCCAGCATTAGGGGACCTGCAGGGATGACACCTGCTGCCACATGGCAGCCAGCCTCCTGGACCACTGCTGCTGTTGCTCCTGTGCAGCCCTCAAGTTGATCCCAGAGGAGAAGTCACTCCCAGGTCTGCAGCTGTGGATGGTTTGAGGGTCTCCTGGCCAAGAACCAGTCACTTCTGCACTAGCCTCAGGTTTTCTGGGCGCTCTCAGGCTAGGGTAGTGTAAGAGGATGGACACAGAGTTCAAGAAACAAATCCAAGCTCTGTGCAACCACCTCCCAGGTGGTATCCCAGATTTCCACATCCTTATAATCACACAGAAATCACATGGTCCAACTCAATAAGCCCCTCAGTAAACACAGAGATGATCCCTTTTTCTCAGAGCCTGTAATTAGTTCTTCTAAGATTTGCTTCTTCCCTGCTGAAGCCTTTCATTCATGCAGCCTGTGAGACACTATTTGCACACTCGTGAAATAAGAATATATTCTCAATCCTCAGCAGGAGCTGTATTTGCTAAGTTTTGCTGTCATAAAAAAGGCATATTGCAACTTTCGCACAGCCCTACAGAGCTGGCTTTTTATCTCTTTCACAATTATAAAATATATTTTCTGTTATCCTGCAAACAGCATTGCACAGCCCTGCTGAGGAGCCCTGGTTTTCATGCACCACCAGAGATTTGTTCCCCATTGCTGTTCCCCAGGTAGCCCCTGCAGGAGCATCGTTCCATTCAGAGATGGCTCGCCATCACTTTCCTCGGCTTTTCCTTCCTTCCTCCTCCTTCTGCTTTGCAGTGCTCTTTAGCCAAGCCTTTGCTGCTTGACCCCTCCAGCCCTTCCACTTACTAAACTTTGTCTCGACCCACGAGTTTTCTCACTTTTGCCCTTCCACTTCTCTCTCACCCTGCTGTAGGGGAGTAAGCTAGCGGCTGGGTGGGGGCTTAGCTGCCAGCCAAGGTCAACCCACCACAACATGATTTAACATCTGTAGGCCCCTAAATAAGGGACTGGATGTACTGCCTGCAGGTTGGAGAGCCTAACCTGCCCTCACTAGGCACATCTAGGGCTCATATTAGGTTGTTCACATCTTCATTCAGACCTGCAGCCATCAGTATGTTCCATTGTACAGTCTTAGCAGCAGATGCCATCAACCTTTGGGGTTCCCTTGGAAAATGCCCAGTGTTATTGACTATCTCTATCTATCTATCTATCACCTGTCACTGAGTCTCGTTTGCAGGCACAGTTGGCAAGGCATTTCTTTTCACATTGAACCTCTCTCTTCTCCTGGCAACAGGCATCTTCAAACACATGCATTGTTACAGCCATACCCCATGGCAGACTGTGAGGCCAACTGCTAACTAATTCATACACAAAATGGCTCCATGCCATTGCTCTGAGTCCACACCATGTACTCATTTGGCCAGCGCCAGGCTTTCCAGAGTCTCTGAACTGACTTTCTGCACAGTCTGCATTTGCTCCACCTTGGAGCAAACACTTACTGGCATTTAAAGTCTCTGTCTTGATAGAGTCACTGTGGGGTCTCTGGATATTCTCCTTCCATGCTTTGTCTTGTGTTTCTACAGCCCATCTACAGCCCCTTGATTCAGCTTTTAGGATCTCCTGAGTTAAATTCCTTTCATACGTGATTTTTTTTTTGAGTTGGATTTGCTGTTGACACATCTTGCATGGGTCACTGCTGTCTGCAGGCAGGACAAAAGAGCATCAGCTTCAAGCACCAGCCATCCATGCTGGCTGGTCCTGCTTGGGTTTGCTTTTAAAAAAAAATCTATCACTGTTTTCCTCCCACTATTTACCTGAAGAGGTACTCTTGCTAAAATACCACCTATCGGGAGACAAGACTCTTGAACATGCCAATTCATGCCTTCTCACTTATGCGTTACTGTGATTATATCAATGTAGGATGTGAGATTGTTGCTTTCCCTTAATGTTGGGGAAATCATGGCAGTCACACCCACGGAGCAAACTTCTGCCTCCTTGGCCAGGCTTTAGGTTTTCCTCCCATACTTGGGCAAAAAGCTCTTAAATTCCCCAACGTGACTGTGCTATTGCACCTTTTCATCACAACATTTTGCTCTGGGGGAAACAGTGTGAAACACCTCCCAGCCTGTCCTCGCCGGGAACTCAAGCTCAGCTCCCAGTCCTCTTACAACGTTCCTGAGCACCTAGTTCAGCCTCCCTGCTGCAAGGGCACCAATGTCCCCGAGCACCTGGCTTTTAGCACACATGCTATTTTTTCCAGCAACATTATCGCCAAAATCTATGTTTTCCCTAAAGCTGTTACTATGTAATGGCAAGTACATTTCAATTCCCACTTGCTGAATTTCACTAATAATTCTTCCTTGCTTAGCAACAGTTGGTTTTGCAGCAGAAAGCCCTAAGCTGAACTTTACCTGGAAAAGAGCAGCCAGGATTCTTGGAAAAGGATTGCAAGAGAAAATGGCTTTTGAAGCCAGCTCTGTTGCACAGCCCCCAGTGGAGCCCCACAGCTCACCCGCCAGGACCTCTGCCCGGAGCTGGGGAGCCTAGGGAGGGGACCAGCAGCCTTGTGCTTACAGCTACCTGCCCTCCTGCGAGCATCAAAACCACTCCTGCCTCCCCTGGAGAAAAGCAAATGACTCTCCAGGGCAGCTTTGCAGATTACACTGACATTTTTACCTGTAAGATCCAGGCAGGGGGAACAAATGAGTTCCCAGCTCCCTCCGAGATCTTCAGAGCAGCCCATAAGAGATCAACCATGCACCAGCCTTAGGAGAAAGTTTCCACTCAGCACAGATCCAAATCCCATCGTAAAAGCAGGATGTTGTGCTGGCACAGGCAGAACTCTTGCCCCCTGTGCACTCAGGCTGTATATTTAATACCCAACCCTGTTCTTTCCCCTTCAGCACTCCCATTGCTACAGACACATTCATTTAAAGCACAAAGCCTTGTCTTGTTGCCCAGAGTGAGAAACAGCCTCTTTCTCCTTTAACAAGACCAAAAAATAAATGAAAAGACCCATATAACCTTAGAATAGCCCAAGGAAGGGTACAGAGCAGCACCCATCCCAGTGCCTGGCTGGGCATCCATCCCTTGTACCCAGCCATTGGCACCCATCAGAGGAGCTAGGAGGGAGCCACCTCAAAGGGGATGGGGCATATTCATTGCAGCACAACGATATTTTCTTTGTTATTAACAAATTTCTGGCTATAAAAATTTCCATGGCTAAAGCAGCAGTTAGTGAAATATATTATTTCACAGGTGTCATGCCACTGAGTTTAACCCTCCCCGCTGCATTGCGTCAGGTTTATGTCCATGCGCTCACAGCGAGCAGCAAGCCCAGAGCGTTTCAGGCAAGATTAAGGCAGCTCTGAATCGCAGACGCATTTGCAGGTCTGACATGTCAACACTCACAGACCAGGTCCCGCTCCCCAGCAAACTGCATGCCTGGGGCTGGACCAGCAGGTTTTAACCAGTGGATTTGGAGAAGGAAAAAGTATTGTTGCAGACGTGGATAATCAGATACCAGGGGTCCTGGGGACGCCAAAGGAAGCCCTGTCACAGGCTGCCCTCCAAAACATCCAGCCCAGCACTTTTAAACAGCCTCCCTCCATCATTCTAATTTGTAGGGTCTCAAAACCACCACTCAGCAATGAATATTTATCAGAGCCCAAAGTGCACATTTGGCTTCGCAGAGCGAGATCTGGGGCTTCCTAAAAGATCAGCAGCCTCTGACAAATGCACTGCATAGAGATTGAAATTGTATTTGAAACAACCACACTCCCCGTGAAACAAGCCCTCTGCCTCAAGGCTGTAAGAGCTGGGCTGGATCACCCAGTGGTGGGATTTCACACCAGCAGACGAACTCCCCCAGCTCCTGGAAGACCCTTCCCAACCTTCTGCCCATAGGAGCCCCCATACCTCCTCTCGAAGGAGCTGCAGCTGTCCTCTCAGCTGTGCTGGCACACATTACAGCCAGCTGTCACCACCACATCGCTTGTGGTCCCAAAGCAAGCCCCATCCCAGGGCTGTCATCCTGCCTACAAATACGGGCTCTGCCTGTTCAGACCTTCCCAGGGTACAGCTGGAGCAACAGGAGATGCTCACTGTCCTGCAGGGTGGTGCCACCGTTGCTGCCGTGGGCAGAGATGCGGGCTCACACATGTGAGCAGGACATTGCACAGGATCACTGCTCTGGTCCTCTTGCCATCTTTAAGCGCAAATGGCTTAGGTGGGCTTTGGCCATGAGCAACTTTGCTTCTTTACCCAAGAGGAGAGGTGGGTGCATCTGGACAGCCTTGTCCCTGCATGACCCAGACCCGTTGTGGGTTTGCACCCTTCTCCTGGCCATCCTGCCCCAGTCCGAGCCTCTATTTCTCAGAGCACCACGGTGGACAATGCTCCCCACATGTGCAAAGGACTGCAGCCAGCATGCAGGGTAGCAGCTATGCTTCGCTGACGAGGGAATCACGATGGTCCCAAGATCACAAGTTTTTCCTGTGTGCTCTCCCCTACACCTTTTATCAGGCACCCTGCAGAGACTGTGAACTGCTATTTCTACCATCAGTCCATATGGCCCAGCAGACTTCCCAGCTCCTCACACTGCTGTGCTGAGCAGATGGACTAACGCAACAGCCATGGAGATAATCCCCAATCATGACAGGCTCATTCCCACATGATCAAGAAGCAAGCATCCAGGCTTGCAGGAGGAAAGGTGATTTTCTCCTTGGCTAATTGCTTAGGTTTGCCAAAGGCATAACAGACACTGGAGCCATGAGCAGGTCCCTAGCCTATCTTTGACTACTCTTGACTACTCTTCCCTGCTTCATAAACGTTCATAAAAGTGTCCCATAGGCTGGGGCACTAAGCTGAAGGCTGCTCTCCAGGGCAGATGGCATCAGGCTTGTTTCCTTTCATGCCAGGGTTGCTGTGCTGCAGTTCCCATATGATAGGTAAGTCCACTCTGCAGAAGTACACCAGACTTAGCTTAAATGGGAGCCCCAAGGACTTGTCTTCTCCATCCAGGATGGAGACAGTGAAAGCATATCAGAACTATAGTGTAGCTGGCTGGCTTGTAATCAGACACTTGCAGTTGACATAGATGGAGAAGCTTGATTTTAGATGGTTCAGTGGGTTCCAGGGACAAGCAGGATGATACAGAGGCTAAATAGAGGGAAACCATGTCTGAATGAGACCATGAAAGAAAGAGGGTGGATCTGCTTCACCCATCTGAACTTGAGGGCAACACTGAGAACATCTCCTGAGGCACGGACAATGTGGGCAAGAGGGGAGGATCTGCTCAGATGGGGCACAGACAGGACCTGTGGATTTGTGGGAGAGCCTCCCACCCAGCCTGCACAACTGGGCAGAAATGGAAAATCAGGCTTGGACTCACCCTGGAGGTGAAAGACATCTGCTGGATCGGGGACATGCCACAGCCCCGCAGATACAGGTAGCATGTGAAATGGCAACAGATATCTCTGGGACTCACAACTTGCTCCCTACTGAACCAGCTTAAAAGCTGGCCCATACCCAGCTGCCCTCAAAGTGCTCTAGCTACATCAAAGTAAAGCACTAACTCCATAAGGCAGAGCCAGACAGAGCCAGACACAAAATGTCACTTCTTCCCCCTGATAGTTTTCCTAGTTTTCACTCACTTTTTTGGGCTTTTGGGGGAAATGCAGCTGCTCTCATGGACTTCTTGCTGGAAATTCAATTTCAGTGGGATTTTTTTATTATTCTACAGTCCCTACGTGCAGGCAATATGCATCTCAGAGCAGCAAGGAAACTGGGCAGAAGCTCTAGCAATTTTTCTACCATGGACATCCCAACATATGCATGGGTATCTTTTGACCAAAAAGCTGCTTCAGCAGCAAGACCCCCCTTCCTGACACCAAGAAACCATTTTGTTTAAAGTGGATGCAATATCACATCACACCAAAGGCACCAGATGAAAAGATCAGCAACAGAAACCAAGGTGGTACTATAATTAACTTTTTCTTTTTATTTACACCACAAGAATAACAAGTTGTCATAATGTGGTACAAAATACTGGACTCCTAATAAAGTTGAAATTGAAGTCGGTACTGTCAGAGAAAGACACCATTGGCCAGTAAAAAAAAAAAACCAAACAGAAAAAAGAGAAAAAACAAAAAAAAACAAAAAACCCAAAACAAAAAAAAGAATGAGAAAAATATTCCAACTCCACCAAGTAAAAGAAAGGACCATCAGAAAATTTAGCACAAAGAATGCTACCATCACTTAAAGTAGGGTCCACATAATAAGAGTGAAATTGTGTCTAAATTACAGCGTAAACCGGTAGCTGCTACCAATGGTGACGTCATACTGAGCATGTATAGGTATAAAGTAGAATATAATATAGTTACAACTTTTTGATACTACATATCTGTAATAAGCTCTTGGGTGAATAATGTTTCAACCCCTCCCCCCCCACTTTTATATATATATTATATATATAAGTTTGTCATCCTCATAAATTGGAAAATAGCGCCTCCACTATGGAGCACAGAAAAGTGTTAATTTATTTTCTTTCAATAGGATACTTTTTCATCAATATCAAAGACAAAGTGAAGATGAGCTGAGAACGAGCTCAACTTCATGACAATGACAAAAACATGTTTTTGTTTTGATGTAAAGTCTCGTTTTAAACCACAGTGTTGCACAGTACACGACTGTTTAAAGTGAAACCTAGCAATAATACATCATGTAAAAGTAATTTTAAAAAAGTTAACGCAGCTGTGCTGAAGAGTTAACTCTTTAAAGTCCTCATCATTCATCTCCTCAGAATTAATGACTACATTTGTTGGCAAATGGTTGCATCCATCCTCCCCACCCAGCCAAGAAATCAAAAAAAAATACCAACCCAAATTAAAAGGGAAAAAAACCCCAACACAGGCAGTTTACTTTCATGTGTTCTGTGTAGTTTCCCTAAAAACACTGTTTCCACATAAATACAATAAACTCTATTATTGGTAAATCACAAGTGCTAGATAAATGTCTTTTTTTTTCTTCTTAAAATGAGAAATGTTTAAGTAGTCCTTTTTATTTACTCTTTTTTTTTAACAATAAAAAGCACAATTTCTATTAAGTTCAGTAAGACGCAAAAAATGTTCCCACTCTCCTTCCTTTGTGGTGCAGCNATGCAACCTCAAGGTGTAGGAAACTTAAAAAAATATATTCATATATATTTATATATATATTTATATATATCAATGCCCATAAAAGATGTGGGCCCAAAAAAGTTTACAAAAGGAAGAATGGAATGAATACATGACTGAGACTAATAAAAGGAATGTTTTGTATCGAAAGTAAAAAAACAAAACAAAATCAACAAAAACCCCAATGATTACTTGTGTACTGCAAACCGGGCCTCACTTCTCTGTAAAGAGGATTTAAAGATGCTCCTTTCTTTCCAAGCAGGTACAAAGGATGCCCTGGGCAGCACCATGCTGGGATGCAGGAGCATCCCAGGCTCCCACCCCGCCGGTGCAGCCACTCTAGGGCAAAGTCATCTCAAAGGAAGAAGTTAACGGCTAAAAGGTGAAAAAACCCCAGTGAGCCTCAAAATGAGGGCTTTATCCCCTCTCCGCGCCTGCACCGTCCCTGAAGAGCATCCCCACCTCACTCGGGGAGTGGGCGCAGCTGCGAAACAAATCCATATCGCCGGGAGTTTGGAGGAGACAAGCTCCAATGTCTAGGGAAAAATCTTTCCATCCCTGGCAAAAAGCTCAGCAAAATGATGTCAAATGAAGGTGGCATCCTGAGAAGCTCCTCCGAGTTTTAAAAAGAAACCGGCTCAGCATGGCCAGCCAGCAGCTCTCAGGAACACAACAATAAAATAAAAAGCTTTGCCACGACCAAGAGGAGAAATACAAAAACCGGCCAGGGAAGAGCTGACAACAGAAACGATCGTGTAAACGTGGTTACTGCTCACAGCGTGTTCACAGAGAAAGGAAAGTTTAAAGTCAGTCACCAGATTTGGCAGCCAGATTAATTTTAGATCACAGCAGCAAAGTGGTCGGTGTAAAAAAATAAACAAACCACAACATCTCCAGGTACGTCATGCTTTTACACGGGAAGATTACTTTTAGAATATGCTGAGGATGGTCCTACGCGACCAAAGCTATTCATAATTTTAACACGTACTTGGGTTTGCAGAACTCAAATACAGTAGTGTCTGGTTTTTAAATTGCATTATAAACTGAGGAATAAACTAAAAGCCTCTTGCATTTCCTCGCACATATGATTATGCTGCAAATTCCTCTTGTGAGCGAGTCCTGAATGGAATGAAAACGGCCGCTTCGAGAACTGGAAAAAAATAAGTTACTGGAAGTGACCCTGTCAGTCGTCATCATAACAGAATAAAATAATAAGAAGAATAATAAAAAAGCTACCCTTGGTTGTTCGGACGAGGGGTGTGTGCTATCCTACACTGCTGTAAGAAGGCACGCGTGTCAATCTGGTCTCCTCTAAGCTGCTCAAACTCTTTGTGGCAGGGCTTTGCTGCTTCTCCGACCCACCGTTTGCAGGAGGCGACAGCCGAGGCTGCCGCAGGGCAATAGCCTCCTTGGGGGGAAAAAATACCTTCGGTAAAAGTTCTCCAACCCTACCAGCAACGGGAAGAAGAGGAGAGAAAGAGAGAGAGGAAGAGGACGTGGGAAGGCGTGTGTGCGTGTCTGTGTGTCCATCTGTCCGGCGGAGAGAAAAATGCCAGGTGTCCCATGAGCGTCTGACAAGCCTTCCCAATGGCCGGCAGCTACTGCAGCCACCTGTAATCCTTGCTACGATCCGCACGGAGGACAAAGACATCATCCATTGGAATACTACTATGTCGAAGGTAAAAAAACTGCTTATTTTCTTTACATAGCTACTACAACAGAACTGAGGAAATATACAGTCGGCGGTATCATTATACAAAAGAGCCCATCGTGTTCCCTCCTCCTCGATAAAATGCACCCTTTCCAAAAAATAAACTCTGACAATCTGCCACAGTTCCTTATGCCTGCAGAAAGCTGCTCACTGTACAAAAGACTTAAGAAAAAGGAAAAAATAATAAAAAAAAAGGAAATTAATGTACAAGCAAGAGAAGTGGGAGGAAAAAAGGTTTAGATGCTATTGCCATTCGNTTATTAAGTTCAGTAAGACGCAAAAAATGTTCCCACTCTCCTTCCTTTGTGTGCAGCTATGTGGGTGCGTGCATGGGTGCATATGTGTGTGTGACAACAACGTCCCAACCTTTAGTCTCCTCAAATGCCACGAGAGGGGGAAAAAAAAAACCAACCCAAAAAAAACCCCAAAACCACAATTTTTTTTTTCATTTTCAAAGCTGCCAAGTTTGGCGTGCAAAATCTGTATACAATATAAAGACATGCCAACCTTACAGACCATGCAACCTCAAGGTGTAGGAAACTTAAAAAAATATATTCATATATATTTATATATATATTTATATATATNGGAAATTAATGTACAAGCAAGAGAAGTGGGAGGAAAAAAGGTTTAGATGCTATTGCCATTCGGAAACGAAACCTGCCAAATAGAAAATAAATGTCAGAGTCACACAAACAAGGCTTCTTTAGGGTTTTGTGAAATATCGATATAAAAATTAACAGCAAATTCATAGTCTTTGCTATAAAAAACTCTTTTTTTTTTGTTAGAAAAGGATCACAACTAAAAACCTTAAATTAAAATACAAATGTTTAGGGTAGTTGCCCAGTGGCTAACGTGTTGGCTTTCTGAAAAACTTTCCAACCTGTCATCTGAAAGTCCTCAAGTTTCAACCTGGATCCTTTTCCAAAAGCACCTTTTACGTTCCAATTCGCAAGTCTGTCCCTAGGGAGCTTCCAATGGCTACTGTTACAGTATGCATTTATTACATATATTTTTCTATAAATGCATCATAAATATTTTTATCAATAATTCATAGGAATCTGGTTTCTAAGCTTGGAATATATTTGGAATATACATTATACACACATATATATTTATACCTAACAATTTAAGCAATATCTCATGCTAGTTGCTTTTAATAAAAAGCATTCCAGTCTTAAACCTGCATTTGTGTCTAATACATGCTTCAACAACCAAATTGATAAGTTCAATTACTAGATAATGTAGAAGAGAGAAAACATTTGAAAATTTGTTTTTAAAAATGGTGGAATTTCAAAGACCCAACAGTATTTGCCACTTTCTTGGCAACTACCTTAATTTTTTTTTCTTTTTTTTTTCTTTTTTTTTTTGAAACAGCAATGAAAGAAAACAAAACAAATCCAAACTTGTAGACAGTTTTTGGAGACGCTCTGTTCAGCTGATGCCTGCTTCCCACCATCATGCCAGCACAAGCCAAAAAGTCTTCCTTCCTGATGTCAGTTCTTGGCTTTCCCAACCAGAGGAAAAATATTCACGAACTGCTGTGTTCTTTGTGTTTGTTTTTTTGTTGTTGTTGTTGTGTGGTTTTTTTTTTTTTTTTTTTTTT